>OY856412.1:1261175943-1261773443 GCA_963693085.1 Alisma plantago-aquatica
CATGGCATGGCTGAGTGAGGGAGATGATGTAGTGGGTGGTTTTTCGTTCTTGCCCTTTGTTTTCTTTTAGTTTTAATTTTTCTGCAAGGGGCAAAATAGTCATTTTGCCGTTATTTCTTTGTCTTACTGTGAGTCAAACCTGACCTTTGACCGCGCCACTTGGCCGCCCCTTATTGGGCCAAGTCAGTGGGCCCTCACTATCTCTCTCTCTCTTCGCCTCTCTCGCCCAATGTGCTGGCATGTCGTTCTATGATTGGTTGATATTGCAAAAATTGTAACTTTTGATTCGTTTGTCCAAAATTAATAATAAAATATGTTCTGAACTCGAAAAAAAATGTACTCTTTCTAATAAAAATATTTCTAATGGTTGGTTTTGAGTTTTGTCGAAAGTGATTTTCTAGAAAATGAATTAATTAGTTAAAAATCATCAAAAATGCATCTAAAAGTCCATTTATTCAAAATACACAATATTATATGTCATTTTGATCAAAATCAAGATAGTGGTGATATTTTCAAGGTCTAAATAGATGGTTTGTAAAAAAGTTGACAACTTTAGGGTTTTAAGAATTTAATGGATGAATATAGTTCTAATACATAAACATGGTGTTGATATTAGGAAAAGTGGAACATGGAATCGATTAAGTGGTGCAAGTTGATAATTGGAATCAATATTAAAGGTATGTACATTTACACCTTAAGTTGAGAAATATTTGTGTCATGTCCTACTTTTCCACAATGAGGTTTATTTGAACCCTATATCCTATGCTCATGATTCTTTTGCTATACCTTCCTCATAATTGGTTTTGAAATGTTATTGTAGGGTCTTGGTACCTTCTTCCATGTTCTATTTAAATGATGTTATTACTTGCCATTGATTCTAGCATGATAATTTTATTAGACTAACTAGGTATAGTAGCGGTACTTATATACAACCACCCATAGTTGGGGAATGTGTTATTTCTCCCTTGGGGAACGTGTTACACTCCCCCACACATGAAATATATGTAGGTGACTGGGAATTTGTTACTCTCCCTTCACCCTTTGGTTGAAGGTCCAGTAGGTCCCTCAACCCTACATAGTTTAGGTATTCAATATTAATCATGCATGCAATTCTTTTATTATACATTGTTTATGGCAAGCATCTATTAAAAGTTTCTTTTGTATATGGCCGCATCCTCTTGTTATCTTCATCTTATGATGAACGCTAGCATGTTTTTACATATTTTGCTTATCTTGTTATCCTAGAATAGTTTTGTGACACATACTTGTTATTCCTTTCTCTTTTGTTGGGTGCCTTCCCAACCACCCAGGTGATGAGCAAGTTGATGGATAAGACCTGGAGATCTTAGCTTTGACATTGTTGCTTGGAGATAAAATTGTGGTCGTTAGACTTCCCTCTATCTGGATCTAAGTTTATGTATGTTGATGTAACCCTTAAAGGGAGATTGTTGATGTAATTTTTGTACAATCTTTTATGAAATTAATTTAGTCAGAAATTTTTATTCCGCTACTTTCCAATGTGTTTTGTTTACCATATTTTAGTAAGGAGGTGATCTCACACTCTTTACAACATGGTATCAGAGCCCATGGTAGTCGGAATTTGGCTATTTCAATTTTGTCTCCCTAATTAGAACCCTAGACTTGCATAGTTTCCCTTTAAGTTACATGTTTACCCTAGATTTGATATATGTTGAGGAAAGGTTGATTTAGGACCCCATAGTTCCACATTAGATTCTTGATGGATAAAACTCTAATATACTCATAATTAAAATATGCATAACTTAATGTTGTTTAGGTTTGCCTTTCGGCAGTTATTAGGGCATAAAGGTGAAGCAAAGGTGTCTATAAACGATCTGGTTTTTAGGGCCTGACAATATTTTCCTCCGTGCCACTAGCTTGATTTATGAGGAATCCCGTGCCCATATGATATCGGTCTGGCCTGAGCTAATAAAAATTGTTCGAAGTAGTTTGCCTTTAGGCAAAAGTGACCTTAGTTTCTATGTTTTATATCTTTGGGAACCCTAAGTTTCATGTGTATGATGATTTGTTTGAGGATGGATACCAAGATAGTTTCCTTATGTCCCTCAGGACCACATGCTTGGATAAGTTTATCCCTAGAACCTAGGCCTTAGAGTTTGGGTGTTTGGGAAGATATCAGGATGCACAATGGAAGCATGATGGATCTTGAGAATGGTTTAGTTAGACTTATCCTTTAACCCTAGTTAGTTTGGCTTGATAGCTCGAACTCTTTAAGGGGTGGAGTATAGTTAGTTGATGATATTTGAGTGGTTAGATTTCTAGGACGAAATCCTCTTTAGGGGGATGGAACCCTATAGCATCTTGAAGTCTATCTAATCTATGTTTAGAAACCCTAATCCCTTGTATAGGAGGTTATTATGCTTGGATTCTCAGTCTTTTTTATACCAAACAAGTTATAGGTGTAACCCCAATGTGCTTGTTTATATATTAATGAACATATAATAGTCATGTAATGAATAATTCATATGTTCAAACCCTAATGGATGACCAATGCACATAATAAGAGTAAGTCACATATTAATACGAAATTATGGATCACATGATGCTAACCATGCCATAAACCCTAATGATATGATGAGTAAGACAATTATAACATAATTCGAAATTAATGCATGCCAAGAATGAATAAGTGAAATATAATGGTCATGTTGACCTAAACCCTAAGTCATAATAATCTAACCTTAATATATACACCCTTATACCTTTCACGATACATTAATGACACTAAGTGCTACAATCAATTAACATACCTTGATACACATAAATGATATATATATATATATATATAATCATCTAATCACATATTAATCAAGTCATAAATACCTTGTTATCTAATACACACGTGGTTAGTCACCTAATGTGAATCAATTCATTGATAAGTAATATGTCTCACCTTGATCATTAAAATACATATGGCTTCAATGTGAATATGAAGTGATGGGATTCACATAAATGTACAAAATCAATAATATAAATGAATGAATATGAGAAATGATTAATGATGACATTAATGTAAGCAATAAATATAATGTGACAATGTTTAATATGAGTATAAGTAACTAATGTGACATTAATTGGTTATAACTTAATATGGTGATAATATAAGAATGATGAAGTCTAAGTTGAAAATATTAATGATAATGATCAAATATATTGAGATAATTGAGTAACCTCTAATTGTGCATAATAATGAAATATAATTCTTTTTGGCAACCAAGTGAATGTGACATGACATAATTAAAATAATGATGACAATGTGATACCATAATTAATATAATGTTAATGAGCCAAAAATGTAAATAGTGTTAAATCTCATAAAAATAATCTTAATAGTAGAACCCTAGGTGATCCTTGAGAACCTGACCTATGTTGAGCTGTATGTGAAGTTTCTGAACCCTTAGGTATAGTTAAAGTATAAGTTTTGGTGGAAATTTTATGGTTGGAGGAACAACATAAAATTTTGTGATGTGAGGTTGCACACTCACCCTTCCCTAATTGCTAGTAATTTCAGGGACGAAATCCACTTTAAGGTGTGGAGTATTGTAACATATTGAATTCTGGACATTTTGTCTTTTGGTCCTCTTTTTCATCTTTTCGTCTCATTTATATCCTATTTTGCCATTCTATTTAATTTGTGGAGAATATAATGGCCTAATAAGTATTTGTTCACCTTTTCTCTCAATATTTGGGTTTATGCACAAATACCTCAGTGAAAGCTTAGTAATGGGTGTAATATGTAAAATTTCCACTTAAGTGATAAAAATAATAAATAAATTCGTCCTAGAACTTTCTAGTGCTTTTTAGAATATGAAAAAGAAAGAAAATCCCGAAATATACATAAAGGAGATGATAAATGTAATAATTGGAGATAATATGGGATATAATGGATAAAAGGAGATAATGAGGAATATGTTGTCTAAAAAATCATAAGTGGAAACCCATGAAGATAATTTGGATATTAATCTCATTTTCTTGACAGAAAAGAAACTTAAGGGCCAAGTATCACCTAATTTGGAAGATAAAGCATATATTAAAGTCTTTATTAAAAGAAAATAGGAGATAAGCCAATAAGGTGAAATAAAATATCTAACAGCATCAAATTGAAAAACTAACTCTAAATTCGTAATCTACATATCAAAATTAGTCTATGTGTGAATTTATATTTAATTTGGTCAATATGAAATATTTTATTTTATTCAGGAGAGAGAAAATGCTTTAAAGACCAAAAATAATAAATATATACTGAAAAAATTAATTAATGTCAAAATATTGTTCCTCACATTTATTATTGCTTATAGGCCAAGTTTTATATTTTTAGAAAGTTTCTAGATGCCTCTAATAAATTAAAAAGATAAATAAGTGGTAAAATTTAAATGAATTATATAAAATAATTAAAGTCTTCAAAAAAAATAAAATAATACAAAATTCGTGTTTTATATTTTAAATATACCTTTGAATGAGTTTTTATTCAATTTGGAAAATATTTGATAAGAAGGTAAATTTTGGAGAGAGAAAGTATGTAAAATATTCAAACGATTAATTTAAATAACAAATAATTTAAAAAAATAGAAGTAATGGAAAATTCGTATCTAAGATACTTAATATGACTTATGGGTGAAGTTATATTATTTTTTGGAGAATCTAATAGTCATTATGAGAGAGGAAAGAGAATTTGTAATTGGCTTAATTAACTAATCTAACTTTCTCAAAAGACAAATCTAATTTTATATTCGGATTCCTCACCCCAAAATCAGTTAACCTACCAAATATGAGTTTACTTAGACTTTGTTTGCACCCTCAAATAATTTTAAAATTTTTATACATTAAATAAACCAAAAGACTAAAGTTGGAAAGTTGTATTAAATGATCTAATCATCTTCTACCTCAAACCCCTATGAACAGTAAACGTGGACCAAAGTGCTCTAGTATTTTAGACATATCTCCCTTGTTTCTCAATGAAACTTCACAAAATAACTTGCATTAGTTTCCAAATCAAAATCCGCATCTTTTAAACCATTATTTGTGAGATTTCATCCTGATTCGAGGAAATGCCCAACTCTCTCTCCAAAGCACCTTACGGCCACTTCCCTCCTCACTACTTCCCTCATCCTCACCTATAAATATCCATACCCAAAGCTTTCTAGATATCTTTGTAACTCATCTCTCCTCTCAATTTTACTCGTGCTCGCATGGTTGATCGCCGGGGATCATTTTTGCTCAAAGACTTACGGTGCTCACCTCTCTCTCTACACACCACCTCTATATGAATTGAAGGCACTATCTCATCTGGTTGTCTTTGCTCTTTCTTTTGGTACCCTCAGTTCTTCGTTTGGTTGTGATTCTTGAATTCACCCAAAGTTGACCATGAGCTACTGCTCTCTGCTCGCAGCCATGGCATGGCTGAGTGAGGGAGATGATGCAGCGGGTGGTTTTCCGTTCTTGCAGTTTGTTTTCTTTTAGTTTTGATTTTTCTGCAAGGGACAAATTAGTCTTTTTTCGTTCTTTCTTTGTC
The DNA here is from genome assembly GCA_963693085.1 of Alisma plantago-aquatica. Taxonomy (NCBI): domain Eukaryota; kingdom Viridiplantae; phylum Streptophyta; class Magnoliopsida; order Alismatales; family Alismataceae; genus Alisma; species Alisma plantago-aquatica. The sequence goes on from OY856412.1 coordinate 1,261,181,495, forward strand.
TTAGTATGAGTCAAACCTGGCCTTTGACTGTGTGACTTGGCCGCCCCTTATTGGGCCAAGTCAGCGAGCCCTCACTATCTCTCTCTCTTTGCCTCTCTCGCCCAATGTGCTGACATGTCGTTCTATGATTGGCTGATATTGTAAAAATCATAACTTTTGATTCATTTGTCCAAAATTAATCATAAAATATGTTTTGAACTCGAAAAAAATGTGCTCTTTCTAATAAAAATATTTCTAATGGTTGATTTTGAGTTTTATCGAAGGTGATTTTCTAGAAAATGAATGAATTAGTTAAAAATCATCAAAAATGTATCTAAAAGTCCATATCTTCAAACTACACAATATTATATGTCATTTTGATCAGAAAACCCTAACCAAGGTAGTGGTGATATTTTCAAGGTCTAAATAGATGGTTTTTAGAACAGTTGGCAACTTTAGGATTTTAAGCGTTTAATGAATGAATATAGTTATAATACATAAATATGGTATTGATATTAGGAAAAGTAGAACATGGAATCGATTAAGTGGTACAAGTTGATAATTGGAATCAATATTAAAGGTATGTGCATTTACACCTTAAGTTGGAAAATATTTGTGCCATGTTCTACTTTTCCACAATGAGGTTTATTTGAACCCTGTATCCTATGCTCACAATTCTTTTTCTATACCTGCCTCATAATTAGTTTTGGAATGTCATTATTGGGTCTTGGTACCTTCTTCCATGTTCTATTTAAATGATGCTATTACTTGTCATTGATTCTAGCATGATGATTTTATTAGACTAACTAGCTATAGTAGAGGTACTTATATACAACCACCCATAGTTGGGGAATGTGTTATTTCTCTCCTGGGGAACGTGTTACTCTCTTCCACATATGAAATATGTGTAGGTGACTGGGAATGTATTACTCTCCCCTCACCCTTTGGTTGAAGGTTCGATAGGTGCCTCAACCCTACATAGTTTGGGTAGTCAATATTAATCATGCATGTAATTCTTTTATTATACTTTGTTTATGACAAATATCTATTAAAAGCTTCTTTTATATATGGCCTCATCTTCTTGTTATCTTCATCTTATGATGAATGCTAGTATGTTTTTACATATTTTGCTTATCTTATTATCCTAGAATAGTTTTGTGACACATACTTATTATTCCTTTCCCTTTTGCTGGGTGCCTTCCCAACCACTCAGGTGATGAGAAAGTTGATGGATAAGACCTGAAGATCTTAGCTTTGTCATAGACTTAGTGGATGGAGTTGTTGCTTGGAGACAAAACTGTGGTAGTTAGAATTTTCTCTATCTATATCCAACTTTATGTATGTTGATGTAACCCTAAAAGGGAGATTGTTGATGTAATTTTTGTACAATCTTTTATGAAATTGATTGAGTCAGAAATTTTTATTTCGCTGCTTTCTAATGTGCTTTGTTTATCATATTTTAGTAAGGAGGTGATCTTCACTTCTTTACATAAATATTATTTAAATAGTCTAGGTTTTTATAATATTAAATTAAAATAATATTTTGATATTGAGCAGTTCGTCTTGGACCTACTCCAGTAGGGTAAACTGCGAGACTTGATTTTACAATTCATATTGTATTTTGGAAGGGTAGAGTTCAAAATTATATATTTAATCACGTCGTGAATCGGATCCCAAGGCAATTAAAATTATATGTCGGGGTCTTTTTTAGGTCAAAAAATGTAGGCCGAATATTCAGACAATCAAATCAGGATAAAATTTTAGTCCCTCTTTGTATCTTAGAACCCATCTCATAAATGATTCCGTCACATTTTCAAATTTAAATTAGCCAATTTGACAATTTATAAAAATTTTCAAATTTTGGGACAATCAGAACAAGATACAGATGTCTACATTTTGATTTTTAAGAATGTGATGGATAAATTTACCAATTTTAAAATTACCATCACTTACCAATTTTAAAATTACCATCACTTATAAGGCTCATAAAGTGATTAAAATCCATATCTTGGTCTTGCTGTCAGAATATTTGGTTTGCATTTTCGGAACTGAAATAGATGTAGAGATAAAATTTGACTCCCACAAAAATCGGTACGTAATTAAAAATATAATTTTGAGCTCTATCCTTTCAAAATTCATTATGACACAATGCAATGCTGACTGCGAGACTAGACACCAACATTTCACAGTGTCATACTGTATTTTGGAAGAGTAATGCTCATAATTATATTTTAATCATGTATCAGATCGGTTCCCAAGGCAGTTAAAATTTTTAAGTCTGGCGGGTTAGAAAATGCAGACTGAATATTTAGACTGTCAGACTGGGATACAATTTCGATCACTCTTTTTATCTTAAAACCAGGACAAATTGTTCCATCACATTATTTATTAAATTTGACCCGATGTCAAGATTATAAAATTTAAAAATGTGATGGATACAATTATCAATTTAAAAATTATGATCAGTTATAAGACTCATAAAGTCTAACTGTCCAAATATTTGGTTTGTATTTTAGGTCTGGAAATAGACGCGAAGTGAAAATTTGACTGTTATGAAAAGTGGTACGTGATTAAAATTATAATTTTGAGCTCTACCCTTTCAAAATCCAGTATGATACAATGCAATATTGGCCACAGTTTACTCCACTAGAATGGGTCCAAACTGAACTTCTCAATATAAATTATTATTTTAATTAAATATTATAAAAATTTAGACTATTTAAATAATATTTAATACTATTTTGTATAGTTAAATATTATTTTATATAATGATAACTAATTATGTGTGCTGAAACAATTGATAAGAATAGAAAACTAGCTAAAGGAGCAGCTCAGGAATTTAGGCTGAAAGAGAGGGGGGTTGTGAAGATTTGGTATAAATGAGGCGGTTTTACGGAATATTGGCGAAGGTGAGGAGAGTTTTGAGAAAAAAACTCTATTTCAGAATACTCGCTCATTAATTAAGAGAACTATGTTTGGTGGCTTCAATGCGGCGCATTAAAACCGACCAGTAACAAAAATCCAATCCTCGCGTAGCACTGTAGCAACAGGGCTAATAAATGCGTTGCTCAATTTAATTAAATTAAAAATTACAACCCTTTATTATAGGAAAATTCTGCACAACTTACTCGTCATCCGATTCATCCCCCGTCGGTATATTCGCTCCTTGGGACTCAGTCCAATGATCTGCCTAAATTGTTGTGCATATAAAAACCTCCAAACAAACATTATGCCGCAATATATGTTGGTAGTAGATATCATGTACAGAGATGATATGCAATATTCAATTATTAATGACATCAATGACGTTCTCTAAGAAAGAAAATCACATGCCAAGGTAGAAATATATAGTTGAATGGAAAAAAAAGTTCATACATATATATATATATATATATGAAAAAAAATATGTCCTTGTCATTTCCATATAGTGTACCACCAGGACGGCAGTGACCGTACTGCAGGGATGAGGTGGGAGCGTTTTCAGGTTTCCTCATGGCCAAGGTGTTGCTACTATCCGTATATGCACGTGACCGGATTTGACGGAAGCAAGATACAACATGAGTGATCTTGAGATCACAGATGATCATTTCTTGCAGCTGGACTCTGGAGCATGAAACAACGACCAAGCAGTGCTTGATTCAGAGCTTGCTTGCATGGAAGATAAAAACAACCCACTCCAGAAATCACCCAGGTTTGACCGCAAATAACTTTGCCTTGCCGTCTAGAATAGGAAAAACGTCCAGGCGGGTGGACATGGCATGTCTAGGACACCATCTGGGGTTGTGTTGTGCTGGACATGAATGAGACAAGGAAATCAAGGAACATGGCGTGTATCGGCACCAGCTGGTGTTGTGTTCTGCTAGGCAGCGCCGTCAACTGTCCATATAGTCTTCTAGGCCCTGTTTGGTTCGGAATATCATCCGAATTTCGGCTTGTCTTCTTGTGCCACATCTGCGCCACATCAGTATGATCCAGTCTGGGTTGGCGAGATGTCTCACTAGTACATAACTGACCTTTAGTGTCGGTTAATTAAGGCTTTTGGCGTCAGTTTCAAAGTGACACCCAAGTGAGCGCCGCTAAAAGTAGAAACCTTCAGCGTCGGTTTCAACACCGACGTCATAACTCTTCCCGCCACCAATAAAACGCGCCAGTAAGGGCACAATCAGCGTCGGTTTTTGCGGACAACCGACATTATATCCCTATAAAAGACGTCAGCTTCATACTAACAACCGACTCCATAACCCTTCCCACCACACAATAGGCGTCGGTTTTCACATACAACCGACACTATATCCCTGTGCCTACCATGGCCGTGCTACCTAGCCACCCTAGCCGTGCAGGGCATAATAGGCGTCGATTTTTACCTATAACCGACGCCGGCAAGGGATAAAGACGTCGGTTTTATACTAATAACCGACACATATGTGTTTTGTTGTCGGTTTTGTACTAATAACTGACGCCTATGTTCTGATTTTTTTCTTATCAGTTTGCAGGCCTGCCGTATGGCTGGTCAATAAGTTTACAACATCCATTGATATCCGCCAACAACAGGCCACAAACCTGCAAAATTAACAACATGGACAATATTATATATGGATCATGTGATTCACACACATGTATAAGCACATTTAATTCATAGTATTTTTCATCACACACATGTACACATTTAATTCATAGTATTTTTCATCACACACATGTAAAAACCAGTAGTTCAATTTCAAATTTCCTTCATTTTCACACACATTAGCAACCCTGCAGTTCCATTCATTTCATCTCTTTTCACATTCAGACACATGTAGAAACATTCATATATTAATCATCTTCACATTCACACATATGACAATTCAGAAAAATTTATTCACATTCACACAAAAATATTTATGAGAACAAAGTTTAGAAATATCATTCTTTATTCATCATCGTCATTATCACCATCACTATCCCAATCATATTTAAAAATTCCCACTACTTGTAGGGCTTTTGCCCATTGTTCTCTTACATCATTTATGTTGGTATGTATGCCCTGAGAGCCAATCATGGGATGATTGGTGGGATACATTAAGATTGATTTGATAAACATCAAAGGCAAGCTTCCAATTCTTTCTGGTTCAGTCATTTGGATAGTGATAAAACAGATTGAATGTCTAGAGAATGACAGTACTCAATGACGTATGCTTTCAGGTTAAGGACCTGAATGATGAGATCATACAGATGCTAAGAGTTTGTACATTCTTGTTATGTCCCTAGTCGGATGTCATTGTGGAAGGTAGATAGACAACAATGACACACAAGACTAGATTGTGGTGTTGGTTGATGACAGAATCTCATTAGTCATGATATAGAGATATCAAACCAAACACATAGGTACTTGTTAGAGAACAAGTGTACCGGACAGACCCACCGTGAGTTTGACACATGGAACCATGACATGGTAGTCACAGTCAGTACTCACAGTGATAGTGGTGAGTGTGATTCTTTGACCTAAAATCACTACACTCAACACATGTCGTTGGGTACACTTTGACATCATCAAACGCAGTCCTGAAACATGGGTTGTTATAAGGTGATGATTGGGTGGCTTTGACACATGGGGCTTTTGAGGGGTGAGTGATAGATATGGGATTTGTCCCTCCTGAGGGAGCTTGATATCCATGGCCACTTGATGAGTAGGATTGAGAAAGGCGTGCACACATGTGTGAATCAGTATGTGATATTGATGTCATACATATCTCTTCCAATCTACTTTGAGATCAAAAAAGTGAATGAACGTTGACAGGATGATTGTTCCATGCCTCGAGTTCATTCGGGATATCAGTGACAAAGGAATTATACATTCACTGTAACACCATTCACGGATTGTAGAATTGAAAGTTGTTCTTCAACTTTCTATTTCACTTGGGTAGCACTGATGTGTGACTAGGCACTGCTCTTTGCTTGTGAAGTCATAAGTGTTATGGACTTTCACTGCCAACGTGAAATGGACCTGCAGGGTCACACACATAGGATTTAACCTGGAAGAGGAGTTTTGTCCACAAACAATGTTTAGATTGATTGCTAAAGGAGTTTAGTAGTTCAATTAAATACTCAATTAATTGATAGCTCAAAATCATAGTGTTCAAGGTGTTGGACAGATTGATTAGAGTATCAGATTGATTGAAACTGCAATTGACTGTTTCTGCACAATCTGCACTCCCAACCGATCGGCTCAGGTGGTGAGTCGATCGGCTCATGGACAGGGTGAAACGACCGGTTCAAGAGTTGAACCGATCGGATCAACTGGTCCAACCGAGCAAGTTGGAAAAGTAAGATTGGTGAGAAATTTCTTTTCGTTTCACTTGCCCAATTTGATTGGAACAAGGATTGGTATTTGGTACCAATTCGAAACAAAAGAGGAAAAGTCAATCGGGAACTGATCAGGACCACGAACCGACCGTTTCATGGGTCCCAACCGATCGGTTGAGGTGTCAACCGACCGGCTCATGTCTCCAACCAACTGTTTTAGAAGTGAAACGATCGGTTCAGGTTGTGCAGTTGGTTGTTTTTGTGGAAAATCTCGAACCCTTCTACTCCTGGTTTAGTCCCGCATTGCCCGGGATAGAGAACCCTGACCCATGACTCTCCTATATATATAGGCGTATTGGGGGCTTCTCTGAAAAACAACTCAGTGCAACCAATTGCTCTGTAAAGTTGTCGTTGTCTCTGGTTTTGGTAACCGAGAGAGCCCGAGCAAGTGCTACCTGATAAGGGAGGCACAGTAAGGGAAAGACAACTGCAGAAAGCGACTGGTGGCAGGAGAGTGTGTCGGTGACTAGTACGCCGACAGGAGGGTGCGACTCCTTCCGATTCCTTATGAGACAAGGAGATCGGAGTTCCAGGTGGTCTGTGTGGACTACTTCAGAGGCGAGAGACTTCTGCCGCTCGGAGGACAACTGTCAATCCCGACAGTCCCGGTGAGACCAGGAGTCGTCAGTCTCAGTACGACCAGGAGCTGCACAGACACCGTCTAAGACCGGAGGTGAAGACCGCGCAAGCCGCGAGGTATTGTCGCCGAGCAAGCCTCGGGACAAGGTATGATTCCACAAATCATCTCTTCCTATTGTATAGACGTTGACGCGTTTCCTTATTCTAGGTTTGGGGAGGAGAAAATTTTGGTTTCCGCTGCCTTCTCTGCCTCCCCTAAAAACCAACAGTGGTATCAGAGCCACGTCAATTGCTCTATACTTTAGGATTATCGATGTGATTGACTTTGGTTTGTCGCCTTTATTTATTGCATACGATGAGAATAATATTGTCTTTATGCATGTCCAATCCTAAATCCACAAATCCCAATATACATATATGATATGTAATATTAATGCACTCGATACGCGTCGCCCTTAAACGAGTTTTGTGGTGGATGTATAGCGTGGTTATGGCCAATACACCCTATCTGTGTATGGTTGTATGTGGTTGCTTGCATCTCGGTCTGCGCACCAATCTTCTTTCTCTTATTCCTGATGTAACTCGAAATAATTCGAGATTTCTTTCCTACCTTTGCTTCCCCCGAATGTAACTCGGGGTTTCCCCTTTTTAACATTGTAAAATAGGATAGAATTTTATTTCCCGTTATGTCGAAGAACGGTGGACATCCTAACGACAACATAGATGATCGGTTCAAGGAGTGAACCGATCGGTTGACGTTCCAGATGATCGGTTCAAGGAGTGAACCGATCGGTTGATGACCGGTTCGAGGAGCGAGACGAGCGGATGGCAGCCATGAGGAGATGCACGATGACCAGGCAAACCGATCGGTTGGAGGAGCCAACCGATCGGCTAGTGGCACCCAGACGACCGACCAGATCGAGCAGGTCACTCATGTGATGAGTTGATCTACTCGGAAGGCAAAGCACAAAGTTCATCTTGTACGGGTTGCATGTGATGTAGACCTAGATGACCGTGATTCCTCTTGGCTCGAGGAATCACATTAGGATGACCATAATCATCGCTTTTATCGTTTTGCATATTTTCTGTAGGATATAGCATGTATATGATACGTATTATATATTGTGGTGATTGGATATGTATATGTATATAAAAACCAAATCCCTCATTAAAATATTAAGTCTTATATGCCTTCCATTAGCGGCACACATGAAAAACTCGATCGACCAAGCGTAGGTTACGCCAAAGTGTGGTGCGCCGTCTATCTTGTGGAAGTGTGAAGGGTAGACATGTAGGTTCTGCCAAAGCAGGGTGCATGTTTACCGTGTCGGCTTTTGGGTTAGACTTAACTGGTGATTCTTAGAGCGTCTAAGCCCAGAGGCAAGGAATGTTCATGGCAAGGTGTTGCGCATGTTCATTCATCAAGAGTTGCATATGATGCAATTGGCATGATGGCCTACCTAAATAGTCAAGATTGTGGGCGATCAGCCAAAGCTGACTCATGACTTGATGAAATATGGATCTTGCCCACTAGAAGGTTGTACGCTACAATCTTCCGAATTGATGGTGAGGGCTATCAATTTGAAGTAAAATAGTGGGAGCGATAATTAATTAAAGGCCTAATTTATATCGTCAACCTTTCAAATCAATCAAATAAGTCAAAAGGAGTTTTGGACTAAAATTGCATATTTTTCCTTTTGTAGTACAAATGGCAACAAACAACAATCACTTTTCTTTGCGATCTGTCCTGGAAAAGGACAAGTTAAATGGGAATAATTTCCACGATTGGTTAGGACGTTGAGAAGCGTTCTCAATCAAAGAGCGAAAGCTCTAAGTCCTAGTTATACCAGAACCTGATGAACTCGATCCCACCACATCAATGGCTGAAAGTATGCTTATGGAAGCATACCGAGGATGACATTGATGAGGAGTGTTTGATGTTTTGTTCTCTGAACTATGAGTTGCAGAGACAACATGAGACATATGATGTCTCCAAGACATTGTCTTAGTATGTCATGACAGAAGGAGATCCAATAAGGTATTCACACACTCAATATGATTGGGTATGTGGAAAGACCTGACTAAGAAGGATTCCCTCTAAGACAAGAGTTGGCTATTGGTATGATACTGCAAATGTTGCGAGAATCATACAGTTCATGATAAACTACAACATGAACAACTTTGACAAGCGTTGACAAAGTTGTTGGACATGTTGAGGACAGTAGAGGAAAATATGAAGAAAGACTAACCCTAATCTTTGATGAGATCAATGAAAGGTAAGTCTTAAGGGCAAGGGCAAGGGCAAAGCAAAGAAGTGTTCTGATGCTAGCCAGTAGCCCAAGCCATCTTCAACCTCAAGGCACATGGGGAAAGGGTGTATGAGGGAATTGCCCTCTATATCTGGAAGAACAAAAGAAGATGAAGGAGGGGATGGAGATCTCCACCTAAGGTATCATGAAATGAACCGCTTCTTTATCTGAGGTATATGATACCAAGATATGGATATGTCATATATGATATGCAATATCCACAAAGAAGTGATGGCCTTTGTGAAAGGACCAAGAAAGGAGTACCCATCATTGGACCAAGTGTTGCTTCCATAGATAGGAGTACCTTTCAGTTTATTTCAGCCTAAAGGGCACGAAATAGAGTTGAGAACTGCTATTTCATATTTTCTAATAGATAGAAACACTTTATTTTTGCATATTGTATGACAATGATGGCAATCAATAAAGATATGTTTCAATTTATAAAGATATGATCTTTGTGGCAATGCCTTATTTATCTTGTGGTATTTGATATGCATAAGATAAAATGACACCTAAAAGTTATAGATAACTCAAACAATCAAATTAGCATCAATCATGAGAAATTCATTTCTAGTTTCCATGTGATGGATAAATCTAGACTCTTTTGGTTAGAGAACCAGTAAGAGACATGAATATCTTGAACATGATTAATCAATCTTCACTAATGGTAGTGGGAGAATGATTATCCTATTAGGTATAATACATGTGATGTATTTACATACCTATTGGAGCAAATGCTAAATATTTCAAATGGTGTTTAGAGAAATACCAATATGAATATCTTGAAGTGTTCAAGAATATCATAAATGAAGTACGAATTTGGTAAAGTGTTAATTCTTGATGAGATCAATGAATAAAATACTTAGACCAAATGTTTGAGAACCTTGTGAGTGATTATGATAGTGTATCATAGTGAACTCGTGATTAAGGCATGGTGATGTCTAAATCAAGGAGTCATACTCTAAGGAGTTAGAGGATGATTATCAAATAACTAAATTCTTCTTAAATAAAGAATACACTTCACTAATAAAAGAAATTAAGAATCACAAGGGTTATGAGTTCTTATATCCTTAACAGATACACCTCAATTATCTATGTGATGAGTTCTTCATGTGATGAGTCAACTATCCAGATGAATATGAGGAACCGAATCTTGAGTTATGGTTTATGACCATTACATCCTAATGACTTCCATGTGAACCATAAGGTATGACCTTAATGGTAGCACCCATTGGAATAAAATCCATAAGTGCAAATAAGTCTTAAGCGTTAAGACACATGGATAACATTTGAGAAGGATGATGCTTGTTAATTGCAACTTAATGACTAAGAGATTTGGCATAAGGGATACTAAAACCACATTCCTTTGAGGAATAAAACAAGGATGTGTACGTGACACAACCTATAAGGTTTATGAATCCACTAATGCAAATGAAGTCTATAAGTTACAATGGACTAATCAATGTGATTGATTAAGAACAAGCAACTCAGAATTGGATCTTTACTTTGATGATATAGTCAAAGGGTTTGACTGATATGTCAAAGATAAAGAAGGGATCTGTGATTTAGTGGGAGCGTATTCACATTCCACATGTTGATGTGAAATGGAAATGTTCTAGAATGGAAATCCAAAAGTGGAAATTATCTTTAGGGAAGATAGAGACATTTCCTATGTGATAGGAATAAAGATCTATAGAGATAGTTCTTGAAAATCTCTTGACCCGAAAAAGGAAAGCATACATTAGCAATCTGTACTGAAGTATTCAGTATGCACAGATTCATTGGGAGAAAACATGTCTGTGTTACATGGAGTTAGTATCCCAAGGCCAAGTGTCCAATTCTTATGAAGAATGTGAACACTAAGAATATATATGGATCTATCATGTATGTAATCATCCCATCATCTTGCATGTATGGACATGGCAAGAATAAAATGCATTTATCATATTGTATGTAGGACATGACAATATGATATGCTCATCCTGATAACTCGTATGTGGGACATGACGAGTGGATGTCTGTCTACTTCCAGTATGGGTTACTGGAAACTACAAGAACTTGATAAGTACTTGAGAAGTACTAGTTCTATGGAGATAAGGAAGAGTTCGATGTAAGGAGTTACATTGAAGTGAACTTTCGAAAAGGACATAAAATTAATCGCAATATATATATAGGATATATGAAAGTGAAAGTTTGTTGATAATTGGAAACGTTCCAATGAAACCATTTAAAAGGAAATGTCGAGTATCCGTGTGTTAGAGAACATCAATGGATACTATATGGATCTGGAAGTTCATGAGATGAACTTATAGATATTCCGGTCATTGATGACAAGTATGGAATCCTTGATCATGCAGTGTGGCTAAAGGTTAGCAAAGGAATATTAGATCACATATTACGACAGGTCCATCTCATACGTGTGACGTACATCGAAGAGATGTGAGACATGCAATTGATACTGACTTTGGCAAGGTGTTGCAATAACTCACTATGTTCGTACTAGAGCACAATAACATGTGGGACATGTTTGAAAATCACTATGAATATGATTCAAAGGTGATTGGCTCGCAGTGCAAGTGGGAGTCTGTTGGTATGTATGCCCTGAGAGCCTATCATGGGATGATTGGTGGGATACATTAAGATTGATTTGATAAACATCAAAGGCAAGCTTCCAATTCTTTCTGGTTCAGTCATTTGAGATAGTGATAGAACAGATTGAATGTCTAGAGAATGATAGTACTCAATGACGTATGCTTTCAGGTTAAGGACATGAACGATGAGATCATACAGATGCTAAGAGTTTGTACATTCTTGTTATGTCCCTAGTCGGATGTCATTGTGGAAGGTAGATAGACAGCAATGACACACAAGACTAGATTGTGGTATTGGTTGATGAAAGAATCTCATTAGTCATGATATAGAGATATCAAACCAAACACATAGGTACTTGTTAGAGAACAAGTGTACCGGACAGACCCACCGTGAGTTTGACACATGGAACCATGACATGGTAGTCACAGTCAGTACTCACAGTGATGGTGGTGAGTGTGATTCTTTTACCTGAAATCACTACACTCAACACATGTCGTTGGGTACACTTTGACATCATCAAACACAGTCCTGAAACATGGGTTGTTATAAAGGTGATGATTGGGTGGCTTTGACACATGGGGCTTTTGAGGGGTGAGTGATAGATATGGGATTTGTCCCTCCTGAGGGAGCTTGATATCCATGGCCACTTGATGAGTAGGATTGAGAAAGGCGTGCACGCATGTGTGAATCAGTATGTGATATTGATGTCATACATATCTCTTCCAATCTACTCTGAGATCAAGAAAGTGAATGAACGTTGACAGGATGACTGTTCCATGCCTCGAGTTCATTCGGGATATTAGTGACAAAGGAATTATACATTCACTGTAACACCATTCACAGATTATAGGATTGAAAGTTGTTCTTCAACTTTCTATTTCACTTGGGTAGCACTGATGTGTGACTAGGCACCGCTCTTTGCTTGTGAAGTCATAAGTGTTATGGACTTTCACTGCCAACGTGAAATGGACCTGCAGGGTCACACACATAGGATTTAACCTGGAAGAGGAGTTTTGTCCACAAACAATGTTTAGATTGATTGCTAAAGGAGTTTAGTAGTTCAATTAAACACTCAATTAATTGATAGCTCAAAATCATAGTGTTCAAGGTGTTGGATAGATTGATTAGAGTATCAGATTGATTGAAACTGGAATTGACTGTTTCTGCACAATCTGCACTCCCAACCGATCGGATCATGTGATGAACCGATCGGCTGAGCTTGGTGAACCGATCGGCTCAGGTGGTGAGTCGATCGGCTCATGGACAGGGTGAAATGACCGGTTCAAGAGTTGAACCGATCGACTCAACTGGTCCAACCGAGCAAGTTGGGAAAGTAAGATTGGTGAGAAATTTCTTTTCGTTTCACTTGTCCAATTTGATTGGAACAAGGATTGGTATTTGGTACCAATTCGAAACAAAAGAGGAAAAGTCAATCAGGAACTGATCAGGACCACGAACCGACCGGTTCAGAAGTGAACCGACCGTTTCATGGGTCCCAACCGATCGGTTGAGGTGTCAACCGACCGGCTCAGGTCCCCAACCGACTGTTTCAGAAATGAAGCGACCGGTTCAGGTTGCGCAGTTGGTTGTTTTTGTGGAAAATCTCAAACCCTTCTACTCCTGCTTTAGTCCCGCATTGCCCGGGATAGTGAACCCTGTCCCATGACCCTCCTATATATATAGGAGTATTGGGGGCTTCTATGAAAAACAACTCAGTGCAACCAGTTGCTCTGTAAAGTTTTCGTTCTCTCTAGTTTTGGTAACCGAGAGAGCCCGAGCAAGTGCTACCCGATAAGGGAGGCACAACAAGGGAAAGACAACTACAGAAAGCTATTGGTGGCAGGAGAGTGTGTCGGTGATTAGTACACTGACAGGAGGGTGCGACTCCTTCCGATTCCTTGTGGGACAAGGAGATCGGAGTTCCAAGTGGTCCGTGTGGACTACTTTAGAGGCGGGAGACTTCTGCCGCTCGAAGGACAGCTGTCAATCCCGACAGTCCCGGTGAGACCAGGAGCCGTCAGTCTCAGTACGACCAGGAGCTGCACAGACACCGTCCAAGACCAGAGGTGAAGACCACGCAAGCCGCGAGGTATTGTCGCCGAGCAAGCCTCAGGACAAGGTATGATTCCACAAACCATCCCTTCCTATTGTATAGACGTTGACGCGTTTCCTTGTTCTGGGTTTGGGGAGGAGAAAATTTTTGTTTCCGCTGCCTTCTCTGCCTCCCCTAAAACCCAACAATTTAAGTCTTCCATCGTATAGGGAGTATGTACATCTATTAACTTTTGAACTGTAGTGAAGTCGGTTTTAAACACCTACAAAGAGAATGATGTATATATATAATTAATAATATATAATAAGATTGATATATTTCATATTATCTAATGAGACTATATATAATACCTGATGTATGGTATCGATTTCCATTGCGCATGTTCAATAATTAGGTTCATAAATCGCATCACATAGTATGCACATGCCCAATCATTGTTTTATGTAGCACACTATAAATTGAAACATACAAAATATTCAAAAATACAAATAAGCACAGTTCACATAAATAATATATACATTGGAGTTGGGAAATTACTTTCACATTCTCCCAAATTAGTGGCTGGTTCTTTTTCTTGTGGATCTTTCCTCCAATTTTTTTGAACTCATGTAAAGCCCTACATGTTAATGTAACACATTAAATTGCATAATTAAATAGTAATGTAATAACAGATGTTAACGGATATAAAAATATGAAATAGTTCTCATGAGAATAATGGCATTTTCATTATGTGTCTATATAATGTATTCAATTCCTTCCCCGCATGATCTAGATAATAGACAGTTAATGTCTTGGGGACAATAACTAGTAACTCCCAATGCCTACCACTAGAGGTAAGAAAGTTAAAAATTAATAACTCAAATCCACAATAAAAATGTAATTTTCTTAAGTCCAAATTATAAGCAAAGTAAACTTACTCGACATAGAATGGAGCTATTATCACCGTCTTCTTTTTTCTACCAAAATATTTAAAAGCAACACAACAATATGAAGTAGCTGATGAAGGGTCTTTATCTACAAGACTAATCAAAGATGGAATCAAAAATCCCACATGGAAAAATGAAAAATCTGTACATATCATGTGTAAGTGGCTGCAAAACATGTATTACATATGCATTAATATATAAGAAACCAGATCACCATATATAAAACAAGGTATATAGATGTATAAACAAGATATCACCATATCCATAGCTATATCATAAATGTATTCAACCAATCATAACGAAACAACTCCAAAATATCTTGTATAAATAGATTGTTATCGTATGATTGACATGCAGCATCCTCCCGAATAGAAACATTTATAGGGCAATTTGGATCATGTTCGCCTATCCATACTGTCATACCCCTACAATCAGGACTTAACGAGGCATGTAGGTCCCTTGGAAGTTAACTTGGTACTTCAGGAGGTGGAGGTGGAGGCTGAGATGTAGCGGGTGTCTTCCTTTTGACCTGTATATATAATTTCAGATCAATTGACTCATATATACACACTAACAAATTAACGTAATGTAAATTTACCATACAATATTAGTATAGACGACATCCTCTTTGGGCTACAATATCACTCTGCCTTTTACCTCACCAAGCGTTTCAGAATCTGGGTGGGCATATGGCAATGGAAGATCCCTCCAATTAGGGAGTACATGTATCAGGCTCACAAGAACCACACCATCTGGTACTGGAGTACCATGAAACATTTCCCCTGGAAGGGGTGGGTAAGCCGACGCCTCTGCAATGACATATTCTTGACTTTTTAGACGACATGGCTTCAACCCCTATAAAGTTACGTAAAGAATGTTATATAAATATATACATAAATATATCATCTTGAAAAGACTAGCTACTATGTCATAAAAATACTTACAGTGGACGTGCTAGGTGGTGGGTCTACAGGATTACTCCCAACCTCTGTAGTAGGAGAAGAGCGGCCCGCTACATGTTCTGTCTGAGTGGCAGTCTGAGGCGCCTGCCACTTCACCATTGCTTCTTGGATTCTCCTATCAATTAACTTATCTACCTATACATGGATAAAAGAAACGCTAGCTTCTGATTATTAAATTCTCTTTCGCAATAATATTTTAAAAAAAGAATATATTACCTCAGCTTGTGAAAGTCCCACTTTTGGGACATGATTGTGCTGGAATGGCCCAAAGAACGCTTTGATGTCCACACCAACGCATGCACCCCTAACACGTCCCAGATGCTTTGGGTTACCCAGAGCAACTGTCAATTCATCCCTTGTTCCCTCAGGGATGAACTTACCTTCCTTCCTCTGCTCGTGCAGCTCCCGCTAATCGCCATCAACAGAAATCGCCATCAACAGAAATTGGTAAGTAAACATAACAATAATCAATATTGATCGATTGATCTAAGAGTTAAATTTTACCATTTTAGCAGCCGCCTCAGCAGTTGCAGGCTTCGTTATAACTCCCTTCTTGTTTTCCCTCCCAGCTATCCACATAGAATGGTGAGACAGAGGTGCGGGACCAATAGTAGAGGACTTTGCAGTCTCCTGAGTAGCAGCAGACTGAGCAGTAGACTCAGCCTATAGTCTTTGGCGAACGCCTGCATAGCCTCTTGGACCCATTGTGTGGTCATGCACATTCAGTGCACGCCTTGCTCTGTGAGCATCGCTGATAGCCTTATTAGTAAGCACATTGATTTGGTTAGTAATGCTAAAGGTTAATCTTGAATAGGTGAATATATAAGAACGTATATTAATTAAATTGGGAGTGGGACTTAATACCTTGAATTCATCAGTTTTCTTTTAGTAACAAACTCCTCCCAGACATTGGGGTCCAGGTAGTTCTATTGCTCAGTGGCTTTCTTCTTCCTCTTCTCAGCATCTCGTATGTATTCTCGGGTGAGATTTGTCCTATAGTTCCTTAGGACCCTCCCACAACGTTGCATCATGCATTTACGATGCAACTTTTCATCCAGTTCAAATATACTCTACAAAATAGAATTGCTATTAACTAGTATCCAAAAAATTAGTAATCTACAAAATAGAATTGTAAATAATAATAACTCACGCATAGTTCCTTCCATACTAAGTCTTTCTTCCCCTTAGGAAATTTATGCCAAGATTCTACATTAGGACTACAATGGCTACGAGTAAGAACCCCTAAATATGAAATAAACGAGATGCAGTTCACTCCAGCTGGATTTCCTGCATGATCAAAATCCACAGCCAGTTTGGATCCATTGCCCCTTTGTTGTAGTAACGTGTTCATCATAGTGATGCCCCTCACTTTTTCAAATTTTTTTGCTGCTCATCAAGTGTCCCAAGTTCTTCAGGGATTACATCATCAACCTAAAATTTGACAAAATAAACACACTTACAGGATATAACTATAAATAGACATACAGATAGAAATATAGGATATATTTTTAAAACTTACATTGTGAGGCGATACATTGATATCCTCACCCTCACGATAATCATCATGACGGTCATCATGCTCATACTCAGCCATCTGAAAGTGTCATTAAAAAATCAAACATTTAACATTTGACATAACTAGAAGATAATAAAACATTGTAAAGTTCACATTCAGAAAAATAAAACATATAAAAAAAATATAAACATGCATGCCTCTAATATTGCGATCTTTTATCAATTAACAATCCTTCATTGTGATCTCCGTGCACATACAAATCATCATTAGCTTCAATATTTGGTGGTGTTGGCAACCCAACTGAGAACGGACTAGAGTCATCGTACTTATCATAGTACTATTCTTCATCTATAGGATCTTCAATGAACAATCTTCTACCATGAAGAACAACCAACCATTTATCATTTACAGGATCATCGATATAAAATATTTATTTCGCCTATGATGCCAATATGAATGGTTCACCCTTCTCGCCAATCTTTTCAAAGTTCACTAATGTGAAACCCAATTACTCCACTATAACTCCTTTGGTGTTATCAACCCAATTACATTTAAAGAGCGGAATTCTGAAATCTACGTAGTCAAACTCCCATATGTCTTCAGTGAAACTGTAATATGACTTTTAGCTTCACGTGGACTCTTATCCTTTGCACTTGTAAAAAATTGTAACGACCCCGCCTCCTGGTAACCCCCAATTAAGGGAGACCTGAAGGACAAAGCCGTTATTCAATTAACAAGACCAAAGGTTCAACAAATAATCAATAATAATTATGAAATTCTACTAACTAAACTGGAATTGGGTACAAAATTAAAACTTTACTTACCTTTGAAAAACTTTGGAAATCTATCTATCCAAGCTTGAATCTACTCTATCTAATCCTCCTTGCACTTTATGTTTTATTTCCACAATGTGTCACTTTACTGTTTGTTCATTTCAGGGTTGTACCTAAAACGCCGACAAACAAAACGTCGGTCAGCATATCGAAATATACTGGTATGTGGGGACATCCAAAAAACTTCACACATATGGCTAACAATTTAATAATCACAATCAAATTATTTATCAAGACAATTTACATTTTCAATGTGTCATTCTCCACCACTTTTGCCCTAACCCTGGCATACCCCTCTAGGGTTTCTCTTTTGCCATTGACTTAAGGCCACCTTCTCAATCCCGAGCTTGGTGCCTGGGAGTCACCTCTCATGGTGCTCCATAGTCATGCATCATAGACCACCTTCTCATTCCCGAGCTTGGTGTCTGGGGTCACCTCTCATGGTGCCCATGGGTCTACCCTCCTGGGCCTGACCTTGATGACATCTTTCATCAGGGTGGCATGTAGGTGCGAGAATACACATGTTTATATAACTGTGATAGCCATAGTGACTTTATAGTTGCAGTATGAACATCCAAACAGTTTAGATTGCATTCAATGCGAGGAAACATCCGAGAATCCTTCGGGAAACTAAAGCGGTTATTCATAATTAACCACATACCTGTCAAGCTGTTTTGAATGCAGATTCAGTCCAAACAAGCAAGTAATCCAGAGTAAATCAAGCAAGCACAATTCAATCCTGAAATATTCATCCAATATTTTCTATCATCGATCATGGTACACAAATCTAATAGAACTAATCGTGCCCTAGGGTTACTAGCCCTTTTTAGAGTTTTGACCATAATTAGGGTTTCACTTCCTTTTTCCCATTTTTACTTTATTTTTATCAAAATATCCATCAAACCCTAATTATCTCAATTTATTTTCCATTAAGATCTAAAGTTCATATTTGGATCACAAAAACCCTAATTTTCAGATTATTATATCCTTTCTTCTCTTTTTCCCTCACTTAGGGTTTCTAAGGGTTTTAATCAACATATTAGGTTTACAACCCTAATCCTTGCAATCCCATCATCAAAACAGGTTACAATCTATCTTAATCATTAAATCAGTTAATAATGCTCGAGTTTACACACTTGCAAGATTAAATCTATTTTCGATCATTAATTAGTTTTAGTACCCACAATTTAATACCTTTTCTATCAAAATATACACTTTTACAAAAATATATTGATTTATGCTTCCAAACGATTTTCAATTTATTCCTCGTATTTTTCTGATGACTTTTCATGTATATACTTTTCCCACCCAAGTTTTCTAGCAAGAGTTACGATTTTTGCAAGATTAAACAGTCCTAAGCCAATTAGGGTGTGCCACGTCAGAATTAAACTTGGATGCTTTAAACAAATGAACAAAAGGTCCATTATAGCCCTTACCGTATGGCGTGACCCCAGGGGTACACGGGTCTTCTCTCGCGAAGTCATCTTCTTCCCCCGCTCTCTGCTTCTTTTGCAACGAACGACCACCATGGTTCAGTCAACCTGAGAGTTGACTTTCGCCTATGGCTCTCCGAATCAACAAGTGAAGGTTCCAAGAGCTCCGTCTCCTTATCTTGGACTCCTCTAACTTCACGCCACCATCTGCGTGGTCGAGGTTGGTGGCCCTAAGGGCACCTGCCGACCTGCAGAACAGGCCTATGTAGGCGCGCGATTAGAGCCTGTGCAGACCCCCCCCCCCCTTCGCTCCTCGAAACTACTCCAACATCACCTCAGACTCACCTCAACTGCTGGGTCCAAGCAATTTGATCACAATGTCTCCGCATTACCTTCCAAGCAGAACGTCCTGCCGGAACAGGGAAAGACGGGGGGAGAGGAATTCAAGGTTGTTCTCGTGAAATTGAAGTCCCCAATGCATAGGGTATGGCACAATGATTCTACAGAAATCCTTTTATAGGCATAGTTGATGATCTAGTGGGTTGTCCCACCTTGCCCTATCTTCCCAAACGGTCTAGGATTTGGGAACTTCCTATATAGGGAGGTACAATGGTAGGTTAATGGCTCGTTGTACTCCTCTCTCTCTCCCGAATCTACCGGTCTTTATTTCATGAAAAATTATCAAGAGAGTGGGGAGAAAGGAGTCCAGGAAGCTTCAGATTCTGTGCTTCATTTTTCCCAATTAGAGCCTGAGGTGGGTGACGACCCAAACACTGTCGATCATGGATCGAACGGCCATGATATCGCGCGGATTTAATTAACAAGAAATTGAATATCGTGACATTTACTATTATCCTCATTACTTTAGGAAACTTCCAAAAATCATATCTCTCACTCCGTTTATCTTTTTAATCCCAAATTTTAGATGAAAGTCCATGATGACTTAATCCAGGTGTGTACCAAATTTGGGACTCAAAATCGAAAGTATGAGATACCTTTCTTTATATGCAAGTTATCTCTCAATTATATACATTTCTCACATATTTTCTCTTTCTCTTGCCATTAAATTATTATTCTGAGTTCCTTGAACCTCAAGGAACCTTAATGGCTCGAAATCCCATCTTGGGAATATCCCTTAGCCTTTTATTTATCTATTATCCATTTTCTCATTATCTTACTTATTTCCTTATTCTTTTTAATGATTTCTCTTTATCTCTCTTCTATTTTCCTTTTGGGAGTTCCTTTTAACATTAGGAATCCTTAGGATACGAAATTCCACCAAGGATAACTCAATTAAACTCAGTTCCACATATTTCCCATATTTTCTCATTGTTTTCAATTTCTTTCTTGATAAGGAAATATTTATTTGATCTTTTCTTTTCTTATTGCATTCTCTATGAAACTTTGGACTCCTTGGAACCCAAGGAACCCAAGAGGCACGAAATCCACCTTTGGATTACTATTTTGCCTTCTAGAGGTTTCCACAGCTTTCTTATCTCAAATTCTCAATTATTCATTAATTAATTGAATTTCCTTGTTATTGGGCCCAATAGCCAATAAAGCCCACAAATCAAACAACAAGGCTATTTTAAAAGAAATCCATCTATTCACAACAAATTATATCATTATTTGTCCAAATATCTTTAATGTGAGAAATTACATTTCTCACCCAATGAACCCTAGAATTGGGGTTGTAACATCCTTCCCCTCTTATAGGAATTTTGCCCTCAATATTCCATCAAGCAAACAAACAATTCAGGATAAGCTTTTCATATGTCCATCATGTCTCCCATGTGGCCTTACCCTATCCATGGTGCTTTCCAAGAACCTTTATCATCTCATATTCTTTCATCTGAGTTCTTTCTTACCTTGGTATATTGTACCCTCATAGGTGACTCAGGACATTTCAGCCTCTCATACAGCTGAATAGGTTCAGGGCTCAGCACATGGCTTGGGTACCTCGCATAGTGCTCTAGATCGGACTTATGGAACACATTACACATCATGTTATCCTGAGGGGCAAGGCTAAACACAACCGTCTCCACCAATCCATCTCAAATGGACCCATATATCGGGGACTCAGCTTTCTCAGCTGTCGCTTAGAGGGGTCGGATTTTCACATCACATATTCTCCCATAGTGAACTGCATTTCAGTCTGCTTTGCATCAGCTCGTGATCATGTCACCACTGGGAACTCTCTCAGCCATTGCACGTTCAAAGCGACTTTATATGCACACACTGTGGTTCTTTTCTGACCTTCGCGAGGCCTCCTTCACCAACATTATCTTAATGAAGTGGTGACCGACACAACCTCCTTCTAGAACTTATTGCATCCCGATAAAGGCTATGGTGGTTAACATCACATCTTAAGAACTGTCTCTTTGTATCACCCTGAACAAGCACACTTGCTCTCATAAGACCCTCTAGTCTGGATCATACTAACCATTAGTTAAGGGTGATAAGCGGTACTAAAAACGAGTTCTTCATGTACTTACTTCCACCGTATGGAAGTAAAACTTCTAATCATGCTCAAGAACTTTTGAACTCGCATCATGGTGTAGTTGAACCATTTCTCTCTCTATTAAGTAATTCAACTCGATCTATCCCTTAACAGTACTCTTTCTTTTTCCTGTCATCTAGGTAAGGTGATCTACCATAACCCACATTGACCTTCCTTGGTCAAGGGGAGATCTTCCACATCATTCATAGTGATGAACTCACATTCCCTCTCAGGGAATCTTTTATCTTCTATATCGATATACTGGGTTACTGGTGTTCGTCCTTCACCTCCTGACTTGCATGCAACATACCACATGCAGCCTCATTTCCAACATCCATAGTACTGCTACCACTTATTATCTCAGTAGTACCATAGTGTATGGTGATCTTAAAATCATGATTTCTTATAGGTCATGATTCCTCAAGATCAATTCCTCAAAAAACCTAAACCATTCTAATCGGGGTTTCATCACTTTCCTTTCTAAAGAAGTGCATTTCAGGTTCTACAACCATCCTTTCATTACATGAAGGACTAGGCTGTCTAACCAAACAATCATTTACTTGATTAACCGCTATTGATACATCTGGGTGTTAGCCAAACTTATCCCTTTTCCTCCTCTTAAGGTTAGCCTAACAACCTCAACTTCTTCTAGCTTCCAGCTAAACTAAGCAGCTATATCTCAACCAGAGCATTCATTACCACTTCTTATCCTTAAGTGTTAGGTAATGTTGAAGACATACACCTTCGTCATCTCATCTCTAAGTTGGTCTTCATCAAGATGCTCCGAGCTCATCCTCATGGTGATCAAACTCAACCCTAGTTAATTTGCCAATTCCACATAGCTCCTGATAAAACATCCTCTTAAGCTGACTACACTACTTCTCTTAGTGTTTGTAAACCATCCATGTATCATTCACTCCACCAAGGTATGTTATCATCTCTGTCCTCATACCTCGTAGCAACGGTCCAACTCGCGTCATCTTTTATCCTTGGTGTATGACATGCGTACTGTCCCATCTCTACCTCCCATAACAAGAGGAAATAAGCATTTGGCGGCCGTCCAAACACAAAGTTCTTCCTGTTCCAAGAGTAGAGATGATAAATCCCACATTGCCAGTACACTTCAATTCTAAGTTGAAACGTGCAGCTTATGTCTCTATATTACAAACATCATGATATCCACATTACTTCCATGGAAAACTGGTCTCGAACTTACTTCGTCCAAGCACAATCCTAGGTCATCTCCTCTAGGTCTATAGGGAGCCGACACTTTTTGGAGTCATCCCTTTTCCCTTATGCATCCAGAGAGTGCCCTACTCATCTGCCCTTTGGGTTCCATGACTTCATGAAGGTGATCACTCTCCTAACCCATGGCCCTAAGACAATGATAGCTGTTACCTCCCGACCCTATGGTCATGTGCAACTAGGGAATTAGGCAACTCCTACTCCCTTCGGTCTTATCCCTACCTAACCCTAGGATAGACTTAGGATTCTATTATAGTACATGTCCAACTGAGAACTTTTCCCCAAACATTCATCACCTCTCTCTTCATTCATGGGTTGTCTTTCATCCCTTAACAGGGGTCATGGAAACCTGCCTACCCTGGCTAGGCTCCACACTGGTTACTACCAGAGTAACACATCCACATGCACATAGAGATGGTTATCTATGGGGCTACTGGTTCCTTCTCGTACCATGTACTTTTCACTTAGCTTTCTCAAGATCCTATAAAACCTCTTTAGGTTACCTTATCTCCAACAAAACTGGTATACACCCAACCAAAGGGTCCCTCTCCCAGGATGGGAGGAAACTACCACTCTTGACGACAAGGTCACAACCGTCCTTAGGGTTTACCTTCACATGAGCATGTCTAACCCAACAGCTACTAAAGCATAAGATGACCACCTATTCAACCATGCCAGGTCGTACTTGTTCTCTTTCCTCAACATTAGATCAACTTAGTTGTGAGGGGTTCATCAAATATACCCTTAACTTAAGGGGTTTCCGTTACCTCTACATATGAGGAGTATCATGCTCGAAACTATAGAGGCTCAAATCTCATCATGATCATCGGATACACTGCTTCCCCTCTTAGGCCTAGGAACCCTAGGTCCACCTTTGGGTTTCCAACTACACGCTCAGCCTCTTAACCATGAATCAAACATGTCCAAGGTATGTCATCCTTTTATTCGAGCAACACTTCAGAGTTGAGTCCTCTTCCAGGACAACCAACTAGGTACAAGGCTTCACAACTTGCTACTTCATCCTCTTCAAGTATAAGGAACTCTTCTACCTATCTCAGGAGGTAAACACCTATACCATAGGCATAGAGGTACCAGCAGGCTCATCCTCTCTCTAGGGTTTGGTTCTTCTCATGGCAACAAAGACATGATTAGCCTCCAAGGGTCAAGCATACGGCAACCACTATTATCCACTTAGGTCGCATCATCCTCAACTCCCACTATTCTTCAAGTTTCAGGGTTTTAGGCTTCCAACCTTCTTTCCTGAGGTCTGCTCTCTCTCTAGAGCTAATCCTACAACCAACCTCTCTATAAGAGGTCCTTTCTTCATGAAGGATCAAGCTCATAAGCATGCCCCTACCTGAGTGAAGCCTATACTCGAACTTATGTTTACTCAAGATTATCCATAACCCCTTATGCTTATCTTATAAGCCATCCATCATGATCCCTTATCTAGGGTTTCATCCAACTGTCAACACTATTGATGCACTCTGGGTGCAAGCTATTTCCTACTTGCAACAGCCCAAAAGGTTTCTATAGGTTCTTATCTAACCTCATCCATGAAGGAGCTATCCTTCGCTCAAACATGCACGACCCTCCCCAGGGTTGGGTTGCCCAAGGTACTCTGTCATCAAATTCTCATGGTTCGTATGGCAATCCAAAGGCATGTCCATCCAGTCAACCATGACATCTAACTCATCATGTCATCTCTCCCTCTAACCTTCACTTAGGGTTAGGGTTACCATCATCCTCAAAGGATGTGCTAGGACTCTACTTTTAATGGAGGTCTCTACCTCCAAGACTAACTCTCTCTACTCATCCTCCTGACAAGGAAGTCTATCCTCAGGTCTATCCTGAGGGCAATGACAACTCGTGTCATACGACCTAAGCATGTATCTATTCTTTATTTTACGCTTAATCTATTAATCTTATGTCCATGACATCTTATTTACATGCTTTTCATTAATTTGGTGGAGGATTCCTTAGACCTTATTAACCTTACCCATACCTCAAGAGGGTGAGGGAAAAGAGAGGAAACCCTAATCCTTAAGGTCCTTAACAGAATTTGAGTTGAGGAGGGATGAACAAGATGAGAGAGTCCTAAAGGTATCTTATTTTGAGTCATATCCTAAGACATCGGCCAGGCAGTCACACAATCCGGGAGTCCTCGTATTCCGACTAGCGGTGCGGAGGAAAATTTTGCCAGCCCCCGGAAGTGAACCTTTTCTAGACACCTCAGTCTTTCAGACACTCCTCTAATAACTCCCTCGGTTCTATGGAATTTGTAAAATTTAATAATTATTAATGATTAGATGAGGAACCTACGCTCTGATACCAATTGTAACGACCCCGCCTCCCGGTAACCCCCAATTAAGGGAGACCTGAAGGACAGAGCCGTTATTCAATTAACAGGATCAAAGGTTCAACAAATAATCAATAATAATGATGAAATTCTACTAACTAAACTGGAATTGGGTACAAAATTAAAACTTTACTTACCTTTGAAAAACTTTGGAAATCTATCTATCCAAGCTTGAATCTACTCTATCTAATCCTCCTTGCACTTTATGTTTTATTTCCACAGTGTGTCACTTTACTGTTTGTTCATTTCAGGGTTGTACCTAAAACGCCGACAAATAAAACGTCGGTCAGCATATCGAAATATACTGGTATGTGGGGACATCCAAAGAACTTCACAGATATGGCTAACAATTTAATAATCACAATCAAATTATTTATCAAGACAATTTACATTTTCAATGTGTCATTCTCCACCGCTTTTGCCCTAACCTTGGCATACCCCTCTAGGGTTTCTCTTTTGCCATTGACTTAAGGCCACCTTCTCAATCCCGAGCTTGGTGCCTGGGAGTCACCTCTCATGGTGCTCCATATTCATGCATCATAGACCACCTTCTCATTCCCGAGCTTGGTGTCTGGGGTCACCTCTCATGGTGCCCATGGGTCTACCCTCCTGGGCCTGACCTTGATGACATCTTTCATCAGGGTGGCATGTAGGTGCGAGAATACACATGTTTATATAACTGTGATAGCCATAGTGACTTTATAGTTGCAGTATGAACATCCAAACAGTTTAGATTGCATTCAATGTGAGGAAACATCCGAGAATCCTTTGGAAAACTAAAGCGGTTATTCATAATTAACCACATACCTGTCAAGCTGTTTTGAATGCAGATTCAGTACAAACAAGCAAGTAATCTAGAGTAAATCAAGCAAGCACAATTCAATCCTGAAATATTCATCCAATATTTTCTATCATCGATCATGGTACACAAATCTAATAGACCTAATCGTGCCCTAGGGTTACTATCCCTTTTTAGAGTTTTGACCATAATTAGGGTTTCACTTCCTTTTTCCCATTTTTACTTTATTTTTATCAAAATATCCATCAAACCCTAATTATCTCAATTTATTTTCCATTAAGATCTAAAGATCAGATTTGGATCACAAAAATCCTAATTTTCAGATTATTATATCCTTTCTTCCCTTTTTCCCTCACTTAGGGTTTCTAAGGGTTTTAATCAACATATTAGGTTTACAACCCTAATCCTTGCAATGCCATCATCAAAACAGGTTACAATCTATCTTAATCATTAAATCAGTTAATAATGCTCGAGTTTACACCCTTGCAATATTAAATCTATTTTCGATCATTAATTAGGGTTAATACCCACAATTTAATACCTTGTCTATCAAAATATACACTTTTACAAAAATATACTGATTTAGGCTTCCAAACCATTTTCAATTTATTCCTTTTATTTTTCTGATGACTTTTTATGTATATACTTTTCTCACCCGATTTTTCTAGCAAGAGTTACGATTTTTTCAAGATTAAACAGTCCTCAGCCAATTAGGGTGTGCCATGTCAGAATTAAACTTGGATGCTTTAAACAAATGAACAAAAGGTCCATTATAGCCCTTACCGTATGGCGTGACCCCAGGGGTACGCGGGTCTTCTCTCGCGAAGTCATCTTCTTTCCCCGCTCTCTGCTTCTTTTGCAACGAACGACCACCATGGTTCAGTCAACCGGAGAGTTGACTTTCGCCTATGGCTCTCCGAATCAACAGGTGAAGGTTCCAAGAGCTCTGTCTCCTTATCCTGGACTCCTCTAACTTCACACCACCATCTGTGTGGTCGAGGTTGGTGGCCCCAAGGGCACCCGCCGACCTGCAGAACAGGCCTATGTAGGCACGCGATTAGAGCCTGTGTAGACCCCCCTTCGCTCCTCGAAACTACTCCAACATCACCTCAGACTCACCTCAACTGCTAAGTCCAAGCAATTTGATCACAATGGCTCCGCATTACCTTCCAAGCAGAACGTCCTGTTGGAACAGGGAAAGACGGGGGGAGAGGAATTCAAGGTTGTTCTCGTGAAATTGAAGTCCCCAATGCATAGGGTATGGCACAAGGATTCTACAGAAATCCTTTTATAGGCATAGTTGATGATCTAGTAAGTTGTCCCACCTTGCCCTATCTTCCCAAACGGTCTAGGATTTGGGAACTTCCTATACAGGGAGGTACAATGGTAGTTTAATGGCTCGTTGTACTCCTATCTCTCTCCCGAATCTACCAGTCTTTATTTCACGAAAAATCATCAAGAGAGTGGGGAGAAAGGAGTCCAGGAAGCTTCAGATTCTGTGCTTCATTTTTCCCGATTAGAGCCTGAGGTGGGTGACGACCCAAACACTGTCGATCGTGGATCGAACGGCCATGATATCACACGGCTTTAATTAACAAGAAATCGAATATCGTGACATTTACTATTATCCTCATTACTTTAGGAAACTTCCAAAAATCATATCTCTCACTCCGTTTATCTTTTTAATCCCAAATTTTAGATGAAAGTCCATGATGACTTAATCCACGTGTGTACCAAATTTGGGACTCAAAATCGAAAGTATGAGATACCTTTATTTATATGCAAGTTATCTCTCAACTATATATATTTCTCACATATTTTCTCTTTCTCTTGCCATTAAATTATTATTCTGAGTTCCTTGAACCTCAAGGAACCTTAATGGCTTGAAATCCCATCTTGGGAATATCCCTTAGCCTTTTATTTATCTTTTATCCATTTTCTCATTATCTTACTTATTTCCTTATTCTTTTTAATGATTTCTCTTTATCTCTCTTCTATTTTCCTTTTGGGAGTTCCTTTTAACATTAGGAATCCTTAGGATACAAAATTCCACCAAGGATAACTCAATTAAACTCAGTTCCACATATTTCCCATATTTTCTCATTGTTTTCAATTTCTTTCTTGATAAGGAAATATTTATTTGATCTTTTCTTTTCTTATTGCATTCACTATGAAACTTTGGACTCCTTGGAACCCAAGGAACCCAAGAGGCAAGAAATCCACCTTTGGATTACTATTTTGCCTTCTAGAGGTTTCCACACCTTTCTTATCTCAAATTCTCAATTATTCATTAATTAATTGAATTTCCTTGTTATTGGGCCCAATAGCCAATAAAGCCCACAAATCAAACAACAAGGCTATTTTAAAAGAAATCCATCTATTCACAACAAATTATATCATTATTTGTCCAAATATCTTTAATGTGAGAAATTACATTTCTCACCCAATGAACCCAAGAATTTGGGTTGTAACAAAAACAATGAATACGCTTGAAGGGTGACCCCACTGTTTTGAACGACACTCTTATCATCTTGACGCTTTGTGTAATATGAGAATCCATTTATGTCAAACCCTTCATAAGACATAACATTCAATTTTGGTTTAAAGGCAAGACATTTGATAGTTTCAGTAAGATTATTTGGTGTTTGAGATAGTTGATATAAGACTTTATCTTCAAACCACTTAATAAATGTCTTGTTATGCTCTCTAGCAAGCCACATTGAATTGGCTCGAGGATATTGTCTCTTGATGAAATTGGTATGTTCCTCGATATAAACACTCACTTCGTCGATTTTGTGTAAAATATACAAGTGACCTTGTTCCAACTGCTCACGGCTATTACTTTCATCCGCGATCCCAAAATTCCTTTGCCGGAATACTCCTCAATATTCTTATCATTAATAGGAGTGTCATTACCACTCAGAAAGTCACTGCAAAAATCCATAACCTCTCTTGCCACATAACCCTCAATAATACTCCCTTCAGGCCGATAACGGTTTCAAACATCACCTTTAAAAATGCTCATGTATCGTTCGAAGGGATACATCCAATGCAAGAAAACTAGTCCCAATATTTTCACTTCCCTAGTCAAGTGGACAACAAGATGTACCATGATATCAAAGAGCGAAGGAGGAAAATACATCTCAAGCTGACATAGGGTAACAACCACTTCTCTTTGCAATTTATTGAGAGTATCAAGGTCAATAACTTTGATGCACACTGTTGAAAAAGAAACAAAGTCTGGTGATTGCAAACCTTACATGCTTCAAAAATATAGATCGAATTGTCACAGGAAATATTTATTTGCATTAGAGTGTGACAATTATGAGATTTAAAACCTATCAACTTCACATCTTTCGTTGATACCAATCTACGGATGTTAGATGAGTAACCCTGTGGCACCTTAACATTTACCAAGCATTTACAAAAAGCTTTCTTTTCCTTTCTAGACAACGTGTAACAAGCGGGAGGTAAGTATGTTCTCCGATCGCTACTAACTACTTCTATTAATTTTGTTCTTATTCCCATTTCACGTAGGTCCATTCTAGATTTTATCCCATCTTTAGTCTTACCTAGTATATTCAACGGAGTACCAATGACGCTATCAGAGACATTTTTCTCAACGTGCATGACATTGATACAATACCTGACTGCCAAAGAACTCCAATAAGGAAGATCCCAAAATATTGACTTCTTCTTGAATAAATATTTGTCACTCCGTGTGGCCATGGTACATTGTGATCTCTTACCAAATTTATTGACAAAGTCTTTTACTCTTTCATAAACAACCTCCCCTGGTATAGGTTTAGGTGCACTCCGTTCCTCATTCCATCCATTGAATGCTTTACGCAACCTACAATACAGATGGAATATTGGAAGAAACCTTCGATGACCAAGATATACAGTCTTGCCGCCATGTTTTAGTCGTATTGAATCAATGTTCTCTTCACATATAGGACACGCTTTAGATCCTTTGACACTATATCCAGACAAATTCCCATATGCTGAAAAGTCATTAATAGTGCAAAACAACATAGCATGCAAACAAAATGTCTCTCTTCGTGAAGCATCATAGGTCATCACACCTTTACCCCAGAGTTTCTTTAAGTCATTGATCAGAGGTTCAAGATAAACGCTGATATCATTTCCAGGTTGTTTAGGGCCCGATATCAACAATGACAGTATAACATACTTATTTTCCATACACAACCAGGGAGGAAGATTGTATATAACAAGCATAATTGGCCAAGTGATATGTTGGCTGCTCAATGTCCCGTACGGACTCATCCCATCTATACAAAGCCCAAGTCTTAGATTCCTGACTTCTTCACAAAATTTAGGGTACAATAAATCATTCTTCTTCCATTGTGGGAAATCAGACGCATGTCGTAGGATCCCATCATTATTTTTCTTAACATCTGCATGCCACCTTAAATTCTTCACATCTATCATATTCCTTACTTTTCGTATTATCACAAACACAGAATTTAGCATTCCTAGATTTTCTCCAAGCATCACTTCTATATCTCATCCTCTTTCACACAGATAAGAGCAATTATAGAGCATTTAAAAGAATACTAAATAGAATATAAATTCTAGTTCTCATCATTTCTTCCTTATGTACCCATAGGGCAAATAATAGGGAAATCCATAACAACAATCCTTCTTATGTTTATCAGTTAACATCAAGATAAGGCATATCAAAATGAAACAGTTCTATCTGACTGTTACCCCTCGTGGTCATCTACCGCTTTAGGTTGACTCAACACATTGAGTCTAGTTATTTCATGTTGTTGCTCTTGCCTTTTTACACTATTGGGCTGTAACTTTCGTAAGCCTTGCCGAGTCTTCCTCGGTTGTTGATTCATTTCCTCCCTTCTTTTAGAACAAAAGGGTTTAGTATGCTCAACATGTACACATCTACAACATGTCTTGTCCTTCTACCATGGTCTTATCGGTCTTATTACCGATGTAGAGACTAAGCCATGGGTTCTTACAGGTAGAAAGTTAGGACTTTTTCCTTTACATAGTGATTACTGCCCTGGTGCACTAGGCATTTATTGCACTGGTGGCACTGAAAACTTTGGCTTTTTAGAAAAACTAGGCAAATGCCTCTAGAATTGTAGTGACATTTCCGTAATTCTCAGTTTATTGCCCCTCCTTGGGCATTACCATCACAGATGTACTATTTGTCTATACTTATGGCAGAGTCTATTTTCTTGACATATGTTAAACCTTCCCACATTTTCCACTGTTCCAACATGACTATGTCATTCAAGAACCCTTTTAGAGCCCAAAGTTTCTGCAATAAGGACTGGTAACCTAGGTTGTAATGCTAGTATCCAGTCTACTATATGCATCACTGTTGTCCTAACCTACCTATCAAGAGCATAAACATAGGATTCTCTATCCAGATCAGATCATGATGGGAATTCTCAGGCACTCATTCTTTTCTTGTCTGATCCCTTGCACCCTTTCCTGGTGCAACAACATTGCCCTCAACAATGTGTCCCTCATGTTCTCTAGTCATTTTTAAACTTCACCCTTTGTTCTACATAAGCAGAAGTCACTATAGGGTATATTGGAGGACACTAAAACAAACTCAACACCTTAGTCCTATGTCTGTGTAGACTCAGCAAACCTTAAGCTCTAATACCAAAACTTGTAACGACCATCATCAAACCGACAAACAAATCGTTACAATTAAGCAGAATTACCATAAACAACATATTAACACAAAAATCACAAAAATTTAAAACCATTTTGCAAGGAGATCCTTTTCTAGAAAACTCTTACTAAAAGATCCAAAAACTTGTACATATCATGATTTACATTGTACAACATTGTTTTATCTAATCTTGAGGACAACATATAACAATTGCTCTATCAAAACATATACTGGATCAACATAAAACCTTGAGACATAAAAGCCAAAATCTCAGATTACTCATAAGATCATCACGAACCAACTCCAAGGACCTGAGAGTACAGAGATGACACAGAGGACTTCTATCTACAAGATATGACAGACAGTACACTCAACTTGAGCTATCACTGCTGTCTCAACTGTTGTTCCTCCTCTGTAGAAAGGTCTTCACGTCCTCATGCACGTCCACCTAAAAATTGTGGATCCCACAGGGTGAGACAATTGTCCCAGTGAGATATATAACTCTCCTCTGACCATATTATTATTGTAGATAAACATTATAAAACTAAGCAGGGGTTCCTTTATATTAACAAGTAGAATTAATCATTGTATGAACAGAATAAGATAATTTCCTTTCTTAAGGAGAACCTTACATCTTCCCATGGTTGAAATATAAATCATCTATCTGCTTTACAAGGAATGTAAAGAAACATAAATGACATATATCAACTAAGATGTATAACTGTATTGCGCATCAAACAATGTTTTACGTATTCAATCCTTAACCAGATATGCTACACGACTGAACATATTTTACAATCACACTTATGCCCTGAGGAGATGAAGTATACTCCGTATATCTCCAACCAACCACAAACTTCTCACAAGTCGGTACCATACAAGGTCAATGGGAGAGCCGGTTGCCATGACCTCAACTGTCTAGGTCAGTACGAGACCACACAGTATTTAGTAGGACATATCGTGTCAACTGCAAATAGAGCTTGCTAGGGTACTAGGCATCTTCGCTCAGAGCTACAATGTCAACTGTGCTCTCTTAGGGGAACATCTACATCAACTGTCCCTAGTTATGAAATCACAGAGTCATGGCCTATAGCCATACTCCGAGCCACAGGCCAGTTCATCGTCCTCAATGGAGACATTTATTTTGAGTTTGTAAGGGGATCGGCTCACACATGGCCGTCCGTACTTACACCCCCACATACTCAAAAGTATGCACTCTGGTTTATGCCGTGGGGAACCCGT
Organism: Alisma plantago-aquatica; assembly: GCA_963693085.1. Classification (NCBI taxonomy): domain Eukaryota; kingdom Viridiplantae; phylum Streptophyta; class Magnoliopsida; order Alismatales; family Alismataceae; genus Alisma; species Alisma plantago-aquatica. Next base: position 1,261,214,832 of record OY856412.1, read on the forward strand.
TTCACCATTCAACAAATCCTGAAGCTGATGGATCTATGGTTAGGGCAATGTTTTAAGGTTTCTAGTGATATATTACGTGCATTAAAGCATTCTTTTAGCATCAAACAAGTTATAATCATTAATCACAACAAATGCTACAAAGAAAGGTGTAATACACCTATCATGTGCTTTTCAAGTCTTTAAAACACATTTAGATTCTTGGTACTTGGGATCTCAGTCCCTTATCACATTACCGAGAATCCTCATCTGTTCATATCATTATCATCATGATTACTGTATCTGGGTATTCAAGCCCTTAAATTATCACACATCATTGTTACCTCTGTAACAGGTAACTATTACCTCTAGGTCCCTGGACAAAGGTATTCAGCATACTCGTTGCACAAGTATTTCATATGGCTCACAAAGCCCATTTAAACATCTTGTCACCTCTCACTAGGCAACAATTATTCACATGGCTCACAAGGCCCATTAAACATTTTGTCACCTCTCACTAGGCAACAGTTATTCATATGGCTCACAAGGCCATTAAGCATCTTGTCACCTCTCACTAGGAAACAACTTATTCACATGGCTCACAAGGCCATTACACATCTTGTCACCTCTCACTAGGCAACAACTTATTCACATGGCTCACAAGGCCATTGCTCATCTTGTCACCTCTCACTAGGCAACAACTTATTCACATGGTTCACAAGGCCATTACACATCTTGCCACCTCTCACTAGGCAACAACTTATTCATATGGCTTATATGGCCATTAATCAATATACTTGTTATACAAGTATTTAACATGCCTTACAAGACTTATGCAAAAAGAGAAATACAACCTTCCCATCATTAGAGTTAGGGTTTCCCTTTATAGCCGAATAGGGTTTCATGTTCATATTATTAATCCAAACCCTAATTCATTGCTCCACACATCTAGTAGAAAACATTGATATCATAAGTATTCAATCATACTTATTTATTCTCATCATTTATCATTAAATGATTAACAACACAAAGTATGAGTTTCTCTCTTATCCTCACTAGGATATTGAATACATCATTCTTTATTATCTTGGCTTATATATCCCTTTATGAAGGTATGTTATCCTACACTTATCAAAGTGCATTAAACTCATTACATCTCAGTGTAACAATTGACATGACACACTTCATGTGTTACCCATCCAAGTATATTGGATTTGAGGTGTATCAAGGTGTATCAACCTTGAGGTGCTGGATGTGATATTTATCATGCCTTGGGGTATCACTTTCCTCATCACTTTTAACTTGCTTAAGTTCATCAACTTATCTTGTATTAGGGTATTTCCCATCCTAATACTTTATGCACTAACTCATCACATTTATTTTGTAGTTCATTGGCCATAAGTCACACACTTGAATTACCCAACTATCATCAAGTGATATGGACTCATCACAGGTTAAGACATTGTTGATTTAGGATTTACCATTATCAATTAATTTAGGTGTTTCACCTATCAAGTATTAGCCAAACCATTACTTGGTGTTACCCTCATCACTCCTTAGAGTGTCTTACCCTCACCTTTACAAGGTGTATAGGGTTGAATCATGTATGTCAAGTTGAACACATGTATTGGGTTAGATGTATATCGATCTAGGCATCATCATATACCTCATACCCTTACCAATTAAGGTATCAACCTTACCATTCATATGGTGTATCAACTTCACCCTTCATGGGTGTAACATCCTCACCTCACTTGAAGATATTGGCCAAACCCTACTTTAGTGTATTGGCCATCACATGTACTAGGGTACTAACCACCTTACCACTCTTATCATCTAGTGTATTGGGTTACCCAGCATATCATTTTAGAGATATGTGCTCAACACCATATCGTCCAAAAGGTGTATGCTTAACCCAATATCAGTTTAAAAATGTATAATTGCTACCCATAACACCTAGAGGTGTATGTTTGCTTACCATATCGACCTTGAGGTGTATGTGTGCTTACCATATCAGGCAAGATGTGTATGTCTGCTTACCATATCGACCTTGTGGTGTATGTATGCTTCCATATCGGGTTTGAGGTGTATGTGTGCTTACCATATCACCCTTGAGGTGTATGTATGCTTCCATATCGAGTTTGAAGTGTATGTCTGCTTACCATATCACCCTTGAGGTGTATGTATGCTTCCACATCGGGTTTGAGGTGTATGTGTCCTTCCATATCACTTTTGAGGTATGTGTGTGTTTCACACCATATCGGGAAAAAAGAGGTGTGTGTGTGTGCTTCACACCATATCGGGCAAAGAGGTGAGTTTGTGCTTCACACCATATCGGGCAAAGAGGTGTGTGTGTGCTTCACACCATATCGGGCAAAGAGGTGTGTGCTTAACCTAATATCATTTTTGAGGTGTATGCTTGACCTCATATCGTGCAAGAGGTGTATACTACATCACCATATCGTGAAAGAAAGTATAAACTCAAATCCATATCGTTTTAGTGAAGTAGGTGCATCACCATATCGGGTTAGAGGTGCTTGCTTGTGTGCTTGAACCCGATATCACTTTATAAGGTGATGCCATCATCTTCAAGCTCTAGACCTTCGTTATACTTGTTCTAGTACAAGTATAACAGGTCTAAGAAACTACTAGAACTCATAAATATATCAAATATTCAAGAAAATTTTGGAATTGAGAGTAGATCGTCATGTATAGAAAGAAAGATGGTGAATAATAACATGTTTGGGTTCAAGTTATATAACCCACCTTAAGAACAACTTCAAAGCTCCAAGCTCCAAAGATCCATGTTCCTAAGGTTTAAGATGACTTATCAAAAGTCCAATGCTCGTTCAAAACTCCCTCATATACAAGGAATCACCATAGTTAAGAACTTGGTGAAGAAGAAAAGAAAGGAAGTTCATAACCCTAGATCCATGCTTCAATCCAAGGTTGAAGATGATCATGGTCTTACCTTAGGGTTAAGATTTGAGCTCCTTCTTGATCCTTAGCACCTTGCACGATACCTCACTACTCATGCACGAATGCCATAACTTTTGGCCGATATCCCCCTCACTTGTGGTAAACAACACTCCACTATGGCCGATATCAACTTGCTATGGCCAATATCACTTGCTATGGCCGATATCACTTACTATGGGCGATACCAAGGCCCTATGAACGATAACACTTCACCCATGCACGATACCAAGACTCCATGCACGATATATAAGAGCAAAGAGGTGGTGGGATTTGCAAAAGTTCACTTAGGGGTGAAAGGAAGGCTATATATACTTGAGTTTCATTAAAAAGTGTGTATATGAGGTGTCATCAATTTACTACTAGTAGGTGCCACATGGCCATGCATGGATTGGCACATGTACTTGCATGCACTCCATCTTTATATTTCCATGAAAAATAAAAACTTTAGGATAATGCAAGGGATAAGGGTCGGCCCCCTTTTGTTATCTTCTAGTACACGCCACTTCCACTCACATTATTATATTCACAATTCAATGCAACCTTTTCCAAGGAAAGTTGCAAGCCGATATCCATTGCTTTATTGAGGTGCTTAGCTCGTTTTTGAAAATTCAAAGAGTTAAAAACATGATATGGGGGTCTCCTCTTTGGCTTATTGGCCGATAGGGACTCCCATTTAACACTACAACCCGATACACTCAATACAAGCTCAAATTAGGGTTTCCATTCAACCCCTCTCTTGGTCTTTTCATCACCAAGAATACTACCACTCATAAATGATTCAAACATGGTTTATAATTAATTATATCTCATCTAAATGATACATAGAGGAAGTAGGAACACTCTATAGGTGGTAATTTGCATTTCAACCCTATATTTTGGGTATATTACAAATTATATCAAAATTGGTGCACACAGTACTAGCATTGTTCAAACAAGTTCAAACTTGGAATTTAGGCTTTCCACAAGACACTACTTAAAATCATTCCCTCTCTTATGATGCTAAAACATATAGGGCACGTTCAACATGTGACATATTGCAATATAACCCCTCAACTTGGGTAAATTGCACTGTGGTCCAAAATAAAGGAACATTGCTCAAACATCATTCAATCAGGACCAAACTTGGAACATAAGTGTGTCACATGATAACAAAACATTAGAGGATTATAATAAAGTTCTAAGTAACCTACTTAGCCAAAACAAATAGGGTTAACTCATAACCCAGGTCAGGGTCATTACAATGATGGACCTTAATTGCTTATCTGATTAGGTTTAGGTGACTATATGTATCAAACTTTTAATGTTGACTCTTATTTTCTGTCACATTTTGATACATGTTGGGCGCTCATATATTCAAAAGTGACATATTTTATCACACTTATCTTGCACCTCCCTCATACACATGTCCCATACCATGTGGACTTGAAAGGACAATACAAGTATCACTACTACAGAAATGGCTTATAATGTCACATTTAGAGGCATCGGTGGCATCCAATAAATGATGCCTAAACCCTACAACGTCGATTGAATACACAAACTGAAATCTATATGTGAAGACCGGCCAAACATGGTTATCGGTTTTTATTTAGCGTCGGTTGCTCAATAAGAAACTAATGCCTAAAATCGCCCTCCAAATCCAAATTTTCTAGTGAAAAAAATTCCTCCAAAATTTCACATACGGCGTCGGTTATTTACCAACTAACCGATGACTAAAGATTTTTCGTGAGACAGAAATCAGGCCAATTGTTGTCGTCAATTTTTGTGACATAACCGACACCGATGTGTTTTCGTGCGTTATCCCTGCAAAAATTATTAGCCCTCTTTGGCGTCGGTTTTCTTGTTGAAACCGATGATTATGGTCGTAAATCGAGAACATTTTTTTTGGTCTGCATATGTAGATAGACGTCGGTTTTTCTAGTTGAAACTGGCGACTATCAATTAACGTAGGTGTCAGTTTTTTTGTGGTGACCGACACCTACTATTTTAAGCGTCGGTTGTTGTTAATAACCGACGTCTATTGTTAACTTAATAGCACTCGCGCGAAGCAGACTCTTTCCCTTCCTCTGTTTCATTCTTGATTCCGCTTAGGTCTGGCGATTCTCTGCTCCTAGTGCTCCACCACCACTGCTCGCAGCCGCCACGCCTACCACCGCCACTGCCGCTGCCGCTGCTCGCCTGCTCTGGCCGTCGCTCACCTGCTCGCCGCCGCCTCTCAACACAAGTACCTTTCTTCCTCCTCTTCTTCCTCCGTCATCTTGGGCTTGTTTGGTCTGGCAGGAACCTACGAAGGTGATGAATCCTAGGCATCATCATTTTTATGATTTTTCCCTTGCATCCCCGGGATTGTTATGTATCATTTAAGACTATATATGCTTTAAATTTCAAGTTAATGAATGAAATCAAGATAATGATGATGCCTCTGATTATATTATTTCATGTTGTTTGTTGTATTAATCAATTCCTATTCTTATAACTAATTCTCATTAGTTTAATGATATGATCATGTAATGATCAAGACACTAAAGAAAGAATAAGTTTATACACATACCTTACATCTTATCAATTAATGTCATGAGGATATAGTACATGAGATGCTTCAATGACAACAATGGTCGTTGTATTCCTTTCATGCACTAGATTTTAGTTCAAAGATGAGACAATTTACATTATAAGTAATCTCTTTCAAAGAAAAATGTATGAATCTATATTTACATTATAAGTAATCTCTTTCAATAAAATAATACATTGATTAATTTATAAGGCATTGATATGTTGTTATGGCTGTCCACAAGTGTTTTTATAAGAAAATTGTGTGTTGAATGGGGTTGTGAACAAGGGACTGGTGTTATATTATGTTGTCCTAGAAACCCGTCCAAGATTTACTCATTAGGAGTAAATCTTGGATAGTGCCCGATTTGGGACTGTTCTTGAACACCTAATCTCACTTAGGATGTAAGTGTATAATGTGTATTGGGTTTTTAAGAAAATTTCTGTAGCATTTAGCCGTTTGTTCTCTAAGTACATATGTACTTGGAGAACAACGGGGAAATGCCGCAAAAATTTTCTTCAAAACCCAATACACATTATACACTTACTAGTGAGATTAGGTGTTCAAGAATGGGATAGGTGGTACACATTTATTATATATAAGACCTTAAACCCTAAAGTTTTAACCATAAACCTTAGACCCTAATCTTGTTCTAATATATACTTGTTTTCTCTTTGATCATAGAATGGATAGATCATGGATGTCCATTCAAAATCGCTGCACCCCAGAGTTTATTTCTGGTCTTGATCAGTTTATTAGATTTGCCAGAGAACATAGGAAACAACATGGAGATAGGTTCTACTATCCATGTAGGTATTGCGATAATAACTTGAAAGTCAGCACTGGTGACAAAATCAAAAGTCATGTCATGTGCAATGAGATTGTACAAGGCTATATAGAATGGGTCCAAGAGGCTATGCAGGCATAAACTGAATGTGCATGACCACACAATGGGTCCAAGAGGCTATGTAGGCATTCTCCAAAGACTACATGATGAGTCTACTACTCAGTCTGCTGCTACTTAGGAGACTGCAGAGTCCTCTACTATTGGTCCCGCACCTCTGCCTCGCCATGCTATGTGGATAGCTGGGAGGCAAAACAAGAAGGGAGATATAACAAAGCTCACAACTGCTGAAGCAGCTGCAAAAATGGTAAAATTCAACTCTTAGAGCAATCGATCAATATTGATTATTGTTATGTTTACTTACCAATTTATATTGATGGCGATTAGCGGGAGCTTCACGAGCAGAGGAAGGAAGGCAAGTTCATCCCTGAGGGCACAAGGGATGAATTGATAGTTGCTCTGAGTAACCTAGAGCATCCTGGACATGTTAGGGGTGCAGGCACTGGTGTGGGAATCAAAGCATTCTTTGGGCCATCCCAGCGCAAACCTGTCCCAAAAGCGGGACTTTCACAAGCTGAGGTAACCTATTCTTTTTTTAGAATGTTATTGTGAAAGAGAATTTAATAATCAGAGGATAGCATTTATTTTATCCATGTATAGGTAGATCAGTTAATTGATAGGAGAGTCGAGGAAGCACTTGATAGGAGAGTCGAGGAAGCACTTGGGAGTAATCTTGTAGACCCACCACCTAGCACGTCTGATGTAAGTATTTTTATGACATATATAGTAGCTAGTCTTTTCAAGATGATATGTTTATGTATATATGTATATAACATTCTTTATGTAAATTTGTAGGGGTTGAAGCCATGCCATCTAAAAAGTCAAGAATATATCGTTGCAGAGGCACATTCTTACCCAGCCCTTCTAGGGAACATGTTTCATGGGACTCCAGTACCAACTGGTGCGGTTTGTGTGAGCCTGATACATGTACTCTCCAATTGGAGGGATCTTCCATTGCCATATGCCCACCCAGATTCTGAAACGCTTGGTGAGGCAGAAGGTGGAGTGATAATATGACCCACAGCGTATGTCGTCTATACTAATATTATATGGTAATTTTACATTACGTTAATTTATTAGTGTGTATATATGATTCAATTGATATGAAATTATATATACAGGTCAAAAGGAAGACACCCGCTACATCTCGGCCTCCACCTCCACATCCTGAAGTACCAAGTTGGCTTCCAAGGGACCTACACGCCTCGTTAGGTCCTAACTGTAGGGGTATGGCAGTATGGATAGGCAAACATGATCCAAATTTCCCTATAAATGTTTCTATTTCAGAGGATGCTGCAGGTCAATCATAAGATAACAAGCTATTTATATAAGATATTTTGGAGTTGTTTCATTATGATTGCTGAATACATCTATGATAGAGCTATGGATATGGTGAGATCTTATTTATACATCCATATACCTTATTTTATATATGGTGATCTGGTTTCTTATATATTAATGCATATGTAATACATGTTTTGCAGCCACTTACACACGATATGTACATATTTTTCATTTTCCCATGTGGGATTTTTGGTTCCATCTTTGATTAGTCTTCTAGATAAAGACCCTTCTTCATCTACTTCATACTGCCGTGCTGCTTTTAAATATTTTGGCAAAAAAAAAGAAGACGGTGATAATAGCTCCATTCAATGTCGAGTAAGTTTACTTTGCTTATAATTTGGACTTAAGAAAATTACATTTTTATTGTGTATTTTGAGTTATTAATTTTTAACTTTCTTACCTGTTGTGGTAGGCATTGGGAGTTACTAGTTATTGTCCCTAAGACGTTCACTGTCTATTATCTTGATCCTGTGGAGAATGAATTGAATACATTATATGGACACACAATGAAAAAGCCATTATTCCCGTGAAAAATATTTCATATTTTTATATCCGTTAACATCTGTTATTACATTACTATTTAATTGTGCAATTTAATGTGTTACATTAACATGTAGGGCTTTACATGAGTTCAAAAGATATGGAGGAAAGGTCCCCAAGAAAAAGAATCAGCCACTAATTTGGGAGAATGTGAAAGTAATTTCCTGACTCCAATGTATATATTATTTATGTGAACTATGCTTATTTGTATTTTTGAATATTTTGTATGTTTCAATTTATAGTGTGCTACACAAGACAACGACTGGGCATGTGCATACTATGTGATGTGATTTATGGACCTAATCATCAAACATGCCACAATGGAAATCGATACTATAAATAAGGTATTATATATAGTCTCATTAGATAATATGAAATATATCAATCTTATTATATATTATTAATTATATATATACGTCATTCTCTTTGTAGGTGTTTAAAACTGACTTGACTATAGGTGGAAAATTATTAGATGTACATACTCCCTATACGAGGGAAGAATTAGATGATGTAAGAGAAGAATGGGCAAAAGCCCTACAAGTAGTGGGAATTTTTAAATATAATTGGGATACTAATGGCGATAATGACGATGATGAATAAATAATGATATTTCTAAACATTGTTCTCATAATTATTTTTGTGTGAATGTGAATGAATTTTTATGAATTGTCATATGTGTGAATGTGAATATGATCAATACATGAATGTTTCTACATGTGTCTGAATGTGAAAAGAGATGAAATGAATAGAACTGCAGGTTGCTAAATGTGTGTGAAAATGTAGGAAATTTGAAATGGAACTACTGGTTTCTACATGTGTGTGATGAAAAATAATATGAATTAAATGGTATACATGTGTGTGATCATAAATTGTTGTCCATCTTGTTAATTTTGCATGTTTGTGGCCTGTTGTTGGCTGATATCAATGGATGTTGTAAACCTACAGTTCAGAACTGAACTGTAGGTTCCGCATCCTGCTGACCAGCCATACAACAGCCTGCAAACTGATAAGAAAAAAAATCATAAAATAGGCATCGATTATTAGTGTAAAACCGACAACAAAGACATACAACATTGGTTATTAGCAAAAAACCGACGCCTATGATGCTATGGTTGTCGGTCATATAAAAAATCGACGCCGATGGTGCCCTTGCTGGGACGTTTTGTTAGTGGCGGGAAGGGTTATATAGTGTCAGTTTTTGTGAAACACCGATGTCTTTGACCTAGATATAGTGTCGGTTTTATTAAATAACTGACACCTATAGTGCCCTTGCTGGCACTTTTTGGTGGCAGGAAGGGTTATGGCGTCGATGTTAGAACCAACGCTGAAAGTTTTGAATTTTAGCGGCACCCACTTGGGTGTCACTTTGAAACTGATGCCAAAGGCCTTAAATAGCCGACACTAAAGGTCGGTTTTGTACTAGTTTATGGTTATTCATATAACATTCTCTCTATAAAATCCCATAAGTCTGTGTCCCATACAACAAAGATGTTGGAAATAAAGAGAGGATGCTATCTAGAGTTAACATAAAAGTCCAAAACTTTTAGGCGCATAACCCTAATCCTTATATCAACCTCTGTCTCATCTCTAGACCTCTACTTAGGTTTCCCATATCTTTAACATAATATTCTATACCTAGGGCTTAGAATAATATGAATCTTTAGCTTAGTTACCATCTACTCGTTGCTTTGATACCATATTGTAACGCCCCTCCAAGTACATACATGACAGCGAAAGCAAACCATATGTTGTCCATAACATAGGTCACTTGGCTTGGAGGAACATCACAAAACATGATATTCATAGCAATGAATAAATGAAACACCATGAATTTATTAGAAATATTGATTCATACGTTGTTCTTTGAAACACATAACTTATAACATAAACTATATCATCCTTGAACAAAACCTAATACATGAGACTCAGAAAAAATCTATGGCATAAATCTTCTTTGGAAACTTGATACTGAATCTTCTAAGGTGTAGATGGAACCACACTAAGCTAAGTCTTGGAAACTTCTACTTTGAAGCACTCACTTAAAATACCTTTGCTCCTTAATCTGGGGGCATCTCATCCCAAAGCCATGTGAAAACAAAGACACACATCAGTAAGCGGCACTATATATTTTATAAGAACTGAAAATAAGCATATATACTTGACTTGAAAGAAAACCTTGAAATGAATTTGACTTAAGCATTCTTGATTACATAAATCTTATAAGCTGAAGAATTGAACTGCAATATATGCCTCTCTCTATGACGCCCACTTAAGAGAACATGATTGCTAGGAAATCCCATAATGCTAAGAAATCTCATAATGACACTAATGCCCATGATTTGGCTATAAAAGCCCATAATTGGCATTAATGCCCATAACAACCCCTCGAGGTCCATGATTCGAGAAGCATATAAAATCTCATTCAATTCCAATTAACTTGATTGTTAACATGACATTATCATTAATATTAACATGATCCTTGAACATAACATGATGGGATTTATCCCTCTTGAAACATGAACTTTAAAATCCATTAATCGTTGATCATTAATCATAATCTTTAATCTTAATGAAGATGACAACCATATAACATAAAATATAGCAAACATCAATCAATCTATATGATGAACATGATTTGAGCATTGAGCTTAAATTAAAATCATAATTCCTACATCATACATAGAAAAGAATTCATCCAAAGTACATATGTATAGTGGCATGACCCGCTTACCTAGAGCAATGCATATCCTAACTTGGTCTCTCTGATCTTGAGTCAAATCCTAAGTCAATCTTCTCATGTCTTGATTAGGCTCTAAACACGTGTTCATAGTTATTAAACATCATAAATTAGTACCTTTTATTGTTCCTTGGTTAAATTAGGGCATATTAGGGTTTGAGTGTATTAGGGTTAGGCTTACTGATCAATGTCATTAAATTAGGAAAATAGGTGGGATTAGATCACATTAATTACACATAATGCTTAATTAGGATTTCAGGGGTCAAACTTGGGTTTAAAATAAAATATCAAAATAGTAAGCAAAATCATAGCTTTAAAACTCTAAAATCAAATTCCCCTCAAAAAATCCTTTCCAAAAATTATTTTCTTATATTTTGCGATGAGTGCTTGATTTACTGTGACATTTCAAAGAACTGACCAATCATAGTTTAGAGAAAAGCAACATGTTGATTATCTGGTTGGCGGTGGGGCCCTTGGCTAGTTGGGCCAATCAGGGCCGCCTACAAGGGCCTACTAGCCGAGTGAGACAGACACACAAAAAACCAAATAAAAACCCTAATTTACCCTCATTGGAAAAATCATACTATCTATGAAGCTAGGGCAGAGGGGTAAACTCACCCTTTTCCATATTCTCCTTTGCTTCCTACTTCGATAAGAAGTTCATAGAGCTCTGAGGTTTGTGAATCCTTGGTCCACAATGAGGACCAACACCGCACACGCGATGCCGAGGCTGTCGTTAGGTTCCCTGTATCCATGCACAATTGTTGAACCATGACTTGGGGTCAGGCACACACTGATGCACCAAACTCCATGGTTCAACCATGGGCATTCAGCAGGGAGAACCAAAATGGTTGAAAACATGGTAAACTGAAGAAGAAGACCAACAAAGCCTGTCGTTGTAATATCCCTGACCTGGGTTATGCCATAACCCTAAAAGTTTTTACTTAAGCAAGTTAATTAGATCCATAATTTTATTTTGTGAAAAGTAATTAAGGATCAAGAGGAACTTATGTTTCAATTTTGGTCCTGTTTGAATAATGTTGAAGCAATGTTTGCTTATTTTGGACTAAAGTGCAATTTACCCAATATGAAGGATTAACTTGCAAATGTTACTTGATAAATGTTCCTCAAGTGTTGAAGCATCATGAGAATGAAGATGATGCAGGGGTATGGCTTTCATGAGCCTGAGTACTAAGAAAGAGCTTATTAAGCAATGCTTGTGCATTAAAACCTAGTTTTGGTGTAATGTGTAATTTACCCAAAAACTAGGGTTCAATATGAAAGTTACCTCTTCCAGAGAGTCTCTAATGTTTCTTGGCATCATGTAGAGCAAATAAAATGAGAGGGGCGTCTCATTTGCATCACTTTGAAGGAGAGAGAATCTTGATATTAAAATAATCAAGATTTAAGCATAATTGAAACCCTAATTCAATTTAATGCAAAAATAAATAAAATAATTGAAGTGCCCTTCAACCAAAATTGTACGTCCTTGTTCCTTGAAATACATATATGTGGACGTCCTTGTTCCTTGAAAAGGCCACGAAATTTCTCAAGCAAGTGGATAACCCACTCACATTAAACAAAGAAAAAGTAATATCCACTAATTTTTGGATATGATTATTATAAAGGTTAAGGTGCTTAATTTATTTCCTTTAAATTCATGGATAATGAAGAGGTTTGCAAAGGGAAAGAGGATAGCTTCGCGGGAAAGGAGTTGAGGGGGAGATGTGGCATCAATTTGAGAAATTAAAGGAATTAATTACTACTTTCTCTCTCATTGAATTTCCTTATAAAAACACCACTTCCAACTCAACTCAAAGGCTTTTTTCGATCCTTCTTTCTATCCTTGCTTGCAAAACTACCAAGGAATCTTAGGAGAAACAGGAGGGCGACCCCCAACCTGTAGGTAAGCTCCATGATCTCTTTTCACCTTGATTTCATGGTGGAAATTGAAAATGAATGCTTGATTTCTCCTTTTCTTCACTCAATCTTCAACTTTGACCATTCATTTCACTCAAAGAGTTGAGCACGAGCTTGGGATAATTGATAAAGCTTCTTCCACCATTAAGGACGTGAATCTTGGAGCTTTGAAGCTTCTTTGAAGGCGGGTTATATAACTTGAACCCTTAATCATTGTTATTGAATTCAATTCCTCAATGCATTTTGTTCAATTGTTCTTCTTGCAATTCCTTTGATTGATTGATGAAGCTATCATGAAAATGGAAGTATATTTTGAAGGGTTGTAGCTTGATGATGATGACATCATATTAAGCACACATATCAACATAATTTAGTTGCAAAAGGTTTCTATAACTTTTGGTCCAAACGGTTTCACCAAACCGTTTGGTGACCAAACAGTTTGCAAACCATTTGGAGGTTTGAGTCCCAAACCGTTTGGCATAGTCGAACGAATGGAAGTGTTGACCAGGAGTAGAACATGTTGGATGATTATCCAATGGGTCCAATTGATTGGTTCTATGAGTAGACAATCCACCAATTAGAAACCCTAAATCGATTTGTTGAAGATTCCATAATTGAATCATTTCGGTTTCAAGCTGAATTGGACCAAACGGTCTTGAGACCGTTTGAGTCCAAATAGTCTTGAAACCATTTGGGATCAAATGGTCTCAGGACCATTTGGAGTGCAATGGTTGGTAATTGAGGGATGAATATCCAATGGTGTTAAATTGATGAACATTTAATAGCTCAATTGATGGTCAATTCAACAAAGCAATCCCTAATTCAATTAATTGATGGAACCTTCAAGTGATCCTTTCGGTTTTGAGGCTAGTTTGGACCAAACGGTATTGATACCGTTTGATTCCAAATTCTCTTGAAACCATTTGGGGTCAAACGGTCTCAGGACCGTTTGGAAACAAACGGTTTCAAAACCGTAGTTGTTGAAATGCCAAAACCGAATGAAGGTCTAAAGTGATCAAATCGTTTGGCTGATTGATTCATTGATCCAATGGTCGATAATAATGATTAGCAAAGATAGATACAGTGGTTGAATCCCTAAAGTACCTAGATGATTAATACTTATATCATGGTTAACCCTAAAAGCTTATGAAAGAAGTAACTCAATACACTATGTCAACCATAGATGTATGTACTTGAAATGAAGGGTTGACCTAATAAAATCAAGTATGGAGTAATCTATATCCTAGAAAGGAGAGAGAGAGAGACCCATACTTGAAGTAATAATATGCAAAGGGAAATACTGATACCCTTAATAAGAATAAGCACGAATTATGGTTTAGCTTTTGGAACCCTAATTGGGGTGAATAGTAAACCCTAATTGTGGGAAATGAACTGAGTAACTCTATTTTAATAAGAATAGTTTGCTCTAACCCTGATGAAGGGTGATGGTATGTGAAATTCAAATCCTAATAATGGAATAGTGGCTAATACCTTAATAAGGAAAATACCTAAAGTGGTTGATTATAGACAAATTTATAGTAAGCAATGCCTTAAACATTAGACAAGTCCATATCATTAAAGTTGGACAATTCTAGTGTGTGACCTATGCACTACATGATACAGGTGATAGGTTAGTAGTTAAAAGCATTAAGAGGGGAATGCCTTAATACAAAATAAGTTGGTGTACTCAGGTAAGTTAGAAGTGAAGAGTAAAGTGATACATCAAGATATGATAGATATCACATCTAGCACTTCAGAGTTGATATACCTTGATACACCTCAAATCCAATATACTTGGATAAAGAAACACATGAAGTGTGTTATGTAAATTGTTATGATCAAATGTAATGAGTTTGATGCACTTTGATAAGTATAGGCTAACATACATACAGAATTGGGTTAAGCCAAACTAATAAGTGCAATGTAATCATACCCTGGTAAGGATGAGAGATAAACTCATACCTTGTTTTGATAATCATTTAAATGATATATGATGAGAATAATAAGCAAGAGTGAATACTTGTGATATCAATGGATGCTTCTATAGGGGTGGAGCAATATATTAGGGTTGGATTGATAATATGAATATGAACCCTAATTAATGTGAATAAGTAAACCCTAATTAAGGGAGATGATATGAGAAACCCTAATTTAGAGTAACATAATGGAAAACCCTAATTGGGATGAATAGTAAACCCTAATTGTGGGTAATTAAATGTAAACCCTAATCTAGGGTGATGCCATGTGAAACCCTAATTTAGGGTGATGCCATGTGAAACCCTAATCTAGGATGATGTCTTGTGAAACCCTAATCTAGGGTGATGCCATGAGAATCTCTAATGCAGTGATATCATGTGAAACCCTAATTTCGGATTATAATGCATGAAACCCTAAAATTTGGGCAATATGATGATGAATCATAACCCTAATTATGGGTAATGTATGAGTATCCCTAATTGATATGAAATGGGAAACCCTAACCCTAATGAGGGAATAGTTGTGTTACCCTTAAATTGCATGGTATTGATATGTTATTGTTGCTTAGTGAGAAAGTAACAAAATGTGCAGTAGTATTGTGAGCCTTATGATCAAGCTATTGCCTAGTGAAAGGTGACAAGACACTTAATGGGCCTTGTGAGCCATGTGGGATGCTTGTGTAACAAGTATCATGTACACCTTGGTCTGAGGACCTAGTGGTAATGGTTACCTAATAAGTGGTAACAGGGTTTGGTGATGAACTAAGGGTTTGAATACCAGGATTTGATAAGCATGATAATGATTTTGTTGAGAGATGAGAACTTCCAAGTGATGAGATAAGGGATTACGATCCCAATGTATTATAAGTTTTGGCAAGGTAATTGATAAGAGATCTATATGTCTCCTTGTAGCATTTGTCATAGTAATTCCTATTTGAGAACTTGACTGTTGCTAAAAGAATATGATAATGTACTTAATTATTTAAGTGAAATAATATCATGTAGAGCCCTGACCATACATCCATCATCGTCAGTAATTGGTGATGGTGAAACAGGTTGCTCCGCAGCATAACCCAGAATGTATATTTTTGAGTATGTGGAGGTAATGGGTGAACAATTCCTTACGTCCTAATGTAGGGTTGATGGAAGATAAACATTATATCTCTCAATCCTTCATTATATGTGTCAGGATGGATGTATCATGAATCTCCCGAAGTTGGGATGGATGTATCATAAATCTCCCAATAATATTAATGCTGGATCGATGGAGATAAACATGAAATCTCTCAATTGCGAAGAGAGTGCAGCCGCCGCTGTTGCTCTATAGCGAAGTTTCCAGTATACCCTGGGAAGCTATATAGCAGTGACACAAGATGTCCTGCATGTGGTCTCGTACTGATCGAGAAATGGGAGGTCTTGGCATCCGGCTCCTCCATTGACCTTGTATGGTATCGATTTTGACTTCACAATGGTCGGTTGGAGTATGAGCCTCAGGGCATAAGTGTGATTGAAAAATGTAATCAGCCGTATAGTATGTTTGCTTAAGGATTAAATACGAAAATCATTGGTTGGTGTTACATTTCTTTTATGCATCTTTAGTTGATAGATGATATACTTATGTTTCCTTACATTCTTTGCAAAGCAGATGGATGATTTAAAATCTACCATGGGTAGATGCAATGTCCTCCTTAAGAAAGGAGATTATCTTATTCTGTTCATACAATGATCAATACTGCTGTTAATATATAAGAACTCCTGCTCAGTTTTATTCTATTAAACTGTAATAATAATGTTTATGGAGGAGAGTTATATCTCTCGCTGGGGCAATTTATAATTGTCTCACCCCCGTGTGATCCACATTTTTTAGGTGGACGCGAACGAGGAAATAGAGATCACACAGCAGGGGAAGGACAACAACAACAGGGGCAACAGTGACATCTCAGGTGGAGAGTTTGGCTGTCATGTCTTGTATATGTGTACATAGAGTCCTATGTGTCGTCTCTGTACTCTCAGGTCCTTGGAGTTAATAGTTAGTGTTTTTAATTAATCGATATGAGATTTTGGATTGATGCCTCGAGGTTTTATGTTGTCCTATGTACATATAATTCAGGACAACTGTTGTATATAATCCTTGAGAAGAGATGATACATGTCTTGTATCTTATAAACCAGGATGTATATGAAACACTTTGGTTCTTGTTTAAAGAGTTTTCCTGAGGATGGATCTCTTTGTAAATGGTTTAAATTTTTAGTGATTTTTGTTAATTTGCTGCTAATGTTTAATTCTGCTTAATCAAGTAATGATTTGTTTATCGGTGGTTTTAGTCGTAGGGGGGGAAATGAACCAATGAAGCAAACATGGTTGCGAAAAGACTTTCGTGGCCCAAGAACAGGCTGCCACATGACGAAGACAGGGGAAGAGAAGCGATGCACCACAAATCAAAGTACGTGAGTTAAAGTTAGTTGTTCAGTTTTAGAGGCTAGTCAAAACTGAGGTGTTCCTTTTCGTGGATGGAGAGCCATCAAACAAGTAAGGCGGTGACCTCTGGAAACCACTACTTATGCAATTATAGGGTAAAACAACCAGGGTGACCAAAGAGACAAAGGGAAAAAGAGAAGAGAGGGGATCTAAGGATGCTCACCCTATTGTCAATTTCCTAGGAAGTTCTGCAGAGAGCAGGGATGAAGAATGGGTCGCCGGAGATGCACATTGGGTAGGTTGGTGGGCTCCAGAGCGTATGCGGTGAAATTGGGAGAGATGAAGGAAAGCATTGGGGTTGGCAGTGCTTATAGAATCTGTATATATAGGTATGATGGATGGGAAGCTGCTATGCACCTTTGGGGTAGCGGTGGGAGTCCAAGACCTAAAGGGGCGCTTTGTCGATAGGGCACAAAGTCCCCATAAAGTAGGGACAATTGGGTTTTTCTTGACTTCACAATTTCATAGGTGAAAGAATCATGTAAAACAGTCTGTGGAGATCGATCAGGGTCAGGGAAGCAATCATAACTGACAGGCTTGTACAGGGTGTCCTACTCGAGGTAGGAGATGAGTTTAGATCCGTGCGATGGAATATCCAACAACTCAGACTGACTCCACATCAAAGCCAAGTAGGGTGACAAAAACTATATCTGAAATCAAAGAAAGCAAGGACGTGACATTCAAATAATCGAAAACCATATCAAATTGATGAAATAAATTCGAATATTACTAAAATTAGGGTTTAAACTTTGCAAGAACTTTCCAAAAATATTTGAAGGGTCAAACAAAGTCATATTGACTTCAAAATTGAACCATAGGCTAATATAAGGGTCGACATCCTTCCTATATTGATATATTCAAGTTTTGCACAAGTTTTATTCATAGTTTCCATATAAGTCATTAAACTTGATTTTAATGTATTTAATTAATTAAATAAGTGAAAATCACCTTCCTTTGTGAGTCTTGAGTCCAAAATTGAGATAAAAAAATTATCTTCATATCTTATTCATTTTATGCCTTTTTGAGAACTTTTATGGAGGAGAGAGAAAAGAGAATTAATACCTACTTTCCTCTTATATTAAAGTCATAAAAGTAGGAGGTACACTTCTTGGTCAAGGCATCTACTCGATGATTATATTTTTGATTTCAAAGCCTCTTTCTCATTTCCTTTTTATTTTTTTATTTCAATTAATGCATCCAGTAATTGGGGTTAGTTTCTTTAAAGTCCAAGTTTCAAATTTTAAAATTGGAAATTTGCAAATAAGACCCAGAACATATTTTATCTAAAAAAACTTGGGATGTTACAACGTGTGCAATTCATAAGATACATCAAAATTCTAATAATTGAGAGTATCGTAATTGCGACACTAGAACCCCATTCTCATTTTTGACAAGGCCTTGGATAAATCATATGGAGTGTTAATAGGGTTACGTGATGTGTACTCAAACCTCTCCAATATCTTCTCAACGTAGTGAGACTGAGAGAGAGTTCTACCATCAATAGACCTTATGGTTTTAAGCCCTAAATCACATCAATGATACCCATATCCTATATCTCAAATTCACTACACAAGAATGATTTTGTCTCATTTACTACTTTCATATCGGAACCGAAAATCAGGATATCATCGACATATAAGCATAACAAAATGAATCCATCATTGCTGGTTTTACAGTAGAGACACTTATCAAATTCATTAGAAACAAAGCCAAAATGATGATATCACATAATCAAACTTCTCATGCCATTGCTTAGGGACTTGTTTCAAGCCATATAATGACTTAACAAGTTTACTCACTTTGGACTCATTTACACAACCCAAAAATCCCTCAGGTTGTTCCATATATATCTCTTCCTAAAGATCATCGTGTAAGTATGTTTTCTTCACATCCATCCGATGGATATAGAGATTATAAATGGAATCCAATTCTATAAGCACTCAAATTATATGGGAAACGGGGGAATATGTATCAAAATAATCTATTCCTTCCCTCTGTGTGTAACCCTTAGCAACTAACCTAGACTTATACTTATTGATTGTCCTATCTGCAATAAGTTTATTCTTAAAGATCCATTTGCATCCAACTACAGAACAACCAAGAGGCAATCCACCAATTCCCAAGTTCCATTTGAGAGAATTGATTGGATTTCATCATTAATGACTTCTTTCCAAAACTTATCTTCTGGAGATTCCATAGCTTGTTTGAAAGTTACAGGATAATCCTCAACATTGTAAGTGAGAAACTCACTTCCAAAGTCCTTGAATGTCCTAGGCCATTTACTTCTCCTTGGTTCAACCATTTCTTTAGAATCACCAGAATCAGAAATAGCTTGTTCTGAGTCACCCCCACATTTGTCATCCTTTCCATGTGCTCGGGAATGGAACTTGTGGTGAATGAATTTTCTTCATGAGATACTTCACTGGGCACACCATATATCATGCGAAACACATCCTCAAATAATGTAGCATCATGTAATTCGACAATTGTATTAACCTCAATGCTTGAGATATCAAATTTTACAATCAAGAATCTATAGGCATAACCTGTCTCTACATACCCAAGAATATGACATCAAACATTTTCGATCTCAGTTTCTTCCTTTAGAGTTCAGTGACAAGTACCTTAGCAAGACACCCTCACACTCGAAGATATTTGAGACTTAGTTTTCTTCCTCTTCATAAGTCAAACATCTTCTTTCTACATGTTTATGGGGAACTCTATTCAGATAATGGCAAGCCATAGTCAAAGCTTCCACCCACACGAAGTTGGGTAGACCTGAGATTTGGAGTAAAGAATTAACCATATCTATATGGGTTCATTTTCTACATTCATCTATCCCATTAGACTATGGCGAATACGGAACGGTAAACTCATGAACTATACCATGCAATTGGAAAAATTCCAAAAATAAATTTGAAGTATATTCTCCTCCCCTATCAAACCTTAATCGCTTAAGTACTTAGCTAGTTTGAGTTTCAGATTCTTTCTTATAAATTTTAAATTTTTCCAATGTCTCATCTTTACTTCTAAGTAATAAGACATAGCAATATCTACTAGCATTGTCAATAAAAGTTATAAAATAATGCTTTTGATCCCTTGTAGAAATGCCATTAAATTCATAGATATTCGTATGCACTAAATCCAATATTTCTGAATTCCTATTCACAAAATGAAAAGGTTTCCCAAGTAATTTAGCTTGCACAAAAATTTCACATTTATTATTGCCAATGTCAGATTTAGGGATTAAATTCAGATTCATCATACGTTTCATTGAGCCAACCTTCACTTCCCAAACGCGCATGCCAATTTCAAATGATACAAGATTCATGCATAAAGAACTATTATCATTTAAATTTAAAATGGAATATGAAATAGGTTCAACAAGAACCTTAAACAAGTTCTCCATATCACAATAAATACCCCTTGCAAAAAAATAAAGAATCTCAAAGGTGATTAATTATAGCCTTATTACACTTGCAATCTATTGTGCCACTAAGAATGTTGCTTCGTATTGATGGAACACGTCTAACTCTATGAAGTGTCAAAATCTTTCCCAAAGGAAAGTTCAAGGCCACCCATACATCACCTTTGACTTCTACAACACTGGAATCACCCAAAGCCACAGATCGACCTTTGGAGGCCTGGTAAGACACAAACAAAGACGTGTCATTAAATACATCAACATTAGCCCCAGTGTATATTATCCAATATAGTAGTTCAAAACTAGAAAGAAATTCAAGTTTTATAGACACATACCCATCATTGATGTTTAAGGATGTCGTCTTCTTGTTGAACACAACCTCCTCAGTTGCATATGCGGTAGCTTTCTTTGCCTTCTTTGAAGGACGATCCTTGTTCCAGTGGCCAACCTATCGATAAGTCCAACAAGGCTTGTTCTTTGGATTCTTCAGGATCATGGCCTTATGTTTAATTAATTCTTACATTTCTTATCCTTGTTCTTGGTAGTAGTCAAATTGACAGTAGCATTAACATCAATGGGTACTTTGATAATATTCTGTTTTAGATGCTCGTCTTGAATATTGATGTCCATCATGAGATCGTTCATTGACATGCTCCTTTTCGGTGCTTAAGAGTCATGCCAAATGACTCCTAAGATTTTGGGAATTTCTTAGCAATTGACATAGCATCAAACCTTTCAGGAAGTACCATGCTCACATCATTGAGTTCTTACACCAAAAGTTGAAAATCTTGTGTTTCTTCAGAAACAGATTTACCCGCAGACATGAAACTTTAGAAATTTTGAGACACAATATTTTTCAGTTCCCTGATTCTCAATATTGTATTACTTTCCTAACGCCCCCACAAAATCTTAAATGTAGTAATAGATGGCTTTGAGTATGAGTCAAACAGTTTGTTGTTTAATGAAAATATAATCAACCCTTGGCATGTCTTATGACCCTTCTTCTTGGTTGCAATTAAATTAGCATTATCAGGGACAATTTCATCAATTTTAGGTGCATGTTCTTCTAGATATTGATCATACCCTATCATGCTAAGTCAAATTTGCATCCTAGTTATCCAACGAGAAAATTAATTTCAGTAGACTTTTTAGGTATACTAGATGTATCAATTTTTATGCCAAAACCTTGAGAAGTCATAATTAACTAACTACAGAAAATGAATTCTTTAAGACTGTTGTTAATTTTATTTTTTTTTGTTACATGTAACAACGACATGTGCAAATAGGTTAACAGTTCAGACCAATCCAGATAAGAAAATGTAGAATAAACCAATGTGGGAGAATAAAAATAAATAAAGTCAGGAATCAAACCAGGTCGTTCGTTGAACAATGAACATGATATACTTTAAAAAATCAACGCCTTGCAACCCTTCAGGATATGTGTCGTTCTCTTAGTTAACCCAGTCACGAACATAGAGAAGAGATCATCTCACTCATTTTGACGACAAACAACTTGCACTACTAGTGTAGCCCAACGATCATAGGAACCACCGACTGACAGATCACGTCTCGAAAGGGAGAGGATGGACGGACTCACCATGCACAGAAGAGAAACTCCACGTAGCACCATGGAAGCGACGACGGTAGAAGACTTTGGCTTTCGGGTTTGCCAAACATGAACTCGAACGTTGATAGTTGGATGTTCGAAAGATGTGTTTAATCCTAACAACGTGAGGCATATTTATAGCCTTACATGCCCCATAATCGTATTCCTATTAAGCCGCGACAACTCGATATCTCTTATACACATTGTGGAAAAATCCGTGAAGGGACACTTTACTATTAGGATTAATAAATCTGATTAAGAAAGATACAATTAATTAAATTAATAAGTAATTATGTAGTTGTGTCCTAGTATAAAAAGAAGTGGTAGACATTTTCCACAAGGCATATCCACAATCTCGACCCAATCTGGCCAGACAAGGCATGGCATGGCGAGGCGCACACACACGTGCATGCGTGTGTGTTGTAGTCACCATACCCACCAAGGAGATGAGCATACCCTGTCCTAGGACCTTTGGACACTAGTGTCACATGTGATCCTACATATAAGGACCAAAAAAGTTCTATTAGTGAGTAATGTGGAATAAAACTTCTTTTCCATTTGTACTAGAAACAAAACTATCTTTCTCCCATGTTCTAGCTGCACTACATTACGTTTATCCTGTAATGACCCTGACTTGGGTTATGAGTTAACCCTATTTGTTTTGGAAAAGTAGGTTTCTTAGAACTCTAACATAATCCTATAAGATTTTTTGTTATAATGTGACACACTTATGTTTCAAGTTTGGTCCTGATTGAATGTTGTTTATGCAATGTTCCTTTGTTTTGGACCAAAGTGCAATATACCCAAAATGAGGGGTTATATTGCAAAATGTCACATATTGAACATGCCTTAAGCGTTTTAGAATCATAATAGAGAGAATGATGCTAAGTAGTGGCTTTTGGAAAGCCTAAGTTCCAAGTTGGAGCTTGTTTGAATAATGCTTGTGCCTGGTGTACCAGTTTTGGTATAATTTGCAATTTACCCAAATTATGAGGTTGATGTGAAACTTACCAACTCTAGAGTGTTTCTACAATCTCCTAACATTATCTAGAGGAGAGAAAAAGAATGATACACCATGTTTGATTCATCTTTGAATGATGGTACTCTTGGTGATGAAAAGATAAGAGATGATGTATAGTTGAAGCCCTTACTTGAGTTATATCGAGTTGTAGACTTGATATGGGAGTGCCTATTGGCCAAGAAGCCATAGAAGAGATCCTATATCAGTTTTTGGAGTCTTGGAAAAGTACATGATGGGAAAAACACCTCAAGGAGGTGAGATGTATCGGTTTACAACTTCCTTAGAAAAGTTGTATCGGGTTGTGAATAAAGTGGTGATTGAGTTGATATACCTTATCAAAAGAGATAAGTAACGGAAAAAAATTCATCTCTATATTATCCTCAAGTGTTTTTCATGACAAGGTAAATGTGATTGCATGCATGTACACGTGTCAACCATGCATGGACACGTGGCACCTAGTAGTTTAAAATGATGACACCTCATATACACACTTTTTCATGAACCTCAAGTATATATACCCTTCCTGTAAGGACCCTGACCCAAGTTTTAGGCTAACCCTCTTTGATTTTCTTTTGAAAGGTACTTATAACCTTAATCTAATCTCTCTAGATGTTTTGGCATCATGTGACAAGCTTATGTTTCCAGTTTGGTCCTGTTTGGATGATGTTTGAGCAATGTTTACTTGTTTTGGACCAAAGTGCAATTTACCCAAAGTAAGGGGTTATATTGCAATATGTCACATTTAAAGCATGCCTTTAGTTCTCTTGCATCATTAGATAGAGAATTATACAGTGGGGCACCTTGTGGAGGACCTTTGTTCCAAGTTTGATCTTGGTTGGACGATGCTTGTGCTTTATGTGCTAGTTTTGGTGTAAATTGCAAATTACCCAGAGTGGAGGGTCAAATATGCAATTTATGAGATCTAGAATCTTCTTTATTCTGTTTGTAATCACCTAGGACATGGATGGAGGATCGGGCGCCTTGTTTGGTTGTTTGATGAGGAGTGACTTCTCTATATGATCTTTATACCACATATGTGTCACGTATGCCACCTTGTCCTTTAGTGTATCGGCTAGGGCTTGAAGGTGTGTCGCCCAAGAGGGGTGTATCGGCCATGGCAGCTTCCCATCTACACAAAACACATTCTATAGTGTATCACCAGTTCGTTCATGGACTACTAGGGTGGCAACAAGTGGCGTTAAGTGCAAGAGCAAGTGGCACCTTGGTTTATGTGGTTATGACACCTCTCCCTTGCTACCTCTTTCTTCCTTGGTGTATATAACTCCCTTCCTCCTTATCCAAGTGATCCTTTTCGTCCAGCTTCCTTCCCCTTCCTGTTGGGACGAGCATGGGAGCTTTGGGAGCTAAGGAAGACTTCCATGGAGCTTGGACGGGCGAGCTCCTTGGCCATGGAAACTCCTTGCTCAAGATTCGACCATGGTGAGTCATGCTTCTTTGCTAGCTTTTCCTTGTGCTTTCTTCTTCACCTTTCTCTTCCCCTCTCAGCCATGAATAGGCCCTTTATTTGAGAAGGCAAGTCTGTGGTTATCTCCCCTCCTTTCTCCTTCTTGAGCTATACATAACCATGGTATCTTCTTCTTCTTCCTTTGTTTCTTGAGGTGATGATGATGGTGCCGAAGGCATGTTTGGTGCTTTGGATGGGTGATGCTCTTGGAGAGGAATTTGGGTTTGCTGCTTGGACAAAGAATCTTGATACCTTTCATGGAGATCCTCTTAAGGAGGGTTACATAACTCTTAACCATCTCTATTATGTTCACCCTTCATATGTGCACGTATTGGTTCTTGTAATTAAATTGAAACCTTTCTCCATGATAGTTATATATATGTGGAACTTGGAATCTGATATAATGGAAATGGTTACGATTTACTACTGTCCTTATCTTGTTTTTCTTGTGTTAGATGGTAACGGGTGGCTAGAGGTTGAAGATGACTAGCCCGATATGGGGCTTTACCCAATATGGGGACTTTGCCCGATACAACTATGCTCTACCCGATATAGTACCTTGTGCTTTGGTTGATGGTTGGTGGAAATACCCCTTTCTCTCCTTTGTACATGAAAGGTGAGCCTATGGCCTATATGTTTTGGGAAATATGATGTGGTGACCGATATCTCTTTCCTACCTTTGGGTTAGGTTTGGACGACATGGTTGGTGGACTCTTGGGTGGTTCCTTGGCCGATATGTGCTCTAAATGGCAGCTCCTTGTGGTTGTTGCACGATACCCTCTTCTAGAGTTGAGCCTTGGGTAATATGCAAAGTGAATCCTTTGTTGACCTGGTGACTGATATGCATCTCTACCCAATATGATGATGGTGGGCGATATGGTGGTTGGCCAACATGTAACCCTAACCTTAGTGTCTTGGCCGATATAGAGCTCCAACCCTAGTTGAGCGATATGGTTGTCCTGGGCGACATGGATGCTCTACTCTAGTTGCCCGATATGGAGCCTTGAATGATAAGGTTGCTCTAAACCTAGATGACCGATAAGGGGTGTTCTTGGGCCTTATGGTTGGATGGCACCTTGTAGACCCCTTGCCCGATATGGTGTTTGATAGATGAGTTAGTTGAGTGTTGCATGATATGATGAGTTGGTCATTATGATGTGTTGGGCGATATGGCCTTGATTGGCTTTGCATGACACATTAGATGAGAACCCTTTTCTTGGTCGAGCTTTTGAGTGATACTAGCATCCCTTCCCGATATGCCTTGGTGAAGGACATAGCTCGACACCCTAGCTTGCCCGACACACACCGATGGAAGTCTTGGCCATTATCACAAACCCTAACCCGAGATGAGAATGAAGTGTATATGCTAGTTGGGTGACACAATGGATCAAGTGCTTGGCTGATACCCTATTTAGGGATGAGATTTCTTGGCCGATAGGCTTTTCCTGACATATGCTCCCTTCTCAGTTGGTTACCTGGCATGAGCATGAGGTTGATAGCTTGGGTGGTTCTAGGGTTGAAGGTTTGGCCGATGCATGTTCTGAGCTTGGGCGGCATAAGGCTTGAACGATATGTAAACCCTAACCCTCGCTTGACCAACATGAGGTCTTGGCCGATAGAGTGTGCTGCCCGATACCATCTCATATGGGGTTGCCCGATGTGGTGGATACCCGACAAGGGGCTTGGCGCCCTAGGGTTTGCTTGACGGTCGATAGGGTTTGAACGATACCACTTTTGGTGAGGGCGGTACCCCGCCCGATATGCCTTTTGGTGAGGGTATGTGACACTTTAGCGAGGGTTGTGCCCCAACCCGATAACCCTATGTACGTTATCTTGAGTGAACACCTTTGATTATGATGAGCTATGACGAGATAAGCTATGAACCCTTGTATAGTGGTTACCTATTGGTGATGATAGATGGACCTCTGATAAAGTTGTATGGTGGATCATGGTGTATGATCCTTAAAGATAATCCTTAGGGATGATGCACATATGACTTGAGATATAGAGTATGATGGGATACCCATGGTGTGGTAACAGTAGTGTGTATTGATTAATACATCAGTTATGACATTAAGCTGCATATGATCATAATGATGAAAGAATATTCCAATGCTATAAAATTTAATCTTGATGACACTATAATCAGAGATATGTTCATGAGATATGGGGCATGATGGAAGCTCACAGTTTGATAACAATAATATAAATTGTCTACAGAAACAACCTTGTACTTCATGTAACTATGAACATGGATGTTGTTCCAATCTTGTGTACCTAAATCCTTGATAGCATGATAATCACAATATGTTCTCTAAGATTTATGTTCTATGTTTGGTGATCCAGTTATCTCTCTTATATGCATACTGACCATGCAGGTTTATTGAATGATTTCATAGCCAGGTAAGAGCTATGAGATGTATGTGTTTTGTATAACATTGAATGATGATAATGAGATAACGTGTATCACCAGTATAATGAGAAAGGCATGTTGATCTGATAAAGGCTGAGTGCCTAGTTGAGGTGTTATCCTTTGATGTTGAGACAAGGGATTGTTATCCCACGGTGATGATGAAGCCTTGAGAGGCAGTGGCATTATGTGATGAACAGAGGGACTCAGATCCCATGATGATGTGAAAGCCTTGAGAGGCAATGACACTGTGTGATGAATGAGGGATTTATATCCCATGGCAATATGATGATTATTGAGGGCAATGAGAACAACAGTAGCAGTGTAACAACAATGTAATGAAATCTAATGTTGTTCATGTTTTATATCTGGTTGCTTAATACAACATGGTTGCCCCAACAATCCACTTAAAATGAATTAACTAATTATAGTTGAACCTTTCATGTAGTTTGCCCTGGCCATAGATCCATCATCGTCAGGAGCTGGTGATGGTGAAACAAGTTCTCCTGCGGGTTAACCTGAAAGCGCATATTGTTGAATATGTGTGGGTTTCTCCTAGCCGGAAAATAGGAGGATTTGAGTGCAACTACGGTTGCAGAATCAGGATATTTGGAGCATGGTAAATAGGCCCATGGCTCAGGATATGTGATAAGAGCATGAATGCATTCATGGCTCAGAGCACGGTGAACAAGCTCGTGGCTCAAGGTTTACTAGCACTGAGACCTGTACCAAGGCGTGCTAGGGAAAGGGCAGCCTGCGGGACTGACCCTGTGGCTGAGGCCACTTAATCATGAGACTATGGTCCTGCTTTGGTTCTCGTGCACTGACCACGAGGTGGAGAGGTCGTGGAGTCCAGCTCTTCCATTGACCTTGTATGGCACCGGTTCTGGTCTTCGCAGCCGATGGTTGGATTTGAGCGGTATGGCTCACTTCCTCAGGTCATAATAATTCGTAATCAAGCCATATAGTATCTTTGCTTAGGGAAAATACGAAACATTGGTTAAGGCCTTGTTTTTATAGTTGCTCTAGTTATATCTTTTAGTTTATCATACATCCCTTATATCATGTGATAATATCTTATAAAGTTTATCTTGTCAATCATGTTCCATGCAGAATTCCTAGTTATATACCTCCTAGACATTTGGTAAGATTGTTAATAAAGTTAGTTCTTCTCAGTGTGATATTCCTATGATCTACTTATATTAGTTATTTGTGATCATTAAAGTTGGTAGAGGGTTATGTTTCTCGCTGGGACTGTGTGTCTCACCACGGTGGTTAATAACATTTTTTAGGTGGATGTGCCAGGCGAGATGCAGATCATGTGGCTGGATATGCAGAGGTATCATACCCAGTGCAATAGATAGTGTCTAGAAATAGAGTCCTATGTGTCGTCCCTATACACTCAGGTCATCGGGAGAGTTTTCGATGTTTCTTGTATAACGATCGATGTATGATTATCGGTTATGTATCTTGATGTAAAGCAACATGTGAAACAATTAGTTCATGTAATGAGATGATGCAAATTACGTTGTGAAACCCTAAAAATATGTTATGAAATGAAAAGTGTTGGCTCAGATGTAATATGTTTCATCTTGTGGTGCTTGTTGTGAATCGGTTTTAATTTCCCGTGATTTTCGGTAATTTGTTGGTTAGTATGTAATCATATTTTGTTGTAGTTGGGATGTTTCAGTTAGTTTGGTATCAGAGCTCTAGGTGCGTCGAGTCTACAAGGACACTAGGACTAGGATTAGGATGGCGTCTAAGGTTGGTCTGTGACATAAAATATGGTGCATAATACCTTATCTCAGTACTTGGATGCCATGTCCAGGTATTCAAATATTGAAGACATAGGTAAGTGTGGAGCCTTAGATTGTTTCCTCCTTGATTACTCTGATCAAGTAGTCATTCTGGAGCAATCTAAAAAGCATAACAAGTCAGGAAATATGACGTTAATATCTTAATTATGTTTTAAAAGAGGTAAATGAATGCACCATAACTCCTTAATACATGGATGCTTGATAAACAAAAGAGGAAGTAATGGTTCCATGAAACCTAAATCCATATGAGAATATGATGAGATAAGTTCTTCAAACCATAATCTCAAGAGATATACGTGACAAAAGATAGATTAACATGTGATAAAAAGGTAAGTTAAAGCGTAAAACTTACACAAGATGAAGAAAATACCTGAAAGCAAAGATAAAGTTAGAAGAAAGAAAAGAACAAGTGATGAGTAAACAAGATGGGACCTGAGATAATCTCAGACCAACCAATGAACGTAAGAAAAAATGAGAAAGTATAAAGCGAAAATTTGTCATAAGAAAAAGAGAACAAGGGAGATGATCCTGGTTCAATAAAGAATATGTGAAGAGTAATGATCTTTTTCACAAAGAGAAAACAAAAAATCTGATATAATCAGGAAATAATCATGATTATGATGAAACGGTAACAAGAGAACAAGAATAATAACACATAATGGTCTTGATGTTTCCTGTGCTGAGTGCAAGGAAATCAAGAAGAAACAGGATGAAGCCAGATGGAACAAGGTTTAACGATGCATAAACTGTTAAAAACTCATGTAAGGATCAAAGAAAGTGATAATATCCTCCCCTTTGATATGAAACCATAGGTGTTGATGGGTTGATGGGAGGAGTTTGTTCCTTTGTGTTTCTTCCTTCTGAGGGAATGGCAGACAAGTGGACCTTGTGTCACTTGATATGTATGTTTTTGAGTGATCTCTGGTTGGATACTTCGAGAAGTATCAGATGGTCTTGGACTTTGGTTTCCAAGATGGAGATGTCTATGATGGATGATGATGGTAGGATCCTCTTGGCATGCCTTCTGAGAAGGGGTTGAGAATTAAGTTGCCTAGAGGTATGGAGGTGAACCATCTTGATAGATCATCCTTGACCTTGAACCCATAGGATTGCATCTTGTTTTGGAAGTCTGGATCTATGTGGTGACCCTCGAGGTAGCAGTTCAGCATCACAGAGGAATGCTGATAAGAATAAGCAAGTAAGGATCGGATGGTTTGACCAGGATGCATAGGGTAACAGGTAACAGATAGATCTCGTGGCATGAGCTGGCCAAAAATGGTGAGATGACGAAGGTATGCTGACAGGTTGGATGGAGTTAATCCCTTCTGCTTTTTCTTCTTCTTTCCTCTTATCTGCTTCTGTTGACACAGTATAGGATGTACCCTCCTCTGAACTCTTATAGTGTGTTTGGCAGATGCTTCCTTTTGTTAATCAGGAGAGAGATAGCCTATTGTCGAGTACCTTGTTGGATGACTTGGTTGTGCAGGATGGAGTATACCCTCCTCGTATCCTTCCTTTTCCTGACCAGACATGTCGAGGATCAAGATAATCCTGGAATGGATAACCTTGGAAAGGTGTGAAGGTATCTTAGATGAAGAGATTGACTTTGGTTCAATCTAGCTAAGTGCCTATAGTATGGCTATCACCTGTTAGGGGTTTATGCTCCACATAAACATGACATCAGAAGGGGTGCACCCAAGGAAAGGAAGTGTTGTAAGGTCATCTTGGGAAAATTTATCATGTTGAGCCTGATTTCCTTGGAATACTCCTAGCTAAGTTTCGAGTAACGAAAGATCCAGGTGGGATGTGCATCAGATAGAGATGGATGAATGAGGTTGTGGATCCTATCCAGACTAGTTGAGATAGTGCATATATGTTACCATTCGAGTTGGTGCTCGTTGTGCCCTTGGGAGCTGACATGAACACATGACATGCTTGAAACTGAGATGATATGGTTGCTGATAACCAAGATGTTTAGCTCCTTTTGTGTTAAGCCTTAAGCGATGCCTAGTAAGGTGCCTTACGAGCCCTGTCATGTGCATACATATGTTTGTAGAGTATGTATCTTATGATAACCTCTTCTGAGAAAGATCTCCTTGGGATTAGAGACATCCCATGAGAAAGGAGATGGAACAGTTGGAACGTATATGGCAGAAGGATGGTGAATACTAGTTATGCGAAGCTTAACTGGAGATCCTGTAAGGTCAGAGTAGCGCAGCGGAAATAGTAATGAGGAATGTGATATATCAGTAAAAGGAACTGATACCTGAGTAAAATGAGTTGCATGTGATGTTCCTGTATCTAAGAGTGTTACCAGACAAAGGATGATGAGATAGAGGGTTGAGTCTGTGACCAGTACAAGGAAACCCTGAGTTGGCTCTGGGAGAAGAGCAAGTATATTGGTCACAAATTTGTGACACCTAGAAGCTTTGCGGAGTTGTATGATGTGATACATCAGTAACACCCATCTACTTTCCGCTCGGGATTTCGGGGACAAAATCCTTGTTAGGGGTTTATGTCTTGTAAGGACCCTGACCCAAGTTTTAGGCTAACCGTCTTTGCTTTTCTTGTGAAAGGTGCTTAGAACCTTAATCTAATCTCTCTAGATGTTTTGGCATCATGTGACAAGCTTATGTTTCTAGTTTGGTCCCGTTTGGATGGTGTTTGAGCAAACATTTCTTATTTTGGACCTAAGTGCAATTTACCCAAAGTAAGGGGTTATATTGCAATATGTCACATGTAAAGCATGATTTCAGTTCTCTTGCATCATTAGATAGATAATGATTCTGTGGGGCGCCTTGTGGAGGATGTATGTTCCAAGTTTGAGTTTGGTTGGATGATGCTTGTGCTTTATGTGCTAGTTTTGGTGTAAATTGCAAATTACCCAGAGTGGAGGGTCAAATATGCAATTTATCAGATCTAGAGTCTTCTTTCTTCTATTTTTCATCACCTTGGATGTGGATGGAGGATGGGGCACCTTTTTTGGTTGTTTGATGAGGAGTGACATCTCTATATGATCTTTATACCACATATGTGTCACATATGCCACCTTGTCCTTTAGTGTATCAGCTACGGCTTGAAGGTGTGTCACCCAAGAGGGGTGTATCGGCCATGGAAGCTGCCTAGCTAGACGACACACATTCTAGATTGTATCACCAGGTCATGCATGGGCTTCTAGGGTGGCAACAAGTGGCGTTAAGTGCAAGAGCAAGTGGCACCTTGATTTATGTGGTTATTAAACCTCTCCCTTGCTACCTCTCTCTTCCTTGGTGTATATAACTCCCTTCCTCCTTAGCCAAGTGATCTTTTTCGTTCATCTTCCTTCCCCTTCCTGTTGGGACTAGCATGGGTGCTTTGGGAGCTAAGGAAGACTCCCATTGAGCTTGGAGGGGCGAGCTCCTTGGCCATGGAAACTCCTTGCTCAAGATCTGACCTTGGTGAGTCATGCTTCTTTGCTAGCTTTTCCTTGTGCTTTCTTTTTCACCTTCCTCTTCCCCTCTCGGACATTAATAGGCCCTTGATGTGAGAAGTCAAGGCCGTGGTTATCTCCCCTCCTTTGTCCTTCTTGAGCTATACATAACCATGGTATCTTCTTCTTCTTCCCTTGTTTCTTGAGGTGATGATGATGGTGCCAGAGGCATGTTTGGAGCTTTGGATGGGTGATGTTCTTGGAGAGGAACGTGGGTTTGCTGCTTGGACAAATAATCTAGATACCTTTCATGGAGATCGTCTTAAGGCGGGTTACATAACTCTTAACCATCTCTATTATGTTCAACCTTCATATGTCCACGTATTGGTTCTTGTAATTAAATTGATACCTTTCTCCATGATAGTTATATATATGTGGAACTTGGAATCTGATCTAATGGAAATGGTTACGTTTTACTACTATCCTTATCTTGTTTTTGTTGCGTTAGATGGTAACGGGTGGCTAGAGGTTGAAGATGACTAGCCCGATATGGGGCTTTACCCGATATGGGGGCTTTGCCCGATACAACTATGCTCTACCCAATATAGTACCTTGTGCTTCGGTTGATGGTTGGTGGCAATACCCCTTTCTCTCCTTTGGACTTGAAAGGTGAGCCTATGGCCTAGATGTTTTGGGCAATATGATTTGGTGACCGATATTTTTTCCTACCTTTGGGTTGGGTTTGGACGACATGGTTGGTGGACTCTTGGTTGGTTCCTTGGTCGATATGTGCTCTACATGGTGGCTCCTTGAGGTTGTTGACCGATACCCTCTTCTAGAGTTGAGCTTTGTGTAATATGATAAGTGAATCCTTTGTTGACCTAGTTACCGATATGCATCTCTACCCAATATGATGATGGTGGGCGATATGGTGGTTGGCCGGCATGTAACCCTAACCTTAGTGTCTTGTCCGATATAGAGCTCCAACCCTAGTTGAGCGATATGGTTGTCCTGGGCGACATGGACGCTCTACTCTAGTTTCGCGATATGGGGCCTTGAATGATAAGGTTTCTCTAACCCTAGATGACCGATAAGGGGTGTTCTTGGGCGTTATGGTTGGATGGAACCTTGTAGACCCCTTGCCTGATATGGTGTTTGATAGATGGGTTAGTTGAGTGTTGCATGATATGATGAGTTGGTCGTTGTGATGTGTTGGGCGATATGGCCTTGATTGGCTTTGCATGATACATTAGATGAGAACCCTTTTCTTGGTCGAGCTTTTGAGTGATACTAGCATCCCTGCCCGATATGTCTTGGTGAAGGACATAGCCCGACACCCTAGCTTGCCCGACACACACCCATGGAAGTCTTGGTCGATATCACAAACCCTAACCCGAGATGAGTATGAAGTGTATATGCTAGTTGGGCGACACAATGGATCAAGTGCTTGGCCGATACCCTATTTAGGGATGTGATATCTTGGTCGATAGGCTTTGCCTGACATATGCTCCCTTCTCGGTTGGTTACCTGGCATGAGCATGAGGTTGATAGCTTGGGTGGTTCTAGGGTTGAAGGTTTGGCCGATGCATGTTTTGAGCTTGGGCGGCATAGGGCTTGAACGATATGGAAACCCTAACCCTCGCTTGACCAACATGAGGTCTTGGCCGATAGAGTGTGCTGCCCAATACCATCTCATATGGGGTTTCCCGACAAGGGGCTTGGCACCCTAGGGTTTGCTTGACGGCTGATAGGGTTTGAACGATACCCCTTTTGGTGAGGGCGGTACCCCGCTTGATACGCCTTTTGGTGAGGGTATGCGATGCTTTAGTGAGGGTTGTGCCCTAACCCGATAGCCCTATGTACGTTATCTTGAGTGCACACCTTTGATTATGATGATCTATGACGAGATAAGCTGTGAACCCTTGTATAGTGGTTACCTATGGGTGATGATAGATGGACCTATGATAAAGTTGGATGGTGGATCATGGTGTATGATCCTTAAAGATAATCCTTAGGGATGATGCACATCTGACTTGAGATATAGGGTATGATGGGATACCCATGGTGTGGTAACAGTAGTGTGTATTGATTAATACATCAGTTATGACATTAAGCTGCATATGTTCATAATGATGGAAGAATATTCCAATGTTATAAACTTTAATCTTGATGACATGATAATCAGAGATATGTTCATGAGATATGGGGGCATGATGGATGGTCACAGTTTGATAAGAATAATATAAATTGTCTACAGATACAGTCGTGTACTTCATGTAACTATGAACATGGATGTTGTTCCAATCCTATGTACCTAAATCCTTCATAGCATGATAATCACAATATGTTCTCTAAGATTTATGTTCTATGTTTGGTGATCCAGTTATCTCTCTTGTATGCATACTGACCATGCAGGTGTATTGAATGATTTCATAGCCAGGTAAGAGCTATGAGATGTATGTGTTTTGTATAACATTGAATGATGATAATGAGATAACGTGTATCACCAGTATAATGAGAAAGGCTTGTTGATATGATAAAGGCTGAGTGCCTAGTTGAGGTTTTATCCTCTGATGTTGAGACAAGGGATTGCTATCCCATGGTGATGATGAAGCCTTGAGAGGCAGTGGCATTATGTGATGAATAGAGGGACTGAGATCCCATGATGATGTGAAAGCCTTGAGAGGCAGTGGCACTGTGTGATGAATGAGGGATTTACATCCCTTGGCAATATGATGATTATTGAGGGCAATGAGTACAGTAGTAGAAGTGTAACACCAACGTAATGAAATCTAATGTTGTTCATATTTTATATATAGTTGCTTAATACAACTTGGTTGCCCCAACAATCCACTTAAAATGAATTAACTAATTATAGTTAAACCTTTCATGTAGTTTTCCCTGGCCATAGATCAATCATCATCAGGAGCTGGTGATGATGAAACAGGTTCTCCTGCGGGTTAACCTGGAAACACATATTGTTGAATATGTGTGGGTTTCTCCTACCCGGAATATAGGAGGATTTGAGTGCAACTGCGGTTGTAGACTCATGATATTTGGAGCATGACGAGCTGGCCCATGGCTCAGGATATGTGATAAGAGCATGAATACATTCATGGCTCAGAGCACAGTGAATAGGCCCGTGGCTCAAGGTTTACTAGCGTCGAGACCTGTACCAAGGTGGGCTAGGGAAAGGGTAGCCTGCGGGACTGACCCTGTAGCTGAGGCCACTTAAGCATGAGACTGCGGTCCTGCTTTGGTTCTCGTGCACTGACCATGAGGTGGAGAGGTCGTGGAGTCCGGCTCTTCCATTGACCTTGTATGGCACCAGTTCTGGGCTTCGTTGCCGATGGTTGGATTTGAGCGGTACGACACACTTCCTCATGGCA
Source organism: Alisma plantago-aquatica (assembly GCA_963693085.1). Lineage (NCBI taxonomy): Eukaryota > Viridiplantae > Streptophyta > Magnoliopsida > Alismatales > Alismataceae > Alisma > Alisma plantago-aquatica. Next base: position 1,261,250,778 of record OY856412.1, read on the forward strand.
TAATAATTCGTAATCAAGCCGTATAGTATCTTTGCTTAGGGCAAATATGAAACATTGGTTGAGGCCTTGTTTGTATAGTTGCTCTAGTTATATCTTGTAGTTTATCATACATCCCTTATATCATGTGATAAAATCTTATAAAGTTTATCTTTTCAATCATGTTCCATGCAGAATGCTTGGTTATATACCTCCTAGACATTTGGTAAGATTGTTAATAAAGTTAGTTCTGCTCAGCTTGCTGCTCCTATGATCTTCTTATATCAGTTATCTGTGATCATAATAAAGTTGGTAGAGGGTTATGTTTCTCGCTGGGACTGTGTGTCTCACCCCGGTGGTTAATAACATTTTTTAGGTGGACGCGCCTGGCGAGATGCAGATCATGTGGCTGGATATGCAGAGGTATCATACCCGGTGGAATAGATAGTGTCTAGCAATAGAGTCCTATGTGTCATCCATGTACACTCAGATCTTCGGGAGAGTTTTCGATGTTTCTTGTATAACGATCGATGTACAGTTATCGGTTATCTATCTTGATGTAAAGCAGCATGTGAAACAGTTAGTTCATGTAATGAGATGATGGGAATTATGTTGTAGCACCCTGAAAATATGTTATGAAATGAAAAGTGTTGGCTCAGATGTAATATGTTTCATCTTGTGATGGTTGTTGCGAATCGGTTTCAATTTCCCGTGATTTTTGGTAATCCACTGGTTAGTATGTAATCGTGTTTTGTTGTGGTTTGGATGTTTCACTTCCATTCACCTCTTAGTGAAAATTTTCGAATCCTACCTCTTCCTTTCTCTTAGATATCATGAATAGAGCCTTGGTATCATTCATAGGTGATGTGGTATCGTACATCGAGCTTGGGTATCGGCCATAGCAAGTGCTATCGCCATAACATGTTGATATCGACCATAACAAGTTGATATCGGCTAAGTGAAGTGATATTGGACACAAGTGAAGGGGATATATGTCACAAGTGAGGGAATATCATGCATGAGTAGTGAGGTATCATGCAAGGTGCTAAGGAGAAAGAAGGATCATAAATATTAACCCTAAGGTAAGGCCATGATCATCTTCAACCTTGGATTCAAGCATGGATCTAGGGTTATGATCTTCCTTTCTTTTCTCTTCACCAAGTTCTTAACTATGGTGATTCCTTGTATATGAAGGAGTTGTGAACGAGCCTTGGACTTTTTATAAGTCATATTCATCCTTAGGAACGTGAAGTATTGGAGCTTGGAGCTTTGAAGTTGTTCTTGAGGTGGTTTATATAACTTGAACCCAAACATGTTATTATTCACCATCTTTCTTGCTATATTTGATGATCTACTTTAAATTCTGAAAATTTATTGAATACCTGATATATCTAGGAGTTCTATTAGTTTCTTAAACCTATTATCCTTGTACTAGAACAAGTAGGATGAAGGTCTAGAGCTTGAAGATGATGGTATCATCTAACAAAGTGATATCGGGTTCAAGCACACAAGCAAGCACCTCTAACCTGATATGGTGATGCACCTACACCACTAAAACGATATGGATATGAGTTTATACTTCCTTGCACGATATGGTGATGTAGTATACACCTTTTGCACGATATGAGGTCAAGCATACACCTCTTTGCCCGATATGGTATGAAGAACACACACACCTCTTTGCCCGATATGGTGTGAAGCACACACACACCTCTTTGCTCGATATGGTGTGAAGCACACACACACCTCTAAAGTGATATGGAAAGCAAGCATACACCTCTTTCCTGATATGGTAAGCACACATACACCTCTAAAGTGATATGGTAAGCAAGCATACACCTCTTGCCTGATATGGTAAGCACACATATACCTCTAAAGTGATATGGTAAGCAAGCATACACCTCTTGCCCAATATGGTAAGCACACATACACCTATAAAGTGATATGGGCAGCAAGCATACACCTCTAAACCGATATTGGGTTAAGTATACACCTCTTGGACGATATGGTGTTGAGCACACACCTCTAAAACGTTATGGTGGGTAACCCAATACACTAGATGAAAAAAGTGGTAAGGTGGTTAATACCCTAGAACATGCGATGGCCAATACACTAAAGTATGGTGTGGCCGATATCTTTAAGTGTGGTGAGGATGTTACACCCATGTAGGGTGAAGGTGATACTCCATATAATTGATAAGGATGATACCTTGATGGGTAAGGGTATGAGGGATATGATGATGTCTATCTCGATATACACCTAACTCAATACATGTGTTCAACTTGACATATATGATTCAACCCGATATACCTTGTAAAGTTGAGGGAAAAACACTCTTTGGAGTGATGAGTATAACACCAAGTAATGGTGTAGCTAATACCTTGATAGGTGAAATACCTAAAGTGGTTGATAATGGTCAACCCTATATTAATAATGCCTTAAACCGAGATGAGTCCATATCACTTGATGATAATTGGTAATTCAAGTGTGTGACTTATGGTCAATACACTACATGATAAATGTGATGAGTTAGTGCATGACGTATTAGGATGGGAAATACCCTAATACAAGATAAGTTGATGAACTTAAGTAAGATAAAAGTAATGAGGGAAGTGATACATCAAGGCATGATAAATATTATATCCAACACCTCAAGGTTGATATACCTTGATGCACCTCAAATCCAATATACTTGGATGAGTAACACATGAAGTGTGTCATGTAAATTATTACATTAAGATGTAATGAGTTTAATGCACTTTGATAAGTGTAGGCTAACATACCTTGAGAGAAGGTTAATCTAAGATAATAAAGAAGGATGTAATTAATATCCAAGTAAGGATGAGAGAGAAACTCATACTTTGTGTTGATAATCATTTAATGATAAATGATGGGAATAAATAAGTATGATTGAATACTTATGATATCAATGTATGCTCCTAGATGTATTGAGCAATGAATTAGGGTTTGGATTGATAATATGAACTTGAAACCCTATTCGGCTATAAAGGGAAACCCTAACCATAATAATTGTTGCCTAGTGAGAGGTGACAAGATGTTTAATGGCCTTGTGAGCCATGTGAATAGTTGTTGCCTAGTGAGAGGTGACAAGAAGGTTAATGGCCTTGTGAGCCATGTGAATAGTTGTTGCCTAGTGAGAGGTGACAAGATGTTTAATGGCCTTGTGAGCCATGTGAATAGTTGTTGCCTAGTGAGAGGTGACAAGATGTGGTATTTAGTGATGAGTTTAAGGGATTGATGTTCCATAATGAAAGTGAAAGGAAAACATAGAGGTATTTCAACTACTATGGAATCCTTAGCAAAATGGCCATGATCTCACAGGATTGGTATAACCCAATACCTGGTTGTACTCTGAAAGTGATCTCACGGGATTGGAGCAGTCCAATACCTGGCTGTAATGTCACATGATTGGCATAGTCCAATACCTTGCTGTGATCTCACAGTATTGGTACAATCCAATACCTGACTAAACTCTCACAGGATTGGTACAATCTAAAACCTGGTTGAACTCTCACAGGATTGGGATAACCCAATACCCGACTATGATCTCATAGGATTGGTATAATCCAATACCTGGCTGTACTCTCAAAGTGATCTCACAGAATTGGAGCAGTCCAATACCTGGCTGTAATCTCACAGGATTGGCATAGTCCAATACCTGGCTGTGATCTCACAAGATTGGTATAATTCAATACTTGGCTGAACTCTCATAGGATTGGTATAACCCAATATCTGGCTAAACTCTCACAGGATTGGGATAACACAATACCTGGATATAATCTCATAGGATTGGTGTAGGCCAATACCTGGTTGTGATCTCACTGGATTGGTATAACCCAATACCTGGCTGAACTCTCACATGATTGGTATAACCCAATACATGGCTAAACTCTCACAAGATTGGGATAGCCCAATACTTGGCTATAATCTCACATGATTGGCATAGTCCAATACCTGGCTGTGATCTCATAGGATTTGTATAACCTAATACCTTGCTGAACACTCACAGGATTGGTATAACTCAATACCTGGATGAAATCTCACAAGATTGGGATAACCCAATACCTAGCTATGATCTCACTAGATTGGCATAGTCTAATACCTGGCTGTAATATCACAGGATTGGTACAATCTAATACTTGGTTGTAATATCAGGATTGGTACAATCCAATAACTGGTTGTAATATCACTGGATTGGTACAATCCAATACCTGGCTGTAATATCACGGGATTAGTACAACCCAATACATGGTTGTAATATCACAAGATTGGTACAATATAATACCTGGCTGTACTCTTACAAGATTGGTATAAAGCTGGAACATGATGATATTATCACATGTTAAGCTTGAGATGTTGGTATAATATGATGGGTAAATGATACACATGTTCTTCATATTCCTTATAAAGTGAATAGATGATTTACTACTCTATCATAGACAGTTGCAATGCTTTAAAAGATGAGAATGTTCTATTCTGCTTATCCACAGTAATTAACCTTGCATATTAATATAAAAGAACCTCTGCTCAATTTTGTACTATTTACCTATGATAATAACATTGTTCGCGGAGAGTTATATCTCTCGCTGGGACAATTGTCTCACCCCATGGGATCCACATTCTTTTTTGGTCGACGTGCACGAGGGGGTAGAGACCGTTCTACAGAGGAAGGACAACAACAACAGGGACATCATTAATAACTCAGGTTGAGTGTACTGTCTGTCGTGTCTTGTAGATAGAAGTCCTATGTGTCGTCTATGTACTCTCAGGTCCTTGGATTTAGTACGTGATGGTTTTATGAACAATCTGAGATTTTGGCTTATATGCCTCGAGGTTTTATGTTGCTTTAGTATATGTTTTAATAAAGCAACTGTTATATGTTATCCTCAAGATGAGATGGTACAATGTATGTACAATGTGAACCCTACTGTATATAAAGTTTTGGTTCTTTCATTAAGAGCTTTCCAGGAAACGGATCTCTTTGCAAAATGGTTTTAGTTTTTAGTGATTTTTGTGAATATGTTGTTTATGATTATTTTGCATAATTAGTAACGATTTGGCTGTCAGTTTGGTGGTAGTCATTACAAGTTTGGAATCATAGATTAAGGTTCACTGAGTCTACAGAGACATAGGACTAAGGTGTCAAGTCTGTTCTAGTATCCTCCAATATATACTATAGTGACTTCTGTTTATGCAGAAGAAAGGGTGAAGTTTAAAAATGACTGGAGAACTCGAGGAACACGATGCTAAGAGAAATGTTGTTGTACCAGGGGAAGGTACAAGGGATAAAGCAAGAGAAGAACGAGTGCCTGAGAATTCCCATCTTGACCCAATCATGATAGAGAATCCTACTTTTTATGCTCTTGTTGGGCAGGTTAGGACAACAGTGATGATATAGTGGGCTGGATACTAGCAATACAACCTAGGCTACCAATCCTCAATGTAGAAACTTTGGGTTCTAAAAGGGTTCATGAATGACATAGTCATCTTGGAACAGTTGAAAATGTGGAAAGGATTAACATATGGAAAGAAAATAGACTCTGCCATAAGTATAGACAGATAGTACATTTATGATAACACTGCCAAGGAGGGGCAATAAGTTGAGAATTAAGGAAAGGTCTCTATAATTCTAGAGACATTTGCCTAGTTGTTCTAAAACGCCAACATTTTTGGTACTGCCAGTGCAATAAATGCCTAGTGCACTAGGGAAGTAGTCACTAAGTAAAGGCAAAAGCCCTAACTTTCCACCTGTAAGAACTCCTGACTTAGATCTACATCAGTAATAAGACCGATAAGAGTATGGTATGAGGACAAGACATGGACATGTTAACCATACTAAACCCTTTTATTCAAAAAGAAGGGAGGAAATGACCCAACAACCGAGGAAGACTCAGTAGGGCTTACAAAAGTTACAACCTAATCGTGTGAAAAGGCAAAAGAAACAACATGAAATAGCTAGACACTATGTTTGAGTCAACCTGAAGTGGTAGATGACTACGAGGGGTGACATGTCAGAAAGAGATTTTTCATTTTGATATGTCTTCTCTTGATTTTATCTGATAATCATAAGAAGGTAGTTGTTGTTGAGCTTCCTTTAATTAGTACTATGAGGACATGAGGAAGATATAAGAAGGATGAGAACTTATATTCAGTCCAATATTCTCTTAAATATTTTGAAATTTCTCTCTTCATTAATGAAGGGAAGAGATGTAAAAGAAACACCCAGAGAATATTTGAGATACTAAGTAGTAAAATTTAGGGAGATGTTAAAAGAAAAAACATAATATAAAACAAATGCATACTACCTAATTTTAGTTCTTGAATACCCTGGCTAGGTATTCATCTATTGAAGGAAAGGTAAGTATGATACTCTTAGATTGCTATCCTTCTGATTACTCTGATCAAGAAGTCATTTTGAGACAATCTAAGGAGCATAATGAAGTAGAAGATGTGGCATGGATATTTCTACCACATCCTAATTGATATATTGAGGAATATGAGTTAATCATGGATCAACTTATAAATAAAAGAAGATGTTTAGAATAATGTATACCTTGGTCTGAGGACCTAGAGATGACAGCTACCTGATGAAAATTGACAATGTTCAGTGATTAACTAAGGGTTTAAATACCCATATCTAGTAATCTATAATGGGATACTTTGAAAAGTATTAGTTAGTTCTGGATTCTGGTTCCAAGACAAAACTATATGTGATAAGAAGGGCCCTATTATATGTTTAGTTTTGGTAATAACAACAGAGAATGGAAATGATGAGGATGTGATATGTTTTTGGCACATATAATGGATACCAAGGTAAAGAATCCTAGTATCCAAGAACTTTCAATGATATGAGAAATGGGAACATGACTCCTGATAAGATGAATAATGTTTGGTTACCTAGAAGGGCCAACTTTGAGATTAGTCTAGTTACATACTATAGTATGGATATCATATGTTAGGGGTTTATGCCCCGCATAAACGTGACATCATCAAGGATGTATTAGTTGAAGGTACAATTGTAGAATCATTTTGGGAAAAAGCTTATCAAGCTAAAAAAATAATTCCTTAGAATATCCCTATCTAGATTTGTTGAGCCAGTTTATGCATAGCATCTAGATATACCTCCGAGATAAGTTATTCTTTGACAAGTAGCCTCTCCTTATAATAAGAAAATGTAAAACTTGTAAGATATTTGGTACAAGTCATAAGAAAGTTTAGTGTTGTGTCAGCAGATTAGATGGCACAACAAATGTATGATAAGAATTACAGTCCCAAGTGGGTGATTGAACATAACTCTGGTGTTTCCTTAGAGGTAAAATGTTAAACTAAGTGAGGAGTATGGGAGACTCCCAAAGTTAAGAATCTTATTACATAAAAAAATTAAGTTGAGAAGGTGACAAGTCAATAAGATTTGACACCTAAAATATTCAAAGTATGAATAGTACTTCTCTGACTTAGAAAGTGTTATTTGACACATAATTGACACTGCAGCCATTAATGGAAAGGACAACTGAATATGTGTCTAGTATGACAGGTTCTATGATGACCCTGAATAGAAGGACTTTGTGATGGTCAATGTTCTATGACATCTCCATGACATCAAGATGTTATGTGGAGACTTGATAATATGATGCATGAATGACAGTTGTCTTCCTTCATCTAGGATTTCAGGGACGAAATCCTTGTTAGGGGTTTATAACTTGTAATGACCCTGACCTGGGTTATGAGTTAACCCTATTTGTTTTGGCTAAGTAAGTTGCTTAGAACTTTAATATAATCCTCTAAGGTGTTTTGTTATCATGTGACACACTTATGTTTCAAGTTTGGTCCTGATTGAATGTTGTTTGAGCAATGTTCCTTTATTTTGTAACAAAGTGCAATTTACCCAAGATGAGGGGTTATATTGCAAAATGTAACATATTAAATATGCCTTAAGTATTTTAGAATCCTAAGAGCGAGAATTATGCTAAGTGGTGGCTTGTGGAAAGCCTAAGTTCTAAGTTGGAGCTTGTTTGAATAATGCTTGTGCCTGGTGTACCAGTTTTGGTGCAATTTGTAATTTACCCAAGTTATGAGGTTGATGTAAAACTTGCCAACTCTATAGTGTTCCTACTCTCTCCTAGAATCATTTAGAGGAGAGAGAAAGAAGAAAAAACAATGTTTTATTCATCTTTGAATGATGGTACTCTTGGTGATGAAAAGACTAAGAGATGATGTATAGTTGAAGCCCTTACTTGAGTTGTATCGAGTTGTAGACTTGATATGGGAGTGCCTATTAGCCAAGAAGCCATAGAATAGATCCCATATTAGTTTGTGGAGTCTTGTAAAAGGCCATGATGGGCAAAGCACCTCAAGGTGGTGAGATGTATCAGTTTACAACTTCCTTAGAAAAGTTGTATTGGGTTGTGAATAAAGTGGTGATTGAGTTGATATACCTTATCAAAAGAGATAAGTAAAGGACAAAATTTCATCTCTAGATTATCCTCAAGTGTTTTTCATGACAAGATAAATGTGAGTGAAAGAATGTACATGTGTCAACCATGCATGGACACGTGATATCTAGTAGCTTAAAATGATGACACCTCATATACACACTTTTTCATGAACCTCAAGTATATATACCCTTCCTTTCACCTCTTAGTGAAAATTTTCAAATCCTACCACCTCTTTGATCTTAGATATCATGCATAGAGCCTTGGTATCATGAAATGTTGATGTTTTATCGTGCATAGGGCTTGGGTATCAACCATAGAAAGTGGTATCGGCCATAGCATGCTGATATCGGCCATAGCAAGTTGATATCGGCCAAGTGAAGTGATATTCGCCACAAGTGAAGGGGATATCAGCCACAAGTGAGGGCATATCATGCTTGAGTAGTGAGGTATCGTGCAAGGTGCTGAGGAGAAAGAAGAATCTCAAATCTTAATCCTAATGTAAGGCCATGATCATCTTCAACCTTGGATTGAAACATGGATCTAGGGTTATGATCTTCCTTTCTTTTCTTCTTCACCAAGTTCTTAGCTATGGTGATTCCTTGTATATGAAGGAGTTGTAAACGAGCCTTGGACTTTTGATAAGTCATCTTCAACCTTAGGAACGTGAAGCTTTGGATCTTGGAGCTTTGAAGTTGTTCTTGAGGTGGGTTAAATAACGAACCCAAAGATGTTATTATTCACAATATTTCTTGCTATATTTGATGATCTACTTTCAATTCTGAAAATTTCTTGAATACCTGATATATCTATGAGTTCTAGTAGTTTCTTAGATCTGTTATCCTTGTACTAGAACAAGTAGGAATAAGGTCTAGAGCTTGAAGATGATGGTATCATCTTACAAAGTGATATCGGGTTCATGCACACAAGCAAGCACCTCTAACCCAATATGGTGATGCACCTACACCACTAAAATGATATGGATATGAGTTTATACTTCCTTGCATGATATGGTGATGTAGTATACACCTTTTGCATGATATGAGGTCAAGCATACACCTCTTTTCCCGATATGGTGTGAAGCACACACACACCTATTTGCCCGATATGGTGTGAAGCACACACACACCTCTTTGCCCGATATGGTGTGAATCACACACACACCTCTAAAGTGATATGGTAAGAAAGCATACACCTCTTGCTCGATATGGTAAGTACACAAACACCTCTAAAGTGATATGGTAATCAAGCATACACCTCTTTCCCGATATGGTAAGCACACATACACCTCTAAAGTGATATGGTAAGCAAGCATACACCTCTTGCCCAATATGGTAAGCATACATACACCTCTAAAGTGATATGGGTAGAAAGCATACACCTCTAAACTGATATTGGGTTAAGCATACACCTCTTGGACAATATGGTGTTGAGCACACACCTCTAAGACATTATGGTGGGTAACCCAATACACTAGATGACAAAAGTGGTAAGGTGGTTAATACCCTAGAACATGCAATGGCCAATACACTAAAGTATGGTGTAGCCAATATCTTCAAGTGAGGTGAGGATGTTACACCCATGTAGGGTGAAGGTGATACACCATATGATTGGTAAGGTTGATATCTTTATGGGTAAGGGTATGAGGATATGATGATGCCTAGCTCGATATACACCTAACTCAATACATGTGTTCAACTTAACATATATGATTCAACCCAATATATCTTATAAAGGTGAGGGAAAAACACTCTTAGAAGTGTTGAGTATAACACCAAGTAATGGTGTAGGTAATACCTTGATAGGTGAAATACCTAAAGTGGTTGATAATGGTCAACCCTATGTTAACAATGCCTTAAACTGAGATGAGTCCATATTACTTGATGATAGTTGGTAATTCAAGTGTGTGACTTATGGTCAATACACTACAGGATAAATGTGATGAGTTAGTGCATGACGTATTAGAATGGGAAATACCCTAATACAGGATAAGTTGATGAACTTAAGTAAGATAAAATTAATGAGGGAAGTGATACATCAAGGCATGGTAAATATTATATCCAAAACCTCAAGGTTGATACACCTTGATGCACCTCAAATCCAATATACTTGCTTGAGTAACACATGAAGTGTGTCATGTCAATTGTTACATTAAGATGTAATGAGTTTAATGCACTTTGATAAGTGTAGGTTGACATACCTTGAGAGAAGGTTAAGCCAAGATAATAAAGAAGGATGTAATTAATATCCTAGTATGTATGAGAGAGAAACTCATACTTTATGTTGATACTCATTTAATGATAAATGATGAGAATAAATAAGTATGATTGAATACTTATGATATCAATGTATGCTCCTAGATGTGTTGAGCAATGAATTAGGTTTTGGATTGATAATATGATTTTGAAACCCTATTAGGCTATAAAGGGAAACCCTAGCCATAATAATTGTTTCCTGGTGAGAGGTGACAAGATGTGTAGTGGCCTTGTGAGTCATGTGAATATTTGTTGCCTAGTGAGAGGTGACGAGATGTTTAATGGCCTTGTGAGCCACGTGAATAGTTGTTGCCTTGTGAGAGGTGACAAGATGTTTAATGGCCTTATGAGCCATGTGAATAGTTTTTGCCTAGTGAGAGATGACAAGATGTTTAATTTCCTTGTGAGCCATGTGCATAGTTGTTGCCTAGTGAGAGGTGACAAGATGTGGTATTCAGTGATGAGTTTAAGAGATTGATGTTCCATAATGAAAGTGAAAGAGAAACATAAAGGTATTTCAACTACTATGGAATCCTTAGCAAAATGGTCGTGATCTCACAACATTGTATAACTCAATTCCTGGCTGTACTCTCAAAGTGATCTCGTATGATTGGAGCAGTCCAATACCTGGTTGTAATGTCACAGGATTGGCATAGTCCAATACCTGGCTGTGATCTCACAGGATTGGTACAATCCAATACCTGGCTAAACTCTCACAGGATTGGTACAATCCTATACCTGGATGAACTCTCACAGGATTTGGTATAACCCAATACATGGCTATGATCTCACAGGATTGGTATAATCCAATACCTGGTTGTACTCTCAAAGTGATCTCACAGGATTGGAGCAGTCTAATACCTGGCTGTAATCTCACAGGATTGGCATAGTCCAATACCTGGATGTGATCTCACATGATTGGTATAACCCAATACCTGGCTGAACTCTCAAAGGATTGGTATAACCCAATACCTGACTGAACTCTCACAAGATTGGGATAACCCAATACCTAGCTATAATCTCACATGATTGGTGTAGTCCAATACCTGGCTGTGATCAAGATTGGCATAACCCAATACCTGGCTGAACTCTCAGGATTGGTATAACCCAATACCAGGTTGAACTCTCACAAGATTGGGATAACCCAATACCTGGATATAATCTCATAGGATTGGTATAGTCTAATACCTAGATGTGATCTCATAGGATTGGTATAACCCAATACCTGGATGAACTCTCTCAAGATTTGTATAACCCAATACCTGGATGAACTCTCACAGGAATAGGATAACCCAATACATGGATATGATCTCACATGATTGGCTTAACCCAATATCTGGCTATAATATCACCGGATTGGTACAATCCAATACCTGGCTATAATATCATAGGATTGGTACAATCCAATACATGGCTATAATATCACATGATTGGTACAATCCAATACTCGACTGTAATATCATAGGATTGGTACAACCCAATACCTAGTTCTAATATCATAGAATTGGTACCATTTAATACATGGATGTACTCTTACAGGATTGGTATAAATCTGGAACATGATGATATTATCACAAGATAAGCTTGAGATGTTGGTATAATATGATGGGTAAATGATACACATGTTCTTCATATTCCTTATAAAGTGAATAGATGATTTACTGCTCTATCATAGACAGTTACAATGCTTTAAAAGATTAGAATATTCAATTCTGTTTATCCACAGTAATTAACCTTGCATATTAATATAAAAGAACCTCTGCTCAATTTTATACTGTTAACCTGTGATAATAACATTGTTGGCGGAGAGTTATATCTCTTGCTCGGACAATTGTCTCACCCCGTGGGATCCACAATTTTTTTTGGTGGACGTGCATGAGGGGGTAGAGACCGTACTACAGAGGAAGGACATCACCAATAGGGACAATAATAACAGCTCCGGTTGAGTGTACTGTATGTCGTTTCTTGTAGATAGAAGTCCTATGTGTCGTCTCTGTGCTCTCAGGTCCTTAGATTTAGTACGTGATGGTTTTATGAACAATATGAGATTTTGGCTTATATGCCTCGATATTTTATGTTGTTTTAGTATATGTTTTGACAAAGCAATTGTTATATGTTATCCTCGAGATGAGATGGTACAGTGTATGTACAATGTGAACTCTGATGTATATAAAGTTTTGATTCTTTCATTAAGAGTTTTCGGGAAACAGATCTCTTTGCAAAATCATTTTAGTTTTTAGTGATTTTTGTTAATCTGCTGTTTGTGATTATTCTGCATATTTAGTAACGATTTGGCTGTCATTTTGGTGGCAGTCATTACATATCCCATGCTATATACATGACTGTAGCACAACCATATATCTCACACATCCTCCTTTAGACAAAGTTTCTTGCATAAAACATGCACAATTAGAAGTGAATGTATTGGATACGTTGGAGTTAGATTGTGATATCTCTTCACCACGTACCTGAATATGTGACACTACATCCATCTACATAATATAACCTAGTTGTGTCATCTATTTACTCGAGCCTTACTGCCATAGGGAACAACAATCACACATTGATAAAGCTTGGATAAAACTGTATAGGTTGTAGGCCCGGTAGAATTCTATGTCGCTTATAATTAGGAACTAGTTGCAAGATTCAATATCCACAAATAAATGTTAGAGTAGTATGGCACTTGCATATGCCCTATCCTGCACAACAACGTACCAAGGCATGTAAGCCTTCCTGCTTCTACTTCTACCATTTTTGAGGGTTGTAGTTGGGGAACCAGCAGAACACATTTTCCCCTCAATGTTTCCGTACACACAAGCCTTGACCATGATTTGTCGGACTTGCTTGGTCGTGAGAGTATGGATGTCGTAGTTGTACAACATCTCCAGCACACTGATCTGCTCCCTAACTGGATAGCTTTCATGGCAGTTGAATATTTACAAATCACCACCATCTCCCAACTATTCCTGACGTTTGTTCTTGACGACTTCCACACTTGGCATTCGCCGGCTGGGGGGGGAGGGGGTACTCATTTCCTGAGGGAGAAATATGTGAAAGAGAGAGGCAGAGAGGAGATTAATAGAGAAAAAAGAAGTCGCGAGCAGAGAGAAAGGGAGACGGAGAGTAGAGATGTACAGTAAAAATGATATTTATGATAGCAATTTACGATGTAATACAAAAAGAGTATTTGTACAACAAATTTGGTCATCTCATTACAAATGTTATCTGCCTCATTATAAATAAGTACCTTTCTATTACAAGATAGATCCACAGGTAACTAAAATTAGTTACCCATGCGAGTAGTGAATGAATGACATGTATATGTGTATATATATATGTATATATATGACCCTATTAACCTCATCGCACACCCCACAATAAGAACGTTAGTCTCTCTTGTAACATACCGTGATTTGTCTCTATTGACTTAAGAAATCCTAATTTTATGATTAGGAAGATAGTGTGTTCGGATCATTAGAATCGACAAAACATGGTTAGAATTATGCCCTATAATGCTTGGTCGTGCACTAATGAACATATACTATGGGTAATATGCTTGTTATACCCTGATGAACATTTAATGCACATGATATGAGCAAGTCACATAAACCCTAATTGTGGATGCACGTGATCCTGACCATGTCATGGACCAGTAAACCCTAATGTTATGATGAGTGAGATATATGGAACTAACCTGGACATCATACATGTTGACTAGGAGTGTGTGATGTATAATGATCACATTAATCATAAACCCAAGTTAAAGTGGACTAACCATTATATATGCATCCTTTGTATTAATTATAGTGCATTAGTAAAATCAGGAGCTTGATCACATAACATGTCTCAATACACTTGAAATTGATAGGATAACCTAATGATGGCTTGGTATATAAATATGTTCATCAATATGTAATATGTTTCACCTTGTTCACTTATTATACATCTAATGATTCAAATATGGTTAATTAATATTTGTATTTAGATAAATATGCTTGAATGACTAATGAGGGGTTAATTGGGTGTAGTTGGTTATTCAACATGAATGAGTATAAATGAATGATTTATTTTCACAATACTATGACTAATTATATTATGTAATAGTAATTGGATACAAAATATCAATGGAGAAAATTAATGTGAAATTATTTGAAAATGTTGAAATGAATGGACTTAATGAGAAATTGCTTAATTGAACTTATTTCATGCAAGATAATCTGGTATAACTCCATATGGTAATAATATGAGGATAGTGAAGTCTAAATCAATACCAATGATGATAATAATAATATATGTTAATAGATAATGAGATAATTTACTTAAATCATAATTATATTAAATAAATAAAGATAATCTCAAAACCCAAATCTAACCTTATAATCATGTTCTTTGGGTCGTATTAGTCTAGGTGCAAATTTTTAGCTTAAATGGATAATGTCTGACAGCTTAATTTTGTTGGAGTAGATAATTTCTAGTTATGTAATTTTAATACTAATGGGGGTATTATTTAAGCTGTGTTTATTCGTCTTGCACATGATTTATTTGATTTATCAGCCTTATCTAACTTCAAATTTCACGTTGGTTAAATAACTTGGACTCTGCCCTAGTCATCTGATAACACCCAAATTTAGGCATTCATGCTAAGAATTTATTTATGGTTTTATGTCATTATAGCTTTAATACGCCCAACATAACCATAGATTCTTATCGTTTAGTAATTTGTATCTTTTTCATAAATAAAGTTTCTCAACTAGCCAATTTTGGGACTTGTAGGCACCGAACCTGAGAAGTCATATATTCTCCAAGATTTCTCCCCAACACATAGTTTTTGGAGCAGCTAGACTTCCATCTGTCGCGACCACGACTGAGGCATCCACCTCGAATGCGGATGACCACAACTGAGGCATCCACCTCGACCATAGATGACCACAACTGAGGCATCCACCTCTACCACGGACGACCACGATCGAGGCATCCACCTCGACCGTGGATGACCACGACCGAGGCATCTACCTCAACCACGAACGACTACGACCGCGACCACGACCGCGACCGTGACCACGACCGAGGCGTTCACCTCGACCGCGGGATCTGCCTCGATCACAGTGCATGTGTCAACTGCGACCCTCAACACGAGTGTGCCCAGCCTGACACGGTCGGGCCGAGGCCAAGGCCGCGACCATCTTCCGCCTTCACCTATAAATACCCACCCCTTGCGACTTGGAGAGGGGTTTAGAGATTTTTTTTGTTCCACACACTCACTGTTCCCAGAGCCCCGTGGGAGAGCTCTAAGGTCTAGAAAGGTTGAAGTACTCATCCTACGTCCGTTCCTCCTGTTTTCTTCCATCTCCCACCATTTTCCACCACCATTCACCCATATCCCATACACTCACCAAGCTGATGTTTGAGGCAGAATCAAAGATAAAGGAGGCCAAGGAGTCTAGAAGACCAAAGAGGATGACCCGAAGATGAGATCTGACCAATACGTAGGCTAAGGAGCAAGATCCACCTCTCCTCTATGGGCTAAATCTCTTTTTCTTCTCCTTTCTTCTACTGTTTTCCTTTATTTTTGTACAAATGATGTTTTCCCATCTTTGTTCAGTGCCAACTATGCTTGTCCCTGGCTAGTTGAGCTTATTCTTCACTATGTAGCCCATTTTGGGCATGTTTATGTGCTTTTACCTTAAGCAAGTAGTTTCATTCTGGATCTAGTACGTTTCTTGTTCTATCTTCTCTTTTTGGTTATGATTTCTAGTCTGGTTGATCTCTTTCTTTCTTGAACTTCTATTTCTACCTATATCGAGAGATTCATTGTAGAAATAGATAAGAGAAGGTGGTTTGGATCATAACCTGAAAGGAGGATGGTTCAAGGTGATATGTGCAGAACCATAGACTTGGGCTCAGTCGAGCCCACTACCTGGTTCTACCCAAACAATGCATGTTCCTAGTGTCTCAGAGTATTCTAGACCTGAGAGGGTATCTAAAATATTCTAGTGTGCTGATTTGTCATCCTCAAGAGAGGTTTCATATCATTGATGGGTTTTAGTCACTCTATGTGAAAGTGAGTGGGATGACCCCACAGAAATTGATACCACAGTTCGTACTATGTTTGTATGTAGGTGCTTGCTGAGGTGTTCAAGGGTTGTCTACGCCCGAGAAAGGGTGCATAGACTGCCCAACTTGTGGTTTCATAGCTGAGAACTCCTTCTCTCTAATTAGTAGAATCCTACAGACTCTATTTTGTTTTCTTTTCTTTGTTTGGTTTTACTAGACTAATTCTAGTTCCATACTTTTATCGACTATTGACTTGGCTTATCTGACTTAAGAGCAAGATTTTAAGCGTCCTAAACGTCCCCATGTCCTTGTGTTCGACCCCGTATATCTACTTCGACCCTATAATAAAGTTGTGGGGGTCCTTGAAGGTTTCAGGTTATAAATTTAAAGTTTGATCGATTCCTTCTGAGCCCACCTCCTTTCACACACGCGATTCAGGTGGATCAACTTTTTGGCGACGTTTCTGGGACGTGGTTTTCCACATTTACATGCTAAAAGATTTTGTTTTGTCATCCTTTAGACTGTATATATGTATAGTGTTTGTTTAGTTTTACACAAACTTGTTTATATATACTGAATAGCTTTCCGTTTTCTTATACATTTTCATCCATGGATCTTGCTTCAGCAAGACAAGTTATCTTGTCCACCTGTCCTCCCAAGTTTTTCCGTAGTTCTGACTGCTGGCAAATAATTGAAGGTTTTGCTCTACATCTAGTTGAGCTATACTCGCCTCCACCATCGTCATATGTTGAAACTCCAACAAAGGAGGTGAAATATCAGCCTTCGACTTCTGCATTGACGTGGGATCAAGAGTTGATTAAATTAGTGGATCTAGCCAGAGAAAGTGTCAACACACTCACCTCCTCCTTAGCTCCTCATCTCCAAGAACAAATTGATCTGCTCCAGCAGCTACTAGAAAAGTAGGATCATCAGCTTCAAGTAGCCATTGAGATGGCAGACCGCAGTAGAAGTATACTTCAAACTATTGAACAAACATTCGTCTAAGTGCATCAGTCTGATACAATGGGTTTCCAGCATAAGTGCATGACGAAATTGATGGATCTTGAAAGCATTGTTTCTCAAGTACAATGACTTCCTGATAAGGATGTTGAACAGGGTGGGAGACTTCAAGAGCACATTTATTTGTTTACCATTCAATTACAAATGCCATCACACAACCATGAAGATTAAAATCATTAGAACCATTCCATCAGGCCTGAATTGGAGCATGCCTCACTGTCCTTTTCAGACCATCAACATGATTCACCCAGATGTTTCAATGAAGATCAACCCACTTGGGGAAGCCCTTTATTCTATCCAGATGATTCAGCTAATCAACCATTGGAAGATACATGCTACAGGCATGAATGGTTCTATGATGAAGATGATAAGGGCAGTAAAACAACCTCACAACATGAAGGTCAGTTTGAAGAACCTGAATCAGATGTTGATCCATACCAGAGTGATGCATCTCATATTGACACTTGCCACTTTGCCTTGAGCAGTTAGCCATTAATGGTTTGGAACAATTTGTTCGATGAAAGTGATGACGACCGTCCATCTTAATGGAGTGAGTATACTGATGATGACTAACTAGACCAGCATGAGCTGACATCGTCCAAAATCCCTTTTCAAGGAAGAGTTGACATCAAGGGAGCAAGGTGGACAATCCACTACAACATGGTTGCTGAGCATGAGGATACCCTAGACCCCATAGAATGCGATAAGCTTGGGGTGCTAGAATCACAAATAGATTCACCTGGGGATACTTCTCGTTCAGAATAATATTGGATGAATCAAATGGTACAGGATAGTTTATCTGAGAACCCAACCTCAAGTTCAGAGTATGGGAAAGAAGAGAGGATCCCTCTATAAGACTTTTAACCTCTCCACTCCATCTCATCCTGTGTTAACATCCTAGGGCTTTCCTATTGAGATTCATACATCAATGGGTACCTTGAGGATGCTCTATAGAAGAACTCATTTAGTTCAAGTAAATCCCAACACAGAGACAACTTCACTGAGTCAGTGTATTTTATTCCTCTTCTCTAGACTTGGAAGGGCCCACCTCTCCACCTATTCTACTCCTACATGGTGGATCAGATCGGCGAGACACAGGTAACACAGACCCCAAAACTATAGATTTGGGATCCAAGTGTAGGAGTTGTAGGGAAGCCACCACCTATTACCTACACAATTTCTCTTTAATTTTAAGTTTTAAAATTTTTCATAAAAAAGTCAATTCAAGTTTTATCTTTCCTCTAACTATTCAAATTTTGTTTCCTTTGCATCATCTAGGTTTGTTTTACTCTTTATATCATGCATTTCTTCCTTCTCACCCCAACAACTACTTTTGGTGTATCTTTTTGTAAGAAGTTATTTGGTATATCTTGATCCTCTCCCGCGATGTTTGATTCTAAAGTTGTTTTCAACAGTTTCCACCCTCATTTTATCTACTTATGGCTCTAGAAGGTGTTTATTTTAGATTTTTTTTCTTGGCAGTGCAAGGGATGTGACCGTGGTCCGACAAGCCTAGACCACGACCATGGGTCTGCGCAAGCACGACTGCAGGCTTGCCTGTGTAGGATCGGGGTATGATTTGTTAGCTTGACTGACTAGCATGTCAATTTGTCTTTGCCTTTTTGACAGACTATATCACTCTTGACCGAATATTTCATCTTTTTGATCGACCTTTCACTTTTGATCTGGTTTTTCTAAACCTTTTCTGATTTTTTTGAAACCCCAACACGAGGCCTGGAACATTCGGGCCCAAGGCAGAATAGTGTGCCCAGCCTATAATTACTCCTAGGTCGAACCACTTCTTCCCCACAACTTCCCCTGATTTCCTCTTCCCCCTATTTTCCTCACTGGCTAGCAAGCCTGAAGCAAGCGTAGGAGCAACTATAGTAGCAGCCAACCCAAAACTCCTCCTCCCGAGATCACAGGCTGCCACTCCAGTGCTGCGGCCGTCTATGCCCGACTGCATCAGATCCCGCGAATGTGGTGGAGGTCGTCTCAGTCACAGTCAGAGTACAAGTCGCGGTCACCTCATCTATAATCAGAGTCGAAATCTCAGCCATCTGGGCTACGGTTACCTCAGTCATGGTGGTCGAAGCCACAGAAGTGGTCGCGGTCACAGTAGAGGTTGATCTGCCTTGGCACGATCATGCCAACCCTCACCCCGATCGCACTGACCAGATCAGCACCAGAAAATCAGTACCATGGACACAATGAGAAATAGCTTCAAGAATCTCAAAAAGACAGTGTCACGAAAGAAAAGGAAAGGAAGCTACTCGTCACCAGCAGAGCACAAGAGCCAATATCCACCCCGTGCCACGCGAACCACAAACTCGGTGTACAAATATGAGACTATGCTTTCCGCTTCAACATGGTTCGGGTCACAGGAGACTGATTCAAACTACCACCACATGTCCGCCACACTGATATACACCTACAGTGGTGATTTTTTGCAGGAAGTCTCCAGTGAGAAAAGGTTGAGAGCACGCCGCGTCACTGAGCTCCATACTTTGATAGGCCATCAGGAGAGCTCGCCAATGTTGCATAGAGCTTCATCTATAGGGGCCCAGCACCGATACTCAGTATAATGATCAACGTCTCTAAGCCGGTCAACTTAATCGCGTGATTCAGTTCAGGGGAGCAGATGCCACCCCACTCCTGAAGGTGTTAATAAAAGCTCCCTCCCGTCTCCCATATTTAGAAGTATGAAGCAAAATCATCAGTATTATGCTTTAATTAAAGACAAGCGCAGTCTGGTAGGCCTGAGATATGCCGACCCTACAACACTAGTTAGGCTCGAGATACGCACAAGTCGATAGATGTCTTACAGTTGTCGGCCTAGACGTCCTTGCATATACGCAGTGTGATGCTTATCATAGACTCACCTACGAGTTTTATGCTACGCTCGAGACCCCAAAGGACCACCAGCACACTGTCATGCATTTTCACCTCCTAAACCAGACCCACAAAGTCACTGAGGATCACCTCAATAGTTGGTTATTACGCTCTATTGAGGACTACACTGAGATGTCCAGGAGCCGGCTGGAGATAGGGGATCGCAACTTTAATGTTTCTCAAGCATGGAAGATGCTTACAGGGGAAGATAAATATATTTCTAGAAGTGCCAAAGCTCCACACATCCAAAACTCGACACTTCGTTATCTGCATTGGGTGATCGTGAACTTCGTCTTGGAGAAGCAAGATAGTCAAGGGATGCTCAGTTTAGTAGACCTATACATTTTATGGTGTGCAACAATAGGAAGTAAAGTGAATGTGGGAAACTTCATCATCTGCCACTTTCACAACTCTTTCAAGAAGCAGGTCCAATTCATGCCGACGACATGTATTATAACTTTCATAGCGCACCATCTTGGAATTGGAGATGGACACTTGACACTTATACTGGAAAAGGCTGAGTGGTCCAGGTTGGACTTGGACCACTTGATCCGCTCAGGGTTTATCAAGCAGTGCATCATATGATGTCTTTTTATCTTTGGTTACAGCAAGCACAGAGTACTACGCCAGCAAATGTAGAGTTTGCATGTCGAAAAACACTCATGAAGTCTCTCTATAAGATGCCTAGGGCAACATTCGTCAGGCAGGCAGAACAACAAGAGCATCTACTTCAACACCACCAGTTCCAGAGACTCAGGGGACTGTACAGCAGGAAGGGGCAACCTTCCATGACATACCATATCAAGGAGGGCCCTACACAGAGATGCCTTTAGCAGATTGTTAGTAGCCTCCTCAGTAGGAGCAATACTCCCCAAATCTCAACTCACGGGGCCTTTATGAGTTTATGACTCATTTCTAGGCTGACTCCGGCAGATGGTTTGATACCCTAGAGCAGGATGTACAGTACCTCAGACAGAGGTTCGACATAGCCTTCCCCCTACTGCCTCCACTAACTTTTTAGCAGCCATTTCAGAAACCCCTCCAGGCTTTCTACCAGCCGACCCAGGACTTCAGATAGTCATTCCACTTTCAGCAAGGAATGCACCAAGACTATGAGAATCCACCAGGAAGCATCAACGATTTGAACTAATATATAAATAGTGACTACCAATAGCAGTTGCTTTTTGTGCCATCCAGAGCCTGAGATTTTCTCGAGGACGAGCAAAATTTTTAATCTTGGGGTGGCAGGGTGTACCACCATCTATCTTCTTCTTTTCCCTTTTATCTCTTTGCATGCATGCATGTTTACTTTCTATGTTTCTTGGATTTAGCATAAATTTTCAGCTTTATAAGACTTTGTTTCATAATTTGTATGTTGCAATTAAGGCTATGAAATGCAAACCTTATAATTAAATGCTTATCTTTATGCCTAAATCCACATTTTTCATCTTAAACTTCTTGATCTTTTTCTTGACTTGCTCATTGACTCTTTCCTTAAGTTTGGTAATAAATCTAAGGTTATGTGCCTTTTTCATAGCTTGAAACATTATTCCCTTGATCTATGTTGTGAAACACAAACCCATGATATGGGACCGTTGGAAAAAAGCTAGAGTTTGATCAAAGCTCCAAGTCATGTTTCTCACAAACTTGACTTTACTCTAAGGATCCTTAAATCATAATTACTATCTTTTCATACAAGTATCAAGCAGATAATGATGAGTTTTGAGCGTTAATCAAGTTGAAGTGTTTTCCTTGATGGTCTACGCACTGTCTCACCTTATATTGAGTCAAAAGGATGAAAAATAAAAAAATTGCAAAAGAGACTTGGCCGCCCACAAATTTCCAATAATATAAAAATAGTTCTCACCCAAGCCTATAAAAGTAGAATGCAAAAAATAAAAGCCTGAGAGTGAATAAATGAGTAGTGTTTTCTCTTTTAGGAGAGTTGTGAATGGTGCCCAACCAGTGTATGATTGCACTCATGAATGTGGGTATGTCGTGCCTAGTAGTGCCACCCTAAGGCTCATTAGAGAGTCACTAGGAGCCCCTAGGAGACCTATGAGATCATCCCAGTAGCAGGGTTGGTTCAAGCGCAGTACGAGGAGTTCATCTCATT
The DNA here is from genome assembly GCA_963693085.1 of Alisma plantago-aquatica. Taxonomy (NCBI): domain Eukaryota; kingdom Viridiplantae; phylum Streptophyta; class Magnoliopsida; order Alismatales; family Alismataceae; genus Alisma; species Alisma plantago-aquatica. Next base: position 1,261,273,544 of record OY856412.1, read on the forward strand.
GCTTTGGGCCAATTAGCTCAGACTGCAGGGATTGTTTCTCATTACAAGGACCACCTGATGCAGATCGGGATCCTCAGAAGTCATTAGAGTCTTTTTTCTTTTATTTCTTATTAGGACCTGAATAAGTGGGAGGTGCGTTGTTCCCTTTGGTCTACATGAATACATGATTATGGCTCATTGCTCATCACCCGTATGATCACCTATGTGATAGTATTTTTACGCTTTATAATTATGATTCAAACTCTCATGAGTATTGACAGGTTGCATTGAATTCACTTAATCTTGCCTGGACACTCTTTGATCTTACTTTAGCAGGATTGTGCTCTATTGGTGGGGGTTTTTTGAAAATGACATGGGTCAAGAGAATTGAAGTTTTAAACTATTTTTCTTAACCTTAGCATTTATCTCCAAGTTTAATTTGGATGTTATCTTTTTATTCTTTGAGAACAGTCTTGCTTGAGGACAAGCAAAGGTTAAACCTTAGGGTGGTTGATAACACCTAAATTTAGGCATTTATGCTAAGTATTTATTTATGGTTTTGTGTCATTATAGCTTTAATACGCCCAAAATAACCCTAGATTTTTATCATTTAGTAATTTATATATTTTCATAAATAAAATTTCTCAACTAGCCAATTTTGGGACTTGTAGGCACCAAACATGAGAAGACATCTATTCTCCAAGATTTCTCCCAAACACATGGTTTTTGCAGCAACTAGACTTCCATCCATCACGACCGTGACTGAGGCATCCACCTCGACCATAGATGACAGCGACTGTGACCGAGGCATCCACCTTGACCTTGGGCGATTGTGACTACGACTGAGGCATCCACCTTGATCGCGAATGACCATGACCATGACTGAGGCATCCACCTCGACCGTGGACGATCGCAACCGCGACCGAGTCATCCACCTTGACTGCGGGATCTGCCTCGACCACAGTGCATGTGTCAACCACGACCCTCGACACGACTGTGCCCAGCCTAGCACGGTCAGGCCGAGGCCAAGGCTGCGACTGGGGTAGGTGCAGTGACCATCTTCTGCATTCACCTATAAATACCCACCTTGCACAACCTGGAGAGGGGTTCAGAGATTTTTTTCGTTCCATGTGGTGGTTCTACACACTCTTAGTTCTCAAAGTCTCGTGGGAGAGTTTTGAGGTCTGGAAAGGCTGAAGTACTCGTCCTACATCCGTTCCTCCAATTTGCTTCCATTTCCCACCATTTTCCACCACCATTCACCCATATCCTACCATTCTCAGCCATCTTCCACCTCCATACGCCCACCAAGATTCTGTTTGGGGCGGAATCAAAGAGAAAGGAGGCTAAGGAGTCCATAAGACCAAGGAGGACGACCAAAAGATGATATTCGACCAATACAGAGGCTAAGGAGTGAGACCCACCTCTCCTCTATGGGATAAATCTATTCTTCTTCTCCTTTCTTCTAAGGTTCTCCTTTGTTTCTATACAAATGATGTTTTCCCATCTTTGTTCGGTGCCAACTATGCTTGTCCATGGCTAGTTCAGCTCCTGCTAGGCTATGTAGTCTATTTTGGGCATAATCATGTAATTTTACCTTAAGCAAGTAGTTTTATTCTAGATCTAGTATGTTTCTTGTTCTATCTTCTCTTTGTGGTTATGATTGCTAGTTTGGTTGATCTCTTTCTTGCTTGAACTTCTATTTCTACCTATATCAATAGATTCATTGTAGAAATAGATAAGAGAAGCTGATTTGGATTGAAATTTGAAAGGAGGATGGTTCAAGGTGATCTGTGCAGAATCGTAGACCTGGGCTCGGTCAGGCCCACTACTTGGTTCTTCCCAGACCACGCCAGTTCCTAGCATCTCAGAGTATTCTAGACCTGAGAAGGTATCTAGAATATTCTAGGGTGCTGATTTGTCATCCTCGAGACACGCAATGCAAAAGTGAGTGGGATGACACCATAGGAACAAATTCCACAATACGTACTATGTTTGGATGTAGGTGCTTATGGAGGTGTTTGAGGTTTGTCTATGCCCAAGAATGGGTGCATAGACTTCCCAACTTGTGGTTTCATAGCCGAGAACTCCTTCTCTCTGATTAGTAGAATCCTGCAGACTCTGTTTTGTTTTGTTTTACTAGACTAGTTCTAGCTCCATACTTTTATCGACTATTGGCTTGGCTTATTTGACTTAAAAGTAAGATTATAAACATCCTAAATGTCCCCACATCCCTGTGTTCAACCCCATATATCTACTTTTACCCCGTAATAAAGTTGTAGGGGTCCTTGAAGGTTTTGGGTTATAAATTTAAACGTCCGATCGATTCCTTCTGAGTCTACCTCCTTTTGGACGTGCGACTCGGGCGGATCATCATCTGATCAACATCAATGACTATGGGTGTTTCTTCTTCCTTGAGTCCCATGTCTTGTAGACTCTATAGTACTGAGTTTCTTCTGTCTCTCTCATCTCAATTCCTTCTCCCTCATCTCACCTCCATCCCCTCAACTCTCAGCCTCTTCACATTCAATTCTTGATCTTGAACTCAAGGATCCCTCAATCTTTGGGATTTTCTCTCCCCAATCTCCTAGTCAATGAAGGAGTATTCCCCTCCCCTAGTTACCATCTCCATCGGGACTCCTTGCCTTGATGAGTTTCCTTGATTGCATATCATAGAATCAACACCATCTCCAAACTCCCAACAATCAACCCTATTAGCCTTTTTTTCCCAATCTTGCTGGTGAGTGATACCCAACCCTGGTCAGTCGTGATGGCTATTTTGACCCCGATGATGGTGGCAAGACCATTTGAGTCACCATCAAACACCTAGTTCCATTTAATAGAGACCAACAAAGGTTATCACACCTCTGATTGGGTTCTATGAGTTATCCTTCCCTTTCCCCAATTTGCTTTTTATTTTCAACCTATGATCATTTCTATGTGATTTACATGTACGATCAATCTTAGTACTTGATTTCTAGCTGTATGTCTTCGTGTGGATCTATTGAAGTGTCGTGTGGTTGCTTTGAACCCATTTTGTCTTCTATGAGGGCCTTTGGCTCCTCCCCTTTTCCTAAAATGGTGGTGGCTGTCAGGTGAGGCCTGGTACTCCTTACGGCCAAAGCCCAGACTTAGAGAGAATGACATATCATAGCGAAACATTTTACCTATTCACCGTACTTTTGATTTTATTCTATCATGCCATCTATGGACATTCATGTTATTTGACATGTGATTTCAATGTTATAAACAAGATCATCTAATTGAATGCATTTACACATATGCCATGTCACACATCAAGCTGATGGTGCGTGATGAAGGGGATTTTTGGTCTTTGCTTTAACTTTTTTATTTTAAATTTTAGTTGATCGCCATATCTTGCAAAATGCATAATAATTCATTGGAAGGTTAAAAAACTAAAACAACATATGTTTTGGAATTAAAAAAAAACCTATAATTTGGTATAGTTTTTGTAACCTAATTCCAATAAATGAAATACTTAATTTTAATGGATTCTATCAATTATCCTTAATTTTTTAAAATTAATACCTATTGATTTAGAAGTCAGAAATGAATTAATAAATATGTTTTGAAGTAGGAAAACGATAATCTTCCCAATTATGTAATTTGTATAACCTATATCACTAATGATAAAAAAGTTGTTTTTAGGGTTTTGTTTATATAAGGTGATAACATATAATTTTGTGGATATTAGAGTACCTATTTTACCCTCGCCTTATCAACTTAATAATGCTTTTTATATAAATCTATTCATTTTTTCAAGTATTGGAATAACTACATAATTTCATCTCCTTTCTTTTATTTCACATAATATCATCAAGAGGAGGATTTGGGTTTTAACGACTATAGGACCCCTAACCTTGCTTTTTGGTTGAACTTGCTTTCTTATCATAATTAGGTGCTTAAAACCTTAATTAACCCTTGTGGATTGCATTGATATCATGTGATAAGCTTATGTTTTAGGTTTGGTCCAGTGTGGATGTTGTTTGAGCTAGTTATACTTAAATGTGCTTGTTTTGGACCTAATTGCAATTTACCCATTTCTAGGGGTTTCCTTACAATTTGTCACATGCTTGTTGTGTCTAACAAGTGTTCACATCATGTTGGATGTAGTTGAGCTTTGAAGAGACCTTTTTCATCTTGGTTTTATGTCGGGACATCATGTTGAGAATTAGGGTTTGCATGGATGCCCTAAGTTGATGGTTGACCTTTAGGTATGTTTGACTGATGAGCCCATGTTTTGGCGATGACACATGTTCTTTTGATGAATTTTTTTCACCATTGATGATGTTTCCTTTGTTCTATCTAGTATTGGTGGTCGATGAGGTACTCCATCCGCCTTGGTTGCCAACATCACCTAAGGTAGCGACTGATTGCTTCTCTTGATCTCTTCAGTCGCCAACATTTTGGTTCAAAAGTTGTTTGCTTTTTCTATACCAATTTTGTAACAACCACAACTCCCAGTAACCCCCACTTAAGGGAGACCAAGAGGTCAGATCTGTTATCCCAATAAACCGGATCAAAGGTTCGATAAATAATCAGTAATAATAATAAAATTCTACCAAACTATACTGAAAGCTGGTATAAAATATAACTTTGCATACCTTTTAAAAACTTTGGATATCTAACTTCTATCCAAAACTTGAATCTATTTGTAACGACCCCATCTCCCGGTAACTCCCACTTAAGGGAGACCGAGAGGTCAGAGCCGTTATCCCATAACCCGGATCAAAGGTTCGACAAATAATCAATAACAATTATTAAATTCTACCAACTATACTGAAATATGGTAAAAATAAAAACTTTGCTTACCTTTAAAAATTGGGATTGCTAAACTTCTATCCATGATGATACTAATCTAACTAGTCCTCCTATGCACGTTTAATTCTCATTTAATTCCACATATGCCACTTTACTGTTTGTTCTTTTCATTTGTACCTAAAACGCCGACAAACAAAACGTCGGTCAGCAAGAAGCTGGTATGTGGGGGAAACAATAATCATGCAACTATAATAACAATGTAATCAGCCAATTATCATTTAACAGCCAAGATTACATTTTAAACTACACTACTCAACCCTTACCTATCCCCTATCTCTGTGCTGTCCCTGCAGTGGACTAAGACACTACCTCTCTCTAGGTAGATCCTTATTAAACCCTGCATGATCCTACCTAATAGGTAGATCAATATCTAGGGTTGAGTCGCATGACACTACCCATAGGTAGCCCAATCCCTGACTCAAAGTGACTTGATGGACCTACCCCATTGGTAGCCATATACTAAGTCATCCAATGACCTGATGGCCTACCCCATTGGTATCCATGTACTAGGTCAACCCATTAAGCTACAGAGGGGACTAGGATCCGAGCTAGTAGGCACACATATTAGGTGATAGTCATATCCACATTATAATTTCCAAGAATTAAATGCAACCAACAGTTTAAATCAAGTCATCGATAAGACCTCGAAAATCCTCGGGGAAACTATTTCGGGATATTCATAAGCGTAACCACATACCTGTCAAGCTGTTTTTGAATGCAGATTCAGTCCAACAATCAAGTAATCCAGAGTAAATCAAGCAAGCACAATTCAATCCTGAAATATTCATTCAATATTTTCTATTATCGATAATGGTACATAAATGTAATAGTCCTAATCGTGCCTTAGGGTTACTAGCCCTTTTTAGGGTTTTGACCATAATTAGGGTTTCTCTTCCTTTTTACCACTTTTACTTTATTTTTATCAAAATATCCATCAAACCCTAATTATTCCATTTTATTTTCCATTATGATCTTAAGATCAGATTTGGATCATAAAACCCTAATTTTCGGATTACTATATCTTTTCTTCCCTTTTCCCTTACCTTAGGGTTTCTAGGGGTATTAATTACATTATTAGGTTTAAAACTGTAATTCTTGCAATTTCCTCTTAAAAATATATCAAGTGTCAACTTTATCACAAAATAAATTAATAATGATCGAATTTACTCACTTGCAAGATTAAATATATCTTTTATCAACATTTAGGGTTTCTAGCCACAAATTAATACCTTTTCTATCCAAAATATGCACTTTTGCAAAAATATACAGATATAGGTGTCCAAACCATTTTAATGCATCCCTTGTATTTTTTTGATCATTTTTCATGTACTAACTTTTCCCATCCGAGTTTCCTAGCTCAAGATATGATTTTATCAAGAAATCCCCTTTTTATTGATTTATTGGCTATTTCAGAAAAATCACAGATCGTCTGATTCATGGACCGCTGGTCCACTTAGGATCCAACGCCCCAGATGTGTGTGCCTACTTGCGATCAAAATCAACCAAAAAGGCAAATATGCCCATACCTGAACACTAGAGGAGGGAGGGCAAATTGGTAACTTTCTTTGGGAAGTCGTCTTCAACCTTGAGTGTCGACCAGCAGCAACTCGTGAGTCAACTCGTCTGTTGACTCCACACTCCCGACCACCTATGCACAAATCGAGGGGCCCAGCATCTTCGCCAACCCCTCGCGAACTCAGGGGCACCCTCAATCTCCCTCCTGCACCGTTCCTTCTTCGCCAAGGGCCCTTGGTCCCTCCGACGACAACATCAACTCGACGATGGAGAAGGTCGATGGTTCTGCCCAAATTGGATGCACTGAAGAACTTGTCTCAGGGGTCTGATCATGCGAGAACAATTGGTGGGGATGCTGGTATCGTGGAGCACCCTCCCCTATATATATATAGGGCTCGTCCATGGCTACCTGAGATTTGGGGTTTCTCTAGTTTCACTATGAAACCTATGGAAACCCAGGATGATCAGACTCGGAAAGACCTCCCGATCTCAATGGGATACTTTCCATCTGCGCACATCCTCTCAAACTCAACCAAAGTGGGAAACGAAATTTCCTTCCCCGGCTCCATAGCCTGTCATGACTGGGACTTAGTCCCATCCTCTGATTCCTGATCAACGGTCCTCAATCAATCCGAATTTCCAAAAAAAATCCAATTTCATTGTGACATCAAAACCTTAGGCAATTAACAACCTAACTTTAGGTAATTTTGTAAATTGCATAACTCGGAAACCGTGCAATATTTTCCAACCAAATTTTAAGGGTTTCTCTTTCTTTCCTTTATCTACTTGCATGTCAAGTTTGAGTCTGAAACTCCAAAAAAAAGGACTATTTCTTCAAAGGAAAGTTACCCATTAATAAAATTCATTTAATGATTATTTTTCTCTTTCCTCAAACCATTATCTTGCTATTTGGGACTCCTTGGACCCCAAGGAACCCTAGATTTCGAAATCCTTTTTGAGGATACTTATTATCCTTCGAGATGCATCTATATGCATTATTCTTCATTATTTCTCATTATCTTGTTTATTTCTTATTAAAAAAGTTCTTTTTGAGGATTTCTCTTTATTTCTCTTTTATTTTACTCATTTGTATTCCTTTTATCATAAGGAATCCTTGGGATACGAAATTCCGCCAAGGATAACTTAATTATACCTCTTTTCACTTATTTTCCACATTTCATAAATGTTTTCAATTTCTTTATTAACAAGGAAATACTCATTTGATCTTTTCTTTTCTTATTGTATTCTTTATGAACTTTTGGACTCCTTAGAATCCAAGGAACTCAATAGGTACTAAATCCATCCTTGGATTACATTCTCTTTCCTTCTAGAGGTTTCTACATCTTTCTTTTCACGCTTTCTCAATTATTCATTTACCAATTGAATTTCCTTGATATTGGGCCGAATAGCCAATAAAGCCCACAATACAATTATCAAGGCTATTGTAAATGAAATTACATCATTATTTGTCCAAATATCTGTAATATGAGAAATTACATTTCTCAGAAATTGAACCCAAAATTGGGGTTGTAACATCCTTCCCCTCTTATAAGAATTTTGCCCTCAAAATTCCACCAAGCAAACAAACAATTCAGGATAAGCCTTTCATATGTCCATCATGGCTCCCATGTGGCCTTACGCTTTCCATGGTGCTTCCCAAGAACCTTCATCATCTCATATTCTTCCATCTGAGATCTTTCTTACCTTGGTATATCATACCCTCACAGGTGACTCAGGACAATTTAGCCTCTCAAAAGCTGAATAGGTTCAGGGATCAGCACATGGCTTGGGTACCTCACATAGTGCTCTAGATCGGACTCATGGAACACATTATACATCATGTTATCCTGAGGGGCAAGGCTAAACACAACCATCTCCACCAATCCATCTCAAATGGACCCATATATTGGGTACTCAACTTTCTCAGCTGTAGCTTAGAGGGGTCGGATTTTCACATCACATATTCTCCCATAGTGAACTGCATGTCAGTCTGCTTTGCATCAGCTCATGACTCATGTCACCATTGGGCTCTCTCTTAGCCATTGCATGATCAAGCGACTTCATCTGCACACACTTTGGTTCTTTTCTGACCTTCGCGAGGCCTCCTTCACCAACATCATCTTAATGAAGTGGTGACTGACACAACCTCCTTCTAGAACTTCTTTCATCTCAATAAAGGCTATGGTGGTTATCATCACATCTTATAAAGGACAAGAACTGTCTCTATGTATCACCCTGAATGAGCACACATGCTCTCATCAGACCCTCTAATCTGGATCATACTAACCATTAGTTAGGGGTGATAAACTATTCTATCATCAAGTTTTTCATGTATCTTCTTCCACCTCATGGAAGTGAACCTTGGTCATACTCAAGAACTTTGAACTCGCATCATGGTGTGGTTGAACCATCTTTCTCTCTTAAGTAGTTTAACCGAATCTGTCCCGTGACAGTACTCTTTCTTTCTCATGTCATCTAGGTAAGGCGATCTACCATAACCCATATTGGATCTTGACCTTCCTTGGTCTAGGGGAGACTCACAACATCCATAGTGATGAACTCCCACTCCCTCTCAGGAACTCTTTATACTTTATATCCAGGCATTGGGTTACTTGTGTTCATCCTTCACTGTCTGGCTTGCATGGTCACATGCTACATGTATCAGGCATCCAAAGCACTACCATCACTTACTACGGTGTATGGTGATCTTACAATCATGATTTCTTGTATGTCATGATTCCTCAAGATTGATTCCTCAGAAAACCTCTTTAGTCGGGGTCTCATCACCTTCTTTTCCAAAGAAGTGTATCTAAGGTTCTACAACCATCCTTTTATCGCATCAAGGCCTAGGCCGGCTAACCAAACAACCACTAATCATGTTCAACATATCTCGTTAAATCTGAGTGTTAGCCAAACTTATCTCTTTTTCTCAACTTAAGGTTAGCCTAGCAACCTCAACTTCTTCTAGCTTCCAGCTAAACTAGGCAGCTATATCTCAACCAGAGCATTCATTACCACTTCTTATCCTTAGGTGTTAGGTATTGTTGAGGACATACACCTCCATGTATTATACTTATCATCTCAAACTCTAAGTTTGTCTTCATCAAGAAACTCTGAGCTCTTCCTCCTGGTGCTCAAACTCAACCTTGGTTAACTTGCAAATTCCACATAGCTCTTGATAAAACATCCTCATAAGATGACTATACTATTCCTCTTAGCGTTTGTAAACCATCCATGTATCATTCACTCCACCAAGGTATGTTACCATCTCTGTCCTCATACCTCATAGCAACGTTCCAACTCGCATCATCTTTTATCCTTGGTGTATGGCATGCGTACTGTCCCATCTCTCCCTCCCATAACAAGAGGAAATAAGCATTTGGCGGTCGTCCAAACACAAAGTTCTTCTTGTTCCAAGAGTAGAGATGATACATCCCACATTGCTAGTACACCTTCAACTCTAAGTTGAAACGTGCAACTTATGTCTCTACTTCACAATCATCTTGATATCAAAGATTACTTCCATGGGAAACTGATCTGAAACCTACTTGGGTCACCACACAATCCTTGGTCATCTCCTCTAGGTCTATAGGGTGTCGGCACTTTTGGGGTCATCCCTCTTCCCTTATGCATCCAGAGAGTGCCCTACTCATCTGCCCTTTGGGTCCCATGAGTTCATGAAGGTGATCAATCTCCTAACCCATGGCCCTCGGACAATGATAGTTGTTACCTCCCGACCCTATGGTCATGTGCAACTAGGGAATTAGGTAACTCCTGCTTCCATCGGTCTTATCCCTACCTGACCCTAGGATAGACTTAGGATTCTAACATAGTACATGTCCAACTTAGAACCTTACCCAAGCCTTCATCATCTCTCTCTGCATTCATGGGTTGCCTTTCCTCCCTTCACAGGGTCATGGCAACCTGCCTACCTTGGTCAGGCCCCATATTGATTACTTTCATGGTAACACATCCACATGCACTTAGAGATGGTTATCTATGGGTCTTATAGGTTCATTCTCATACCATGTACTTTTCACTTAGCTTTTCAAGATCCTATGAAACTTCTTTAGGTTACCTTAAAATCAACAAGACTGGTATACACCCTACAAGAGGGTCCCTCTCCCAGGATGGGAGGAACTACACCTTGATAACAAAGGTCACAAAACATTCTTATGTCTAGGGTCTGCATCCATATGAGTATTCCTAGCCCTAGCAAGCTACTAAGGCACAAGCAGAAACCTACAGAACCATAATAGGTCACACTTGTTCTCATCCTCAACATTGGGTCAACTTAGTGGTGAGGGGTTCATCGAACGTACCCTTAACTTATGGGGTTTCCTTTACCTCTACACATGAGGAATACCATGCTCGAAACTATAGAGACTCAAAACTCATCATGAGCATCGGGTACACTGCTTCCCCTCTGAGGCCTAGGAACCCTAGGTCCACCTTTGGGTGTCCAAATGCATGCTCAATCTCTTAACCACGAATTGAGCATGTCCAAGGTATGTCATGTACTTCCATGATCCTTTTATATAAGCAGCACCTCAGAGTTGAGTCCTCCTCAAGGACAACCAACTAGGTATAATGCCTCACAACTGGTTACTTAAACCTCCTCAGGGTCTAAGGCACTCTTTGTCTCCACCTAGAAGGTAAACACCTATACCATAAGCACATAGGTACCAGAAGCCCCGTCCTCTCTCTAGGGTTTTCTTCCTCTAAAGATAACCAAGGTATCATCAGTCTTCAGGGATCAAGCATAAGGCAACCACTATCATCCACTTAGGTCGCATCATCCTCAACTCCCCACTATTCCTCATGTCTCAGAATCTAAGCTTCCAACCTTCTTGCCAGGGTCCCGCCCTCTCTCTAGAGCTAACCCTACAACCAACCTCTCTATAAGAGGTCCTCTCTCCATGAAGGATCAATCTTATAAGCATACCCTTACCTAGGCGAAGCCTATGTTCAAGCTTATGTTTGCAAGGTTATCCACAATTCTTTATGCTTATCTCATAAGCTATCCATCATACTCTCCTGACCAGGGTTTCAACCTATTGCTCGCACTACTAATGCATTCTGGGTGCCTATTATGCCCTGCTCATATAAGCTCATGGGGTTCCCATAGGTTCTTCTCTAACTTCATCATTGAAGGAGTTATCCTTCACTCAAACATGCACGACCCTTCCCAGGTTTGGGTCACCAAAGGTACTCGGTCATCAACTTCTCATGGCTCATATGGCATCCAAGGCATGTCTATCCAAACACCTAGTCTACCATGACATCTAACTCATCATGTCATCTCTCTCTCTAACCTTCACTTAGGGTTAGGGTTAACATCATCCTCAAAGGATGTGCTAGGCCTCTACTTTTAAGACTAACTCTCTCTACTCATCCTCCTGACAAGGAGGTCTATCCTAAGGTATCTCCTGAGGGCACTGACAACTCGTGTCATACGACCTAAGCATGTATCTATTCTTTAGTGTGCGCTTAATCTATTAAGCTTATGTCCATGACATCTTATTTACATGCTTTTCATTAATTTGGTGGAGGATTCCTTAATCCTTATCAACCTTACCCATACCTCAAGAGGGTGAGGAGAAGAGAGGAAACCCTAATACTTAAGGTCCTTAACAGAATTTGAGTTGAGAAGGGATGAACAAGATGAGAGAGTCCTTAAGGTATCTTATTTCGAATCATAACCTAAGACTTTGGCCAGGCAGTCACACAGGTCTGGGAGTCCTCGTATTCCGACTAGCGGTACGGAGGAAAATTTTGCCAGCCCCCATTCGTGATCCTTTTCTAGACACCTCTGTCTTTCAGATAATCCTCTAATAACTCCCTTGGGTTCTACAGATTCATAAAATTTAATAATTATTAAGGATTAAGTGAGGAACCTATGCTCTGATACCAATTGTAACGACCCCGTCTCCTGGTAACCCCCACTTAAGGGAGACCGAGAGGTCAGAGCCGTTATCCCATAACCGGGATCAAAGGTTCGACAAATAATCAATAACAATTATTAAATTCTACCAACTATACTGAAATATGGTAAAAATAAAAACTTTGCTTACCTTTAAAAACTGGGATTGCTAAACTTCTATCCATGATGATACTAATCTAACTAATCCTCCTATGCACGTTAATTCTCATTTAATTCCACATATGCCACTTTACGGTTTGTTCTTTTCATTTGTACCTAAAACGCCGACAAACAAAACGTCGGTCAGCAAGAAGCTGGTATGTGGGGGAAACAATAATCATGCAACTATAATAACAATGTAATCATCCAATTATCATTTAACAGCCAAGATTACGTTTTAAACCATACTACTCAATCTTTAACTATCACCTATCTCTGTGATGTCCCTGCAGTGGACTGAGACACTACCTCTCTCTAGGTAGATCCTTATTAAACCCTACATGATCCTACCTAACAGGTAGATCAATATCTAGGGTTGAGTCGCATGGCACTACCCATAGGTAGCCCAATCCCTGACTCAAAGTGACTTGATGGACCTACCCCATTGGTAGCCATATACTAAGTCATCCAATGACCCGATGGCCTATCCCATTGGTATCCATGTACTAGGTCAACCCATTAAGCTACAGTGGGGACTAGGATCTGAGCTAGTAGGCACACATCTTAGGTGATAGTCATATCTACATTATAATTTGCAAGAATTAATGCAACCAACAGTTTAATTCAAGTCATCGATAAGACCTCGAAAATCCTCGGGAAACTATTTCGGGATATTCATAGGCGTAACCACATACCTGTCAAGCTGTTTTTGAATGCAGATTCAGTCCAACAATCAAGTAATCTAGAGTAAATCAAGCAAGCACAATTCAATCCTGAAATATTCATCCAATTCTTTCTATCATCGATCATGGTACACAAATCTAATAGTCCTAATCGTGCCTTAGGGTTACTAGCCCTTTTTAGAGTTTTGACCATAATTAGGGTTTCTCTTCCTTTTGCCACTTTTACATTATTTTTATCAAAATATGCATCAAACCCTTATTATTCCATTTTATTTTCCATTAAGATCTTAAGATCAGATTTGAATCACAAAACCCTAATTTTCGGATTACTATATCTTTTCTTCCCTTTTTCCTTACCTTAGGGTTTCTAGGGGTATTAATTACATTATTAGGTTTAAAACCCTAATTCTTGCAATTTCCTCTTTAAAATAGATCAAGAGTCAACTTTATCACTAAATAAGTTAATAATGATCGAATTTACTCACTTGCAAGATTAAATATATCTTTTATCAACATTTAGGGTTTCTAACCACAAATTAATACCTTTTCTATCCAAAATATGCACTTTTGCAAAAATATATAGATTGAGGTGTCCAAACCATTTTTAATGCATCCCTCGTATTTTTTTGATCATTTTTCATGTATTAACTTTTCCCATCCGAGTTTCCTAGCTCAAGATATGATTTTATCGAAAAATCCCCTTTTTATTGATTTATTGGCTCATCATCATCATCATCTTAGCCTCAATCCCAACTATGTTGGGGTCGGCTACATGGATCCTTCGTTTCCATTCAGCTCTATCATGGGTCATATTCTTATTGAGATGTAGAGATTCAAAATCTCTCTTTATAAGCTCATCCCATGTTAATTTAGGCCTTCCTCTTCTTCTATTTATAGTGTTTGGCTATTTCGGAAAAATCACGGATCGTCTGATTCATGGACCGCTGGTCCACTTAAGATCCAACGCCCCAGATGCGCGTGCCTACTTGCGATCAAAAGCAACCAAAAAGGCAAATATGCCCATACCTGAACACTAGAGGAGGGAGGGCAAATTGGTAACTTTCTTCGGGAAGTCGTCTTCAACCTTGAGTCTCGACCAGCAGCAACTCACGAGTCAACTAGTCTGTTGACTCCACGCTCCCGACCACCTGCGCACAAATTGAGGGCCCCAGCATCTTCGCCAACCCCTCGCGAACTCAGGAGCACCCTTAATCTCCCTCCTGCACCGTTCCTTCTTCGCCAAGGGCCCTTGGTCCCTCCGGCGGCAACAGCAGCTCGACGATGGGGAAGGTCGATGGTTCTGGCCAAATTGGATGTGACGAAGAACTTGTCTCAAGGGTCCGATCATGCGAGAACAATTGGTGGGGATGCTGGTATCGTGGAGCACCCTCCCCTATATATATAGGGCTCGTCCATGGCTACCTGAGATTTGGGGTTTCTCTAGTTTCGCTACGAAACCTATGGAAACCCAGGATGATCATACTCGGAAAGACCTCCCGATCTCAATGGGATACTTTCCATCTGCGCACATCCTCTCAAACTCAACCAAAGTGGGAAACAAAATTTCCTTCCCCGGCTCCATATCCTGTCGTGACTGGGACTTAGTCCCATCCCTCTGATTCCTGATCAACGGTCCTCAATCAATCTGAATTTCCAAAAAAAATCCAATTTCATTGTGACATCAAAACCTTAGGCAATTAACAACCTAACTTTAGGTAATTTTGTAAATTGCATAACTCGGAAACCGTGCAATATTTTCCAACCAAATTTTAAGGGTTTCTCTTTCTTGCCTTTATCTACTTGCATGTCAAGTTTGAGTCCAAAACTCCAAAAGAAAAGGAGTGTTTCTTCAAAGGCAAGTTACCCATTAATAAAATTCATTTAATGATTATTTTTCTCTTTCCTCAAACCATTATATTGCTATTTGATACTCCTTGGACCCCAAGGAACCCTAGATTTCAAAATTCTTTTTGAGGATACTTATTATCCTTCTAGATGCATCGATATGCATTATTCTTCATTATTTCTCATTATCTTGTTTATTTCTTATTAAAAAGTTCTTTTTGAGGATTTCTCTTTATTTCTCTTTTATTTTCCTCATTGGTATTCTTTTTATCATAAGGAATCCTTGGGATACGAAATTCCACCAAGGATAACTTAATTATACCTCTTTTCACTTATTTTCCACATTTTATCAATGTTTTCAATTTTTTTTTCCTGAAGTTGGGAGGCACTCTTATTCATCCCGCCCTCCCCTTGCCAGCAAATTCAACTGGACAATACAATCACTAATTAAGCTTGCAGAACTAAATGAGGTAGTACTACTATCCTTACAGGACTTGGACATTAAGAGACCCTTGATCTCTTGCGGGGGATTAGTGTAGAACAAATCCCCTATTTATGTTTTTGTGGTATTTGGCTAATGCATCAGCTACAGCGTTGCCCTCCCTTCTTATATGCTTCACCTGCCACTTATCTTTCAGTAGATAATTTATCCTTGCCAGCCTCTTCGCATACCTTGGGAACTTGCTAGGTTTACTGCCCACCATCCTCACTGCCAGTAGAGAGTCGGACTCGATGACGACCTTCTCCATTTTGTTAATTGCGGCCAGCTCCACACTCCATTGGATACTCACCAGTTCCGCCTCGACGATGTCAGAGGGCAAGATCTTATCCGCCACACCTCCGGACCATATGCCATGCCAGTCACGAATTACCACAGCGCATGAAGCCTGGTTCCCTTTTAGAGAAGCATCACAGTTCATCTTCAAGCTCCCGTGCTCTGGCATCTTCCATTGGTAGCCGCTCAGTGGTTTCTTCTGTTTGTCCTCTGGAAACGAGGACGCCTCCTTTTGTGCTTCCACCTCCCTCATGATTCTCCTCACCAACTGTTCAATCCTTGGCACCTCTCCATTGAAGACCTGGTTGTTCCTATTCAACCAGATGTGCTGTGCGGCTGTGAGAAATAACCCCGTTCTACCACCTTCTGATCTGAGGTTCTCACTAATCCACTCCTTCTGTGAGTCTGAGTTGAAAACCAAGCAGCATTTTGCCCGTCTCTCGTCAGACACGTCCATACTTCTCTGGTGTACTTGCAATCACGGATTGCGTGCAACAAGGTTTCATCTTCTTCATTGCATCTGGGGCACGCGCTAGTAGCAGACATGCCTCGACGTTGACGGCGGACGTTTGTGAGCAATGCTTCGTGAACCAGCAGCCAAGCGAAAGCCTTTGTTCTCGCCGAGACCTTGGATCCCCATATTATCTTCCAGTTCTCGTTTGTATGTCTTTCCCATTCAGAGTTCAGACAACTGTATGCAGAGCTAGTAGAATAGTTTCCATCCTTGGTAAGTCTCCACACCCTCACGTCCTCTCCATCCTCCTTCCTAGGTGTCGGCCTGTTAATAATCTCTATTACTTTGTCCTGCGGAAGCCAGTTTTCCAGGAACTCCTTATCCCATCCACCCTGCAAATCGACGACGGAACCCACCTTCAGATCGATAAGTTCCAAGGGGATTGGTCTGAGCGCAAGGTCCTTGAACACCCTGCCGTCCTCCCTCTAGGGATCCAACCAGAATCGGGTCCTTTCTCCGCTCATGGGTGTCCAGTAAGAGTTGGCCTCTATGAACTCCATTCCAGCAATAACCGCGTTCCCCAATCTAGTCAAGTTGGTACTCTTCCGTCCCTGAAGTCTCTCCGGTCTGCTCCTTATCTTTTCTAACCACCATGTTTCTCGGTTTGAGTTCGCCTCCCAAGCATGTCGGTAAATGAGAGCAAGGTTCCATGTCCTTATCCTCTTAAGTCCCAGACCTCCCTTTTCCTTGGGACAGCAGACCTTCTCCCATGCCACGAGGGATAAAGGGTGGTCCCTATGTACCCCACCCCACACGAATTGCCTGATGAGGCTATCGAGCCTATCGCACAGGTGGGTCAGCAGAAGAGCTGATTGCATCACATATGTAGGTAACGCCGCCAGTGTTGACTTCGCCAGACAAATCCTTCCTGCGAAGGACAGACTTCTCGCAGACCAAGAGTTAATCCTGCATTGAACTTTCTCTGTCACCTCTCTGTAGGTCTCCCGATCTACTTTCCTGTGCAAGAGAGGTACTCCTAAGTACTTGCCCAAATCATCCGTGGCTTGGTAACCCCTCATCATGCTGATCCTCCTCCTGAGATCCCTGTCAACACTGTTGGAAAAGAAAAGCCTGGTCTTCTTTAAGGAGATCGACTGACCCGAACCCTCTTCAAACCTCTTGAAGCATTGCTTGATGATTTTTATTTGAGCGCTGCTGGCGTGTGCGAAAATGATCAGGTCGTCGGCGAAACACACATGAGATATGCGAGGGCCTCCGTTGCCCAGTTTCACAGGTCTCCACCTATTCTCTACGACCTCCTTCTCGATGATCTGGCTTAGCCTCTCGAGGCATAACACGAACCGGTACGGTGATAGGGGGTCGCCCTGCCTTAACCCCCTACTCGCCTTGAATGGCCTAGACTTCTCGCCGTTCCAAATGATGGTCGTCTCTCCGCTGGTTATAGACTTCATAATATATCTCGTTATATTCTCCGGGATATCTGTGTGCCTCAGCGTATCCTGTATAAAATCCCACGACATTTGATCATACGCCTTGGTTAGGTCCACCTTAATCGCCATAATCTTTGCTCCCTTCCTCCGTTTCATGGTATGTATGATCTCTTGAACCAGCACAATGTTGTCAGTGATCCTTCTCCCCGGCACAAAGCTACTCTGTGTCGGCGAAGTACAGTCAGCCATGTAAGGTTTCAGGCATTCAGCTACTAGCTTAGATGCTATCTTTAGAACAACGTTATTGAGGGATATGGGTCTGAAGTTCTCGCATATCTTTGGGTATAAGGACGATTGTGGAATCGCTGAGCCTCTCCGGCAAGGTGCCCCTCTCTAATGCATTTCTTACCATCTTCACGACACTAGGTCCGACCACCTTCCAATTCTTTGCTATGAAGAACGGGCTTACCCCGTCCGGGCCTGGGGCCTTCACAGGATCCATGCGCTGCACTGTAGCGTACACTTCCTCATCGCTCGGCGTAGCTTCAAGGAGCGCGCGTTGGGCTGCTGACAGGCACTTGAAGACACCCGAGATTTCATCTCGTATCGTCCTTGGCCCTCGAGTAGGTTCTGTCAGAACATGTTCAAAGTGTTCGACGACCATGTCTTTCATCTTATTCACCTCCCCGACCCAGTTACCATCCTTGTCCTCGAGTCTATAGACCAAGTTCCTTCTTCTTCGCTGATTGATGTAACTGTGGTAGAATCTAGAATTGTTCTCTCCGTTCTTTATCCAGTTGACATGGCTTCTATGGATTAAGTCTACCTCTTCCTCCTTGAGTATTTTGTCCAGTTCAATTTGCATGTCAGAACACAGTGCATCAGAAATGGGGTCGTAGTGTTCCGCTATTTCCTTCTGTAACATTGCAATGTTGTTTATAATTCTATCTTTCCTCTTCCTCTTTTCTTTAGCGGTCTTCCTATCCCACTCCACCAGTCTGCCCTGCGCTCCTTGCAGCGCTTCTGTGAACTCTAACTCCTGGTCCCAAGCACTATCCACCATGTTATGGAACTCGGTATGGTCCTTCCAGGAGGCCTTGGTGGTGAACCGAACTGCAGACGGGCCTCTTCTTCGGAATCGAATAAGAATGGAGCTGTGGTCAGACCCAAACCTCGGCAGGTGTTCAACGGCCGCACCGGGGAAAGCGTTGATGAACTCCATGTTCGCCACCGCTCTATCTAATCTCTCCTGCAGAAGGCCATGTCTATAAGTAAACCGCATGCCAGAAAACCCCAGGTCGCTGAGTCCTGCTGCCATGAGAAAGCTTTGGAACTGTGCTGCCTCATTATAGTTGAAGTTCTTGCTACCACTCTTTTCCGTCGGATCAAGCACTGTGTTGAAGTCTCCGACTACCACCCAAGGGGAGGTGAATTTGTTACCCATATGCTCAAGGTGCTTCCATATCATCTTCCTCGTGGTGATCTGGGGGCTCGCATAAACAAACGTGATGAAGCACTCGTTGTTCACATGACATGCCACAAACTGTCTATGGCTACTGATGATCTCTACATTGCATTGAGCGGCACTCCAGCAGACCCATATGCCCCCGACGAAGCCTCTAGCCTCCACACGATAAGAGTTTTGGAAACCCAGTCTGCGAATGGTATTGACGGCGGTATTCCCGCTAATTCTGGGTTTAAGAAGAGCAACAATCCTGGGTTTACAAATACCCATAACTTCCTTAAGAGCTCGACACCTTTCGGGACTTCCTATCCCCCTCGTGTTCCAGCAAAGAACGTCAATCATGGGAGCGAGTTGTTAACTTTGGCCCTAAGGCCCACCGTCGATATATGCCCTTCACCATCACCCGCTCCACCTTCTCTTCCTGAAACAGCTTCCTTCACTAGCGATACTAGTCTCTGGCTCTTCCTTCTCTGCTCATATGGTGGCTGAGATCTAGTCTTCTTCATTTTTGTACCTGATCCCTTTAACTTCCTGCCCATCTGTTCAGCCCCGCTAGGCTTGCTCCTTGTCTCCGCCGTCTTCCTTACTATCTTATGCACTCCTCTTTCTGACCCTCTTATGTTGGATGTGTGATCCGAGGTCCACACTTGCCTATCCTCCTGCCTCGTTCTCGTTTCTGTGATGACGCCTTCTTGCTGCCCGTCGCGGTTGAGACTGGCCCCCTCCTGGTCTGCCTTTCCACCCGCGATCCTTCTCCCATGCTACTTGACTTCCCGGTTTCCTCCACATTGTCAGCACTTTCCACCTCCATCTCCAATATAACTTCATCTACACTCGGGTTTACAACGACATGATCCTTCTCATTACCTACTGTAACTACATCCCCCCCCCCCCCCCCCCCCCCGGATTCTTCCTTGATTGTGTCGGCATTGGACTCCGCTTCCTTACCTTTCAGTTCCTCCTCGTCCTTGTTGTTTCCCGCATTCTTGCATTTGGGCTTCCAGACCTTGGCTGGTTTCTCCGTTTCTCCCCCGCGGGTCCTCCAAGCATGTTCAGTCTGTTGCTCACCTTCCGAGTCTTCCATTATCTCTTCATACAGTAGATTTTTGAATTTGTTCGCTGTGCCTGGGATCTCCTGTAACTTCTCCTGGCTTTGAAAGTTTCTATTGAGCCTCCGCGCCTTCGACCCTCTTCCTCTTGGCTGTTGCCAAGTGTTCGCACCGTTATTGGCTCCTCCATTTCCGTAGGTTTCTTCTCCTGAGTTTCCTGTGCTATGGGAGAGTAACGACAGAACTTTTGGTTGTGTCCGATTTTTCCAAAGGCCAAGCACTCCTCGGGCGTCGCCTCATACTCGACCCGGTACTCGTGGTCATTTATGTAGATTGAGTGGCTCAAGGGCTTTGCTGTATCTATTTCCACTACAAGCCTCGCAAACTTGCTTCTGGTTCTGAAGGCGGTATGACTGTCCACCTTCACCAGCCGTCCAAGGGCCATTCCAATAACTTCGAACAGGTTTGAAACATAGAGATGGAGGGGAAGGTCCATTATTCTCACCCATGTGACCAATAGACTTGGAAGTTCCTCTGACAGTTTTAAGGAAGGGTACCAATCCCAAACCGCCAGGCAGCACCCGAAAATCTTCCACGGGCCTCCAGTCATTGCCGTGTCGTAGTCATCTCTGTAGGAAAGTTGAATTACGTAATGTCCAAGATCCAGTTCGTAGATGTTAAATCTGCCTTTGGGTTTCCATAACATCTTGATCTTGTCCCGCAGGGTCATGAACCCCACATCCGATCCCAATAATCCAACAACAACTGCGTACATCTAGGGTCTGGATAGCACTTCTTCAGCATCCCTGTTAATGTAGATTGTCGGGTTTCCATCTATCTGCTTTAGTTCAATTGCTTTATGGTCCAAATGACCTTCAAATAGTTTCTTGAGGAAGAAGCTTTCCTGCCCCCGTGGTCCGCCAATGTTCCAGATGATCCCCCCACCACACTACTGAACGAAGGTTTGTATGTTGCAGTTCCCTCCGTCCAGGACGCTCCTGCCGAGGGACTCAATTATTCATTTACCAATTGAATTTCCTTGATATTGGGCCCAATAGTCAATAAAGCCCACAATACAATCATCAAGGCTATTGTAAACGAAATTACATCATTATTTGTCCAAATATCTGTAATATGAGAAATTATATTTCTCAGAAATTGAACCCAAAATTGGGGTTGTAACACTATTCTATCTAATCCTCATTGCACTTTAGTTCTTATTTTCACAATATGTCACTTTACTGTTTGTCCTTTTGAAAGTTGTACCTAAAACGCCGACAAACAAAACGTCAGTCAGCATATATGAATATGACGATATGTGGGGACAATCAGAATTTCACACATAGGGCTAACAACCTAATTATCACTATCAAGTTAATTAACAATTCAATTTACATTTTCAATGTGTCAAACTCCACCGCTTTTTTCCTAACCCTGAAATACCCTCTTTAGGGTTTCTCTTTTGCCATTGACTGAAGGCCACCTTCTCCATCCTGAGCATGGTGCATGCGGTCACCTCTCATGGTGCCCATTAGTCACATAATATAGGCCACCTTCTCTATCCTGAGCTTGGTGCCTGTGGTCACCACTCATGGTGCCCATGGGTCTTCCCTCTTGGGCTTGACCTCATTGCATCTTACATCAGGGTGGCATGTAGGTGCGAGAATACACACTATATCATAATTGTGATAATCATAGTGTCTTTATAATTTGCACATATGAACATCAAACAGATAGGTTACATTCGATGCGATCAAACATTCAGAAAACCTTCATGAAACTAAAGTGGTTAACCATAAATAACCACATACCTATTTTGTAGATCTTTGAGATAGAATCAATCAATAAGAAAAGAAATCCAATCCAAGCCAGCAAGCAAGATTCCTAAAATAACATACAATTTCCTTTTTATTAATATTTACCCAAACCTTCTTGCTTCTTAGGGTTTCTATCCGCTTTTTAGGTTTTCTACCTCTTTTAGGGTTTCGTATGCAATTATGGTTTTGTCGTACTTTTAACACCCTTAAACCCTAATTATACAAAATTACTCACAAACCCTAATTTCCTCATCTACTTCTCATAAAAGATCCTAAGATCATCTTTTAACCAAACATTCTCATATTTTCTTATTTTCTCTTCTTTTATCCACTTTTAGGGTTTCTACATATATTATCCACTAAATTAGGTTTAAAACCCTAAATCATGCAATTAATAATCTAAAGCAGGTTAAGATTCAATATTATCATATAACAGGTTAATAATACTCAAATTAACCTATTACTACTCAAAAAATTATCCATTACCATCAATTAGGGTTTCTAACCTAATTTTAATACCTTTTTCATCAAAATAATATACTTTTGCAAAAAGATACAGATTCAGGTGTTCAAACTATTTTTATCTTATTCCTTGCATTCTCCTGATCAACTTTCATGTATAAAGTTTATTCATTTGAGTTTTCTATTAATTTCTACAATTTTCGCAAGGAAAACCCTTTTTCAGAATTATTAATGGAGCAGAGAGGGAAATTACTGGAAAATTGCAGACTGCTAGATCGGCGGACCAGTGATCCGCTCTCTAGATCGGACGATTCCTGTCACCTGCACCTAAGTTGGCCGCTCCCGCTCTCGCTCGTTGGATTCCCGCTCGGGATCACGGT
Source organism: Alisma plantago-aquatica (assembly GCA_963693085.1). NCBI lineage: Eukaryota > Viridiplantae > Streptophyta > Magnoliopsida > Alismatales > Alismataceae > Alisma > Alisma plantago-aquatica. The sequence goes on from OY856412.1 coordinate 1,261,296,343, forward strand.
GGACCGCGATCGGACGATCGTCGATCGTCGTCTACCTTCGATCGCTCGTCGGGCTGCGGTCAACTCCTTGGTTGACTCCGTGCTTCAGGCTACCAACAAAGAAACCGAGGTGCTCAGAAGCTCTGCCGTCATCCCCCGAACTCGATGAGCCATTCAATTGCTTGATCCTACTCGACCTTCACCGCAAACGAGTTGTCGGAGTTCTACTGTGGCCAGCAGGTTGCAGAGGGGGTAGGCTAGGATGAAACTCGTAATTGAGGTCGTCGCTCGACTCGTCGTTGCTCTCTGCAGCGGCTGGGATAGGAATTAGGTCTGCTGGTACCATCGAGTACCCCCCCTTATATAGGGTTGGGTCTGGAAGTCAGATGATTTGGGAACTTCTTCCCTCGTCGATGATAGTGTGTGAAATTAGGGTCTAGATCCTTCAGATCACTCTCCCGAAGTCGATGGACTAATTTGTTCTTCGAATTATCGCCTCAGTCGATGGGAAATTGGATTTCCAGTTTGTATCCCAATCCCTCTATGACTCGGGGTGGATGATGCATAGCTACCCTTAGATCAATGGTCCCCTACCCACGCGGGTCATACAACAGTCGTCATCGCTCCCCAAAATCCAATTATCTTGAAATTGATTTAAAAAGGTGTTTTAACATGATAACTTAGAAAAATTGTTTCTCTTTCCTCGATTAATATTTTTCACTCAAAATTCAGAGGAAACTCCATCTTGGCATTATCTAACCGAGTATTAAATTTGAAAGTTAAATTCCAATGGATGAGAGTGTTTCCTTCACATCCAAGTTATTAATTAAACCAATTTTAATTAATATTTCTTTTTCCTTTGCCATTATCTGATTATCTCGAGTCCCTTGGTCGTCAAGGAACCCTAAAGGTATGAAATCTCCCATTGGGAAAAGTCTCCTTGCCTTTTCCATTTATATTTATCCTTTCTCTTGTACTTCTCCTTTTATTAGATAAATCCTTTCTCTTTTTATTTCTCTTTTCTTTTCAATTGGGCTCAATGGCCAACTAAGCCCATTAATAAACAATCAAGGCCATTGTAAATGAAATCCATCAATTCAAACAAATAAATCAACCATTGATTTCATTTATCATTAAAAGAGAATAATACATCTCATTACGTTATTTAGAAAAATGAGGTTATAACTTCCTACCCTCCTTATAGGAATTTTGCCCTCAAAATTAAATCAATCAAACAAACAAGTCAGGGTGTGCTTTCTCCATGTCTATCTTCAGCTCCCATGTGGCCTCATCCTCTCCATGGTGCTTCCAAAGAACCTTTACCATCTCTATATTCTTACATCTAAGCTCTTTCACCTTGGTATCTAGAATCCGCAAAGGTGACTCAGGATAGGTTAGCTTCCCTTGAAGCTCAATAGGCTCAATGCTCAGCACATGGCTTGGATCTTGCACATATCACTTCAGATTGGACACATGAAACACATCATGCATCATACTATATTGAGGGTGTAACGCTAAACGATATGCATCTTCACCAATCCGTTCTAACACCTCAAACAACACGTATCGGGGACTCAACTTTCCTCTATTCTTGTCTATAGCCCGGAGCGGTCAGATTTTCAGAAAACATGCTCTCCTACAATGAAATGCACATCAGTCTGCTTCACATCAGCATATGACTTCTGTCGATCTGGGGCTCTCTTCAGCCTCTGCTTGATCAAAGTGACTTTAGCAGCATACACTTGGAGTTCATCTGGCCTCAACAAGGTCCTTTCACCGACACCATCCCGGTGAAGTGGTGACCAGTATAGTCTCCCATAAAGAGCTTCATATAGAGGCATCCCGGTACTGGCTTAGTAGCTGTTGTTGTAGGCAAACTCGGCTAAAGGTAAGTATTATTCCCATGATCCACCCCAATCGAGCACACAAGCTCTCAACAGATCCTCTAATGTCTGGTCGTCCTCTCTGACTGACCATCCGTCTGGGGGTGATAAGCGGTACTAAACTTCAACCTTGTACCAAGTTCCTCTTGAACTTGCTTCCACAACTTGGAAGTAAACTTTGGGTCTCTATCAGAGATGATGGAACTCGATACGCCATGCAAACGTACTATCTCTCTGATATACAACTCAGCTAAATCTGACACCTTGGTAGTGGTCTTTAGGGCAAGGAAGTGTGCTGACTTGGTAAGGCGATCTACCACAACCCATATCACATCATGACCTTTCTTGGTCTGGGGTAGACCCACCATGAAATCCATGGTGATCTATTCCCATTTCCACTCTGGAATCTCTATCGACTGTAAAAGTCTACTGGGTCGTTGGTGTTCAGCCGTCACCATATGGCACATAAGATAGCTGGCCACATATGCCGCAATGTCTCACTTCATTCCTAGCCACCAGAAATACCTCTACAGGTCCTTAAACATCTTGGTAGTTCTCAGGTGCACCGTGTACTTAGAACCATGAGCCTCTTTTAGGATACGTTCCCTTAGCGGTGAATCCTCAGGAACCCACATACGATTCTCGAATCTAATCCCTCTGTCTACTCCCACTAAGAGATGGGTTTGTGGCTTCTTCATCAAGCCCTTTATCTTGTCGAGTTCCCCACTGACCAACTGTTCTGTCATGATCTCGCCTAACAACTCTGAATGAATCTGGATGTTGGCCAGTCGAACTCAATCCTCTAGCAGTTTTGGAGTCCATTCCACCAGCTCCTCTAAGCTCTTCCATTGACTGGACAAAACAACTGCACACCTGAGCTATTTCTGACTCAAAGCATCAGCTACAACATTTGCCTTACCTGGATGATAGGCGATGGTGAAGTCGTAATCCTTCATGTACTCCATCCATCGTCGCTATTGTAGGTTCAAGTCTCCCTGTGTCAGGAGGTACTTCAAACACTTATGGTCGGTGAGGATCTCGAAGGTAGAACCATACAGGTAATGCCGTCATATCTTCAACGCATGGATGATAGCAGCCAGTTCTAAGTCATGCATTGGGTAATTCACCTCGTTGGGTTTGATTTGTCGGGAAGCATATGCAACCACATGCTGGTCTAGTTCCAACACACAACCAAGTCCCATCTTTGAAGCGTCAGTGAATATCGCAAAACCCTCATTGTCGAAAGGTAGGGTCAAAACTGGGGCAGTGGTTAGCTTCTCCTTTAGCTCCTGGAAATGAGCCTCACATACATAGGACCACACGAACTTCACATTCTTCTGAGTCAACATGGCCAGCGGCTAGGCGGTCTTTGAGAAATCCTTGATGAAGCGCCGATAGTATCCAGCCAACCCCAAGAAGCTGCAACTCTCGGAGGGGTTCTTTGGTGTAGGCCAGTCTTGAACTACCGACACTTTGGCTGGATCTACGACGATCGTTCCTCCTGATATGATGTGTCTGAGAAACATGATTTGGTCTATCCAAAACTCACATTTCGAGAACTTTCTTTAAAGCTTCTGCTTTCTCAGGATATCAAGGACTCTACCTAGATGGTCACGGTGTTGGGCTAGGTCATCAGAGTACAACAAGATGCCATCTATGAACATTATTACAAAGGAATCAAGGAAAGGTTGGAACACACTGTTCATAAGGTTCATAAAGACACTAGGTGCATTGGACAACTCAAATGGCATGACCACAAACTCATAATGGCCATATCGGGTTCAGAAAGCTGTCTTAGGTATATCCTCACTTCTCACTCTCACTTGATGGTATCCTGACCTCTTATCAATTTTGGAAAAGACTCGAGCTGATTTGAGTTGGTCAAACAAGTCATCTATCATGGGTAAAGGGTACTTATTCTTAATGGTTTCCTGGTTGATCATCCGGTAATCAATACACATCTGGAGTGATCCATCCTTCTTCTTCACAAAAAGGAATGGCGCTCCCCATGGTGATGCACTGGGTCAGATAAAACCTTTATCTAATAACTCCTGCAACTGGGTTTTCAACTCGAGCAACTCGGTTGGGGCCATTCTATAGGGTGTGTTAGATATAGGGTTAGTCCCGGGAGCTAACTCAATGGAGAAATCTACCTCTCTCTCAGGGGGAATCCCTGGTAGATCATCTGGAAACACGCCCGCATACTCCCAAACTACCTCTATCTCCTCTAAGGGTCGCACCCTGGTCTCAGGTTCGGTAACTATGGCTAGGTATGCTCGACACCCTTTGGATATCATCTGCTCAGCCTTCAAGGCTGACACATAAAGGCTGGTAGTTGCATCTCTCCTTCCACGAATGGTGAATTGTGGATGATCATGCTTCCTAATAATAATCTTCTTTTCCCTATAGTCAATCTAGGCTCTATAGGTGTAAAGCCAATCCATACCAATGATTACATCAAAATCATTCATATCGAGGAGGATGAAGTCAGTGGGAAGTTCATGGTTCAGATACTTAACTGGCAAGATAGGGTTTTTTAAAAGAGATGTATATATGTGACCACTCAGGGTTGTGACATCCAAAACATAACTTAAATCCTTGATGTCCAAAAAAAGCATAGTTGCCAGATTTCTCGAAATAAAAGTACTAGTAGAACTAGAATCAAAAAGAGCTTTTAAATTTTGTCCCATGACTTCAAGCATGCCTACATAGTTCATACCATATCAGATAACTATTGCATGATCTACTAAACTGAAAGGAAAACTCTATGGGTTATTACCCTCAATCAACCTATTAGCATTCGCTTGGGCTTCTTATTTTCGATTGCGAATACTCTGGCTTGCCTTCTCTCTCCAATAGGGGGACCTCTAGCTGGTGCTCCTCCTCTTGCTGGGGGTGCTACTACCACTGGCTGTGCTGCCATCAGACCTCTCGGATCATGTTGAGGACAGTTGGCAATGAAGTGTCCCTCTTGCTGGAAACGGTATCACACCCTCTTCTCAAAGCAGCACTTCCCAGGATGTGACCGTCCACAGGTATGACACTTCAGAAAGAGATTCTCACCACGTGGCTTTCCTTTGTGTCCATGCTTGCCCTTGTTGTGATTACGCCCTTGTCCTTTATTATGGTCATTCTTCTGTCCCTGAGTTCCTTTAGTGAAACCCAGATATCCTTTGGAGGGGTTCTAAGCAGGCATCACAGTCCTCTCCATGTCCAAGGTGGTGTTGTAGGCTTCAGCGAAGGTTTTTGGTTTACTTGCCATCACATGGGGCTTGATGGTAGGATGAAGACGCTCTATGAAATGGTCCACCCTTCTTTCCTCATCCATCATGTGTCCAAAGTGTTACAGGATGTGGAACTTGCGACCAAAGTCCACAACAGATGAGTTACCCTGGGTCATGTTGGTGAACTCTCTTTCCTTCTCCTTCTTAGCTGAGATGGGGATGAATTTGGCGGTGAAGATAGTCTTGAATTCTGTCCACGCCATCGGTTCTTCACTTAAATCTTGTCCCATGATATGGTTTTCCCACCATATCTTGGTTGCTCCTTCCAAGAGGTGAGCAGCAAAAAGAACCTTCATATTTGGCTGTACCTCAAGCATGCGGAACCCATTCTCGACCGCCAGCAGCCAAGCCTCCATTTTTTCGACCACCTCTGTCTTATCCTCTCCCCAGAATCTCTTCATGTTCAGCTAGACGAAGTCCAGAATGGTGACTCTGAGTCAGGAACGAATGGGAAGCGGTTCACCATTCTCATCTCTAGCTATGTCCCTGAGGGCCAGAGTGCTAATGGCCTCAGTCATCCTCTTCTGTTGTTCCATACATAAGGTGTCAGGGGTGTGAACCACAATTGTTGGTTCTGGACCACCAGATTGGTCCCCCTCCACTTTGGCCTCGACCATGGACATAGGCTCCATTTCCTGTTCCATCTAGAGGTTGTCAAAGGGTATCGGTTCAGGATTGGGGACTTCACCTGCAGCTCCTTTAGGTCTCTTTCTCTTCTTCGAGGATTCACCACCATGGTTCCTCTTCCTCTTCTTAGAAAACCCCTTTCCCTTGCAGGAAGGCCCACCACCATTGGTGGCCTCAGGGATAGCAACGATCTTCACTCAAGCCATCTACATAAGCATACAAACAGACCTTTAGTCTATGTTTAAACTAATTATACTTATGTCGATGACATCTTATTTACGTATCTTTTATTAATTTGATGGAGGATTCCTTAAACCTTATCATTCTTACCCATACCTCAGGAGGGTGGGGAAGAGAGAGAAAACCCTAAATCTTATAATCCTTAATTGAATTAGGGTTGAGAAGGGACGAAAAAGATGAGAGAGTCCTAAAGGTAACTTATTTTGAGTCAGAACCTAAGACATTGGCCAGGCAGTCACACTGCATCTGGGAGTCCTCATGACTGACTATCGGGGCAGAGGAAAATATTGCCAACCCTGGACTGTAATCCTTTTCTAGACACCTCTGTCTTTTGGAAAATCATCTAATAACTCCCTTGGTTCTACAGAGTTTGTAAAATTTAATAATTACTAAGGATTAAATGAGGTACCAAGGCTCTGATACCAAATGTAACAACCCTGCCTCCCGGTAACCCCCAATTAAGGGAGACCAAAAGGTCAGAGCCATTACCCAATTTTTCGAATCAATGGTTCGACAAATAATCAATAATAATTACTAAATTCTATCAAAACTATACTGAAAAGCTGGAATAAAAAAAACTTTGCATACCTTTTTCAAATCTTGGATTTCTAGACTTCTGTCCACAACTGGAGTCTATTTTAACTATTCCTCCTTGTACTTTAATTCATATATTCACAATGTATCACTTTACTGTTTGTCCTTTTTATATTGTACCTAAAACGTCGACAAACAAAACTTCGGTTAGCATAAATGAATATGTCGGTATGTGGGGACAACCAAAATTTCATAACTATTACTAACAATCTAAATATCACAATTAAGTTATTTAACAATCCAAATTACGTTTTCAATGTGAGATTCTCCACCGCTTTTTCCCTAACCTTGGAATACCCTCTCTAGGGTTTTTCCTTTGTAAAAGACATAAGGCCACCTTCTCCATCTTGAGCTGGTGCCTAGGGTCACCTCTAATGGTGCCCAATAGTCATGCAAGAAACATAAGGCCACCTTCTCCATCTTGAGCTTGGTTCCTAGGGTCACCTCTCATAGTGCCCAATGGTCTTCCCTCTTGGGCTTGACCTAATTGACCTTCCCTCTAGGGCTTGGTCACACATCATACATCAGGGTGGCATGTTGGTAAATGATTTTTCATATTTTATACAAATTTTTTATTTAATTAAATTTTGGATATGATATGAAAAACTCAATCTTGCATATTGAATAAAAATTTCAGAATTTTTGAGTGTTCTTTGAATGTGGTTCACCGGTCGAACTATACTTTGACCAAAATGCTGATACAACACTTTTTAGCATTGAAGTGTTTAATTTTTATTTATTTATTAATAACTCCAAATTATATGAAATTTTAACTAGGGATCTATAACTCAATAATAAATATAATTTAAAATTTTCATAATTTTTGGATGTGTTTAGACCTTATCAGTAGACGCATTACAGTAACTGACATTTCTATAGAATTCTAGATAGCAGTGCACTATTAGATTTTTAATTTTTTAATGAGTGATTGGAATATTCTCAAATTTTAATTGAGTATTAGTAACTCAATTATACACTATATGATAAATTATCATAATTTTTGGATAAGGTTTGGTCTCTCAAATACACGAATTATAGAAAACCTTTTTATGATAGAAAAAAATTTGCTGAAATAAGAAAAAGTTTAGTGAGGGGTCAACGTGCAATTGACCCAAGCAGCTCAATTGCTCTTTATGATCAAACTAACACACTATCAGCTCTCATAATTCGTCATTCAAATCAGAGAAATGAAATCCTAGAGAGAGAGGGAGAGTTAGGGTTTGAGAGGAGAAATTGATGGAGATGCTGACCTAGGGTTTTGCGGTCCGAGGAATGATGAAATCATGTAAGTTTAGCTTCTTTGGATATAGTTTCATGGTGAATCTTCTATCACATGTCAAAATTCCGTCCCTCCTTTGATTTGATCCAAAATGGTATCAAAACTTCCCCTTTTCTCACTCTTTCTTCATAATCCCTCATTTTTAGGGTTTCCGAGTTGAAAGGAAGAAGAATTGGGTGAATTGCTAGGGATTTGATATGGATTCGAGATTTTCATATATGGGATACATTTTTAAGATATTTTCACACCTTAGGGTGAGTGGGAACTTCCTTTAAATAGTATATTGCATGAAAATTGGTTAATTCATCCATAAAATTTAATTGCTAGTATGCGACAATAAACACTGAATTTGTCTATTTGTTCTAAGTTGTTGCAAAATGATATGAAATGGATTCTTCCTTTGTTTGAATGAATTTCAGATGATAAAATTATATTATAATTTTATACAATTCATTCTAATGAGAATTCCCTAAGTATTCACAGAGGCTATAAGAGTAAACTGAAATATAGGGAATTTGTCTATGACTGAAATTTGATGTATAAGTAAATAGAGAAAGTTGTTTATCTAGATCCCCTTGGTTTTGAATGATTGTTTATCTGAATGTGTTGTACATATATGTCAGACACTATCTTGGATTTCATGTGATGTGAATAGTGTTTGCTTGATATCTTCGTAAAGAGGGTGAATCCCTATATGAGTGGAAAGTTGGAAATTTGTGAATAAATATGGTGAAATCCATTTGAAGTGTTTTTCTTGGCATCATAGACTCTATTTATGCAATGTTATTCTTGATTTATATTATATCTCAATGAATGGCATGGAAAACCCTAATTTAGCTCAATTCGAGGATTCCATACATATGTTGATTGTATATGACTTGTTTAAAGCAATCTGTATTTAGTAGATGTTTATGACATATTAAATACTTATGAGAGCCAAGTGATAAGTGAATGAGGTAAATGAAATCCTAAGGCTAGGGTGTTCAATGAATCAAGTATGGTGATATCAATGTTCTCAGTATGAGATGTGGTGATGCTTAACAGTTCAATTGCATGCTTCTAGTGTATAAAGTGCCAAGTTGACATGTATTCTGTTTATTTAAGAATTATAGTATGCCAGTATGTACAGTATGTTGATTACTCAGTATATTACAATGTTTTGAATATACTGCTGTGAAAGATTGGATTTTTGGCTTAATTCCGAGGACGAAATTTCTTTTAAGATGTGTAGGATGTGATGGAGTGGACTTTTGGAATCCTAAAATGTCCAAGAATACAAGTGAAGTCATACATGTTGAGTTGTTTTGAGAACCCCAAATGTTTTAGTAAAGTTGGAGTGTTGGTTGAGGGTTATATAATGTTTTGGATCCATAAGTTATGCCTATTTGAGGAATTCATTTGAATGGTCTAACAATTGAGTTTTGGCACCAAGTTCGTGTACAAGGTAACTTGAGTAGTGAGGAAGTTATGGTTAAAATTTGGTGGCAATTGGATGTTCCTAGAGGAAGTTAATTAGGTTTGAAATGTGTGAAATAATGTGCCTGTTTGGTATTTATTAGACCTAAGTTTGGTTGTCACGCTCATGGATCCTAGGCTGGGCTGCATGGACATGTGCAGACCTTAGATCTTCTATCCAGTGGCTACCGCCTTTGAGAAGGGAGAGCCACAGATAGACCTTATGATGGGGTTGTGTTGAGCCCTTGGATGAAGATCAGACGATCCAACTGTCATCCCCTACCTCCAATTGAATCGGAGATCGTGGGGGAGATCGGAGGCAGTGTTTCCCATCACCACTCATCCAGATCGTGCAGGGGAGCGAGGAATAACTGAAGGGTTGGAGTGATCTACTCAACACGACTCTTTTGATCCCTTTTTGCAGTCGTGAGGGCTCGTGAGTAGGGAGAACAAGCTCCCGCTTTCCGGTGCCTCTCCACCGTGTTCTGTAGGTGGTGGCCAGAGAAGGAAGTCGAGACAGAGAGGTGATTAGAGGAAGACGAGTAGGTGGAGAGGAAGGCCAATGGCAGGTGAGGCCTGAGGAGATGATTTTAGGCACTTTTGTGTCTTGAGATGGTAGTTCAGTTGTTCGGTGGACTCCAGTTTTTTGAGAAGGAGGACAAGATCGGAGGAAGTGTTCAGCTGCTTGGTTTCGAGTGATGACACCTTCGTCAAATTCCTGGAGACCTTGGGAATCATATTGAGGCTTTAGAGCAGAGGAATTTGGAGGAAAGGCCATGCGCCTCTTTTCTTCCGTTGTTCAGTAGTAGTGTCGACGACCACAAGAAGGGGGGGAGGACGAACCACCAGTGGTGAGCCTGAAAGGCTGGCGGCACTATATGTGGTCCTTTGAAGCATCTGGGTGCATTAGGTCGACATGAGGAGGATCTGAGCCCAACTTTTTTCTCACAAAGAGGCGGTTTTGCTCCCCGATTTCTCGTCAGCGTCTTGCAGATGCGGCGGCGGCGCCCTTGCGGGGAATGAGCTCCAAGACGAACCTGAGCAGCCGAGGAGCTCTGAGGATGATAGATGAAGCTTATGGTCACCTGAGGAGAGGATCGGGAGCGCCATCGTGCCAGTAGTTTCTCACCGGAGCAGGCCTATGTGGCGGCATATACAGAGAATAGAGGACGGGCGCGCTGTGTGGCGTTGTCGCGAGAAAGAGAGAAGCAAAGGGGGAGAAGCCCGACCAGGAAAACAGATCTGAGGATCTGTGGATGCAGTCCCAAGATCCGGACCGGGTCCCAGCAGAAGAGAGGAGCAGCACCCTCAATTGCTGATGCAAGGAGCCACGTGGCGACACGCCATAGGCCCAAAAGGTAAAAATCTCAGCAAATGTTCAATTCTTAGATAATTCATAGTAAACACCTAGATTATCAGAAAATTACATATAATATACCAAAATGTTCAAACAAATGTGAAGAACAATATGTAAGCATAACTTCAGGATTTTTATGCATTAATAATAGTGATATCATGTAAGGTGTGTAATGGTCATATGATGGATAATAAATATCAAACGATGGCCTAAATTATAAGAAAATACCAATAAGTCTATAATAATGTTTATAATGCATATGATGTCAGCTATGGGTCATGTTGATGCACCAAAGCATATAATTTGTTTTATATTACAACTTAGGGCTAATAACCCTATATAAAATGTAGGAAAATATAGTTATGATCAATAAACGTTGAAAGTTATAGAGTAATCCCATATCAGTATAAGGAACCTCATATGTAAATATGAGATTAGTTTTTATACACGAAATTCATGTTATATGAAGAACACCCTTAATACATGTGATGTAACCCTAATATGGTTAATGAAGTGACATATTGTTAAATATGTTCACATGATAATGTGACACATGAGTATATCCAGTTGATGAACCATAATCTGGAAAATGACATATGTAAGATAAATCTAAGACAAGAATGCAAGTAATGATGGGAATGTCCTAATGAGATAAGCTAAACACTAATGGACATAACTAGGGTTATTGATGATGAGAACCTGATGACAGTATATGATCTTATCTTGATCAGGTTTAACAAAGATATAGATGACATGAGGAATATGTGATGATTAGGAATATCTCTTTGGAAGGTACGCCATTACCTCTTACATGGCTTATTATACAATATGCTTGTGTTATATGTGTAGTAAAATACTTGGCATATGATATTGGATGAAATAATTGTTCTTGCATGATATGTTGCTTGATTTTCCGTACTTATGTCTATGAACACATGAAACATAAAATATCTGATCCATCATATGATAGCACTAAACTCTTTGGTAGTACAGTGCATTGAAGAAACATCAAAGCCCTTGGTGGCAGATGTAACATCAAAGGCCTTGGTGGCAGATGTATGAGTTATATGACAAGGCCTAAAAACATCAAAGCCCTAGGGGCAGATGTACGAGATATATGATGGAAAATAAGCTTAAAATTTGTGTTCTCTTTTGTTAATGAATATCTTTTTGCAAGTATACGCTTTTCTTATATTCTTATGTTACTGCCAAGTATTAGTTTTATCTTGTTGCCAAGATATGATGAGAGGTATATAAAAGACACGTAGGCGTACTCATTATAATATTCTTGATTATTGTGCTGATGTGTACCACATGTAATCTTTTGTTTAAGTTGTGGTTATGCTCTTGATGATCCAGGATAGTTGAGAGTTGTGTGGCGAGCTGATGTACAGGTGGACCTGTTGTCTTAAGATCCTGTAGTTTAGTGGTAGTACATGTATATGTATAAGTTTGCTGTTCAATATGTAATATCAAATGTTGTAACAATTCATGTTGTAATTATATGTTGAATGGTGAACATGTATGTATGGTTTTATTATTGTTCATGTGCGTGTGCTACTGAATTGTTTCCTTCTGACTCCCTTGATTTTCTTCTTCTTAGCCTAGTGTGGGATGTTTAAATCGGGATTCTCGCAGAGGTGAGGGTTCCAATTTGGACGTCATACATCAGATTAAGTTTTAGAAAATCTGGGGACGTCACAGGTGGTATCAGAGCATGAACAATAGCAAAACCTGACATTTGTTCATTATGAAACTCAAAATTAAAGAACCTTGAACATAATAATCTTTAAGGTTAGATTAGTTGTCTTTTAGAGACTAGATCTAACCTAGCCTCTAGGTTAGCAACTAGATGTCTGAGAACTAAGTCTAGACTGGTGCTTGTTGAGTAGCAAGTCCTTAGATGGCGTTCTTTCCTTGTAGTGCAGCGGTATGGGACGTTGCACTATTTGGAAATGACGTACATCAAGGGAAGAGAAACCCTAGACATATTGTGCACGTTGTCTAGAGTAGCTACACTAGTCTACACCATGTTCTCATCCTTTTTACTAGTTTTCATGATACTGTACTCTCTATTATGTGCGGGACAATCATTTTTAGGATTTGTTTTTTTATTCCAACCGGATCGAACCTTGGTAGTTTTCTCTGACCCATGTTTTATCGGAGAAAAACTATATAATATTTTATTTTATATATGTATTACAAAAATGTGTCCCCACACATGTACGAGTAGGACATGGTTATGCAACCTAAGTGAAAGTGAATGACATCAGTCTAGAAGAGAGAGTAGTTCTAGATTAGATGTCTAGAGCCTTGTTTGGAATATATGATAGATAGAATAGATGAAATAAGTTTTGATGATATGATGTAAGTCTCATATAGATGATATAGGATGGTTTATGATGATATATGTTTGTATTTGAAGGAATATGTTCAGTTTTGAGGATTTGAGATAAGTTTTGATGATGCAAGTAAATAGGCTTTTATGAGATAAGATGTCTTAAGTTAAGACTAGGTTGTGAGCCAGCATGAGCCTCAAACTCTTTTACAAAGGAGGACCTCTAATGTTAGGACCAGTTTTAGGGTTAGCTCCAAAGAGAGTGAGACCCATTGGGAGAAGGTTAGAGAACCTGAACTCCAAGATATGAGAATTATGAGATATGTGATATGATATGTCCTAAACTAGACTACTCCTGAGTGATTGAGTGAGTCGCACTATGTATGGTTCCTATAGTTTTCTTGAACCCTAGATTTCCTTGGGAGGACCAAACCCTAGAGATAGAGAGAGGCTCATTATATGTGTGCATATGTGAGAATAAATATGAGTGTCTACCATCTGGGTGAGGGAGAGTGCCCAAGACCCTGGAGGAGGTAGCTATGTTAGTTTTTGTACAGCCTCATGCTCGGGTTGGTGGTTCCCATATAGGAATCTAGTGGTGTGTATATAAGATAAAGAGATTTGAGAAATAGTTTTCATGGGTATAGAGATGAGAAGAGAATGTCATAGTATGTTTTGGTTTGTGCTTTGTGGCTAGATCTTGTGAAGTTATCCGCCAGTTACAATGAGGTAGACCCAAAAACCCTAAACCAAGGAGGGAGGATAAAGTATGTGCATATGAGATACTCATAGAGTTGAGTTAGCTCCGAGAGACTAAGCATGACACTACCCTCATGATATGGTTCACGGGAACCTCAGTTGGACTAGATAAAGTTTTGATATATTTTTAACAAGCCACTCACATAAGTTTGTTTAGCACAACCATGATACAATATATGTGAGAGTATGATCTAATACGAGAGGTGATAGTGGATATGACATGATGAAAACCTTAGAGAAGGTTTATTAACTTCTTATGCATGAATGGTTAACCATATACATGAATAATGATGATAATGTGATACTGTTTGTTAATCTTGTGATGAAATCACTAGTAATGTTGCAATTTATTATGAACAATGAAATAAGATCATATTAATGAAACGTTACATGAGGTGCTAATCTTAGTGCTTAATAAATAAGAAAAAAAATATAGTTTGACAGTTAGCACAACATAATGATTATGACACCTTGATATAATGGGTTAACTTGGGTTAACTCCTTTGGAACATGGTAAAATTATGTTGTAACCCTGATGCGTGGGCAAAGATGGAGATGCAACCCTAATATATGAGATATGTAATGACATAACCAAAGCTCCTAAACCTTGAGTTCAACCTTGAATGGAGTGTTTGTGCACCAAGATGGTTGTAAAACCCCCCTAATAGTGCTTTGGATACATGGTTCTAGGTAACCTTTACAGATATGTTACACATAGAATAGTGCCTACATGTGGATGAAGACCCTTGGTTTCTACTTTGGAATTTGAAAATGGCTTAATTTTGAGGATGAAATTTCTTTTAAGATGTATATGATGTGAAAGATTGGATTTCTGGCTTAATTCTGAGGACGAAATTTCTTTTAAGATGTGTAGGATGTGATGGAGTGGACTTTTGTAATCCTAAAATGTCAAAGAATACAAGTGAAGTCATACATTTTGTGTTATTTTGAGAACCCCAAATGTTTTAGTAAAGTTGGAGTGTTGGTTGAGGGTTATATAATGTTTTGGATCCATAAGTTATGCCTATTTGAGGAATTTATTTGAATGGTCTAACAATTGAGTTTTGGCACCAAGTTCGTGTACAAGGTAACTTGAGTAGTGAGGAAGTTATGGTTAAAATTTGGTGGCAATTGGATATTCCTAGAGGAAGTTAATTAGGTTTGAAATGTGTGAAATAATGTGCTTGTATGGTATTTATTAGACCTAAGTTTGGTTGTCACGCTCATGGATCCTAGGCTGGGCTGCGTGGACATGTACAGACCTTAGATCTTCTATCCAGTGGCTACGACCTTTGAGAAGGGAGAGCCACAGATAGACCTTATGATGGGGCTGTGTTGAGCCCTTGGATGAAGATCAGACGATCCAACTGTCATCCCCTACCTCCAATTGAACCAGAGATCGTCGGGGAGATCAGAGGCAGTGTTTCCCATCACCACTCATCCAGATCATGCAGGGGAGCGAGGAATAACTGAAGGGTTGGAGTGATCTACTCAACACGACTCTTTTGATCCCTTTTTGCAGTCGTGAGGGCTCGTGAGTAGGGAGAACAAGCTCCCGCTTTCAGGTGCCTCTCCACCGTGTTCTATAGGTGGTGGCCAGAGAAGAAAGTCGAGACAGAGAGGTGATCAGAGGAAGATGAGTAGGTGGAGAGGAAGGTCGATGGTAGGTGAGGCCTGAGGAGATGATTTCAGGCACTTTCGTGTCTTGAGATGGTAGTTCAGCTGTTCGGTGGACTCCAATTTTTCGAGAAGGAGGAAAAGATCGGAGGAAGTGTTCAACTACTTGGTTTCGAGTGCTGACACCTTCGTCAAGTTCCTGGAGACCTTGGGAATCATATTGAGGCTTTAGTGCAGAGGAATTTGGGGGAAAGGCCTTGTGCCTCTTTTCTTCCATTGTTCAGCAGTAGTGTCGACGACCACACGAAGGGGGGGGGAGGACGAACCACCAGTGGTGAGCCTGAAAGGCCGGCGGCACTATATATGGTCCTTTGAAGCATCTAGGTGCATTAGGTTGACATGAGGAGGATCTGAGCCCTGCTTTTTGCTCACAAAGATGCGGTTTTGCTCCCCAATTTCTCGTCAGTGTCTTACAGATGTGGCGTTGGCGCCCTTGCGGGGAATGAGCTCCAGGGCGAACCTGAGCAGCCGAGGAGGTCTGAGGATGATAGTTGAAGCTTATGGGCACCTGAGGAGAGGATTAGGAGCACCATCATGCCAGCAGTTTCTCACAGGAGCAGGCCTATGCGGCGGCACATACAGAGAACAGAGGACGGGTACGATGTGTGGCGTTGTCGCAAGAAAGAGAGAAGCAAAGGGGGAGATGCCCGACCAGGAAAATGGATCCGAGGATCTGTGGATCCAGTCCCAAGATCCAGACCGGGTCCCAGCAGAAGAGAGGAGCAGCACCCTCAATTGCTGATGTAAGGAGCCACGTGGCAACACGCCATAGGCCCAAAAGGTAAAAATCTCAACAAATGTTCAGTTCTTAGATAATTCATAGTAAATACCTCGATTATCAGAAAATTACATATAATATACCAAAATGTTCAAAAAAATGCGAAGAACAATATGAAAGCATAACATCAAGCTTTTTATGCATTAATAATAGTGATATCATGTAAGGTGTGTAATGGTCATATGATGGATAATAAATATCAAACACTGGCCTAAAATTATAAGAAAATACCAGTAAGTCTATAATAATGTTTATAATGCATATGATGTCAGCTATGGGTCATGTTGATGCACCAAAGCATATAACTTGTTTTATATGGCAACTTAGGGCTAATAACCCTATATAAAATGTAGGAAAATATAGTTATGATCAATAAACATTGAAATTTATAGAGTAGTCCCATATCAGTATATGGAACCTCAGATGTAAATATGAGATCAGTTTTTATACACGAAATTCATGTTATATGATGAACACCCTTAATACATGTGATGTAACCCTAATATGGTTAATGAAGTGACATATTGTTAAATATGTTCACATAATAATGCGACACATGAGTATATCCAGTTGATGAACCATAATCTGGAAAATGACATCTGTAAGATAAATCTAAGACAAGAATGCAAGTAATGATGGGAATGTCCTAATGAGATAAGCTAAACCCTAATGGACATAACTAGGGTTAATGATGATGAGAACCTGATGATAGTATATGATCTTATCTTGATCAAGTTTAACAAAGATATAGATGACATGAGGAATATGTGATGATTAGGAATATCTCTTTGGAAGGTACGCCATTACCTCTTACTTGGCTTATTATACAATATGCTTGTGTTATATGTGTAGTAAAATACTTGGCATATGATATTGGATGAAATGATTGTTCTTACATGATATGTTGCTTGATTTTCCGTACTTATGTCTATGAACACATGAAACATAAAATATCTGATCCATCATATGATAGCACTAAACTCTTTGGTAGTACAGTGCATTGAAGAAACATCAAAGCCCTTGGTGGCAGATGTAACATCAAAGCCCTTGGTGGCAGATGTATGAGTTATATGACAAGGCCTAAAAACATCAAAGCCCTAGGGGCAGATGTACGAGATATATGATGGAAATAAGCTTAAAATTTGTGTTCTCTTTTGTTAATGAATATCTTTGTGCAAGAATACGCTTTTCTTATATTCTTCTATTACTACCAAGTATTAGTTTTATCTTATTACCAAGATATGATGAGAGGCATATAAAAGACACATAGGCGTACTCAGTACAATATTCTTGAATATTGTGCTGACGTGTACCACATGTAATCTTTTGTTTAGGTTGTGATTATGCTCTTGATGATCCAGGATAGTTGAGAGTTGTGTGACGAGCTGATGTACAGGTGGACCTGTTGTCTTAAGATCTTGTAGTTTAGTGGTAGTACATGTATATGTATAATTTTGTTGTTCAATATGTAATATCAAATGTTGTAACAATTCATGTTGTAATTATATGTTAAATGGTGAACATGTATGTATGGTTTTATTATTGTTCATGTGCATGTGCTACTGAATTGTTTCCTTCTGACTCCCTTGATTTTCTTCTTCTTAGCCTAGTGTGGGATGTTTAAATTGGGATTCTCGCTGAGGTGAGGGTTCCAATTTGGACGTCATACATCATATTAAGTTTTTAGAAAATCCGGGGACGTCATAGGTGGTATCAGAGCATGAACAATAGCAAAACCTGACATTTGTTCATTATGAAACTCAAAATTAAAGAACCTTGAACATAATAATCTTTAAGGTTAGATTAGTTGTCTTTTAGAGACTAGATATGACATAGCCTCTAGGTTAGCACCTAGATGTCTGAGAACTAGGTCTAGACTGGTTCTTGTTGAGTAGCAAGTCCTTAGATGTCGTTCTTTCCTTGTAGTGCAGCGGTATGGGACGTTGCACTATTTGGAAATGACGTACATCAAGGGAAGAGAAACCCTAGACATATTGCGCACGTTGTCTAGAGTAGCTACACTAGTCTACACCATGTTCTCATCCTTTTCACTAATTTTTAATGACACTGTACTCTCTACCATGTGCGGGACACTCGTTTTCAGGATTTGGTTTTTGATTCCAATCGGATCGAACCTTGGTAGTTTTCTCTGATGCATGTTTTATCGGAGAAAAACTATATAATATTTTATTATATATATGTAAAAAGAGTTTTTTAGGAATAATAAAATAATAAACTTAAGAGCCCTGAACACCGTAGAATCCATATGAGAGGTCTGCGCCTTAGGGATGAAACGACCTACCCTGGCGGTGTGTCCAGTATACGGGGGTCGGAACGTACCAAGAGATGGTACGGGGGACCTAAACCTGGCGGTGCGACCAATATACGGGGGTCTCCTTAAATTTTAGAATGTAGTCTCCAACATCAACCAGAGATCCTGGTGGCACTAGAGTAAAAAAAAGCCAAGAGGTGGCTTGACTCTCCGCCTGTGTGCTCAGGTAAGAGGAGGAGTCCAGTTTAGGCTAGAGAGCCATTTCCCTATTGCAGACCAGGAGAGTAGTCAGACTTAGCATTTCCCAGGTCTGTCTGCTAAGTCTTGTACGGTGTGATCGTAGTGCACTACGAGTCTTCATATGTAGAGTACACTGTATATGATCAAGGCATAATAAAATGAATGAGAGGTCAAACAAGTGAGTACAGTTATTCAATTATTCTTTGTATGTTTCTGAATTATTAGTTCTCTTTATGATCAATCAAGTATTTCATGTATTGATTCACTCTTATAGATATTTAGAGTATCCTTCCATATTTATGATTGTCAATTATTAGACTCTCTAAAGTTTACTGCTGTTATAATTGATATCAATTTCTCAAAAGTATATCTGTAAGTATATCAGTGCTTTAGACTATTTCTTTGAAGTACTCATTCACTGAGCGAGTAGGCTCACCCCTCTACTCACAATTTTTAGGGAAATCACATGGACTTGAATAAGATATCATTGCATCAGAGTAGATCTGCCACAAGAGTTAAGTCTGAGTATAGTTAAGTTCAGTCGGTCCCTGTCACTCTAGGTCCTTGTATAGATGTGAGAGAGTTGTAAATGATGTTTGTATCTTTGTTTCCTTAATAAGAGAGAATACATTTGATTAACATGTCGTATGTACATGGAAGTGTGAGAAACAAAATGAATGTATGGGTGAGTATCATTAATGTTGAGGTCATATTAGAGTAATCAAGGTTTAATTCTCTTGTAAAGTTTGTTTATGTGATTCAATGCGAGAAAACAAAGAGTTTGAAAAAGAAGAGAAAAAGTTAAGGGTGATCTTTGTATTATGTTAAATACTCAATTTATGCCCTAATCTCATGATTAATGGTAATTGTGAGATCGGGGTGTAACAACTTGGTATCATAGCTTAGGCTGAGTTGTCAGGGACCATTAAGTTAGTAAGTTAGAGTCATAAGTGTGGCAGATAGGAGATGTTATGATGTTAGCTCTGGGGATTTGAGTATTTGGATATCCTGGTCCAGCATCTGAGTACTTGGATCAACCAGTATCAAGCTACTCTATCTATTCTTTAATATATACCCTGGTCAGGTATATAGTGGAAGGATGGGCTAGAGAGTGAAAAACCACTTGAGGGGGGGTGAATAGGGTTTTATGGATATTTTACAAATAATTCAACCAAAGCAAGAAATTACAAAAATATTGGACAAGGGGACAAGGATTTAGAGTGGTTCCAACCTTAGCAAATACTAAGGCAGTCAATCCACTACCCGGTTGCTTACCCAACCGGGATTTTGAAAGTATTTAATTTTATTACCTCACAAGGATGTTACATAGAATTACAACACTTTCACCAAACCCTTCGGACAGCCTTCACCTAGAAGTAGTCTCACCAACCTTGAAGCAGCCTTCCTTGAAGTAACCTCAAGCTCCCCCTTGAAGTAGCCTTCCTCTTGAAGTAGCTTCCCGTTGAGACAACATTCTTGAAGTAGTCCAAAGTCCACCTTCTCCTCCGAGAAGACCCTTCTCCACCTGATAAGTCAAACCCTCTCCAATCCGCAGCCTCCAACCCTAGGAGTAGCAAGGAGAGTACAAAGGATATAAAAGAACAAGAAGGAAAAATAGAAATTACAATACCGTTGTAGCACAAGGCTTGATTTCCTATATCAAGCATTTTGATGTCCTAACCAATGTATATAGAAGTGTTGGTGCAGTGGGTAGTAGATGCTAGCCTATAGGACACGAATTTGGAGCAATGGGAATGAATAGCCAATGTTGGAATTGCTCAATTGCTCACTAGAATGAATAGCCAATTGCAAGTATATGCTCAAGTGTTGCACACGTGTGCTTTGGGTGTCCTATGGCTTGTCCTATTTATTGGAATGACCTATGGATGCTTAAGGACGTTCTAGACACTTTCTAGGGGGTTCCAAGTGCTCAACTAGCCGTTAGGTATCCATTAGTTGGTTTAACAACAGCTAGTTAATTAATTCTAAAAAGTGCAGACAGAGACATTCTCGGTCGAAGATTTGTCGACCGAGAGTCCTTCTCGGCCAAGGATTTGTCGACCGAGGGACTGTCTGCAGCAAGTGTATATAACGTTCTGATCCAACTCCCAACTACCTTGTCTGCTGTGTCTAACGGCTACTTGGGTCATTCTCGGTCGAGGAAGTTGTTGACCGAGCGTGTCTCGGTCGAGGAGTTTGTCGACCGAGAATAACCCTGTTTCAACATTTAAACTAAGTACTAAGTGTGTGTAGGAGTGTGCAGTTGTGACACTATTGTAGGTGATGACCTATCTAAGTGTTGTGATTTGACTAGGGAAGAACTAAACGCTTGATTTACATGATATCTAAGTACTTGTACATTATATACTTGTACATGTTTTTACATTTGATTACAATCATGAATTAAATCAATTTGAGCATATAGATCTTCCAAGTTGTTTGTCATCCACCTAATTCCTGCAACACTTAATTAGCACGTTAGATCCACAAGAATGAAATGTTTGTCATCATCGAAATAAAGGGATTATAATAATGTCCAATTTAGCCAACAATCTCCCCCTTTTTGAAGATGACAAACATTTCCTAAATATAAAATAAGGAAATATAAATCATATGAGTTTCATACCTGAAGTTTACCTTTTGTAGCCATTCTCTTGTTTTGCAAGTGTGTACTGGCACGAGATTTATGAAACTCATTTTAATTTATGTTTTCGATTTATATTATTTCTCCCCCTTTGTCATTTCAAAAAGATATCCAGGAAAATCATTTTGTATGACTTTTATTTCTCCCCCTTAATTTTATGCTATGCTCCCCCTAACTAAGATATTCAGTTTCAAAAAATAGGGATTAAGATAAATGTAAACCATATATTGTCGAATTTAGCTACAATTTGTTTCTCAATCATTTGCAAAGGATGTTAAGCCTTGAAATGATATGAGATCCTTTTAGATCCATGGCATATATATTTTGATATCTCATCTATTTTACACGGGATGTTAAGCCCTAAAAATGATATGAGATCCATTTAAGCTTATAGTAGAAAGTATATCTAATCAAATACATGGGATGTTAAGCCCTAATTTGTTTAGAGAATTCCATTAGGAATAAGATATATGTCATATTCATGAATATTGTAGATTTCTTTGTTTTCATTACCAAAATTACTTTTAAGTATACTAAGGTCATAACAAGATTCAAATGATGTTTACAAAGTTTTGTGAGCTCCCCCTTAATCTTATACTTCAAGATAAATTAAGGATTCTAAGGTCACAATCAATATTAGATCATAATAAGTGATTTTTTATGAGAGTTATGCACTAAAAATTTTGTTTTCAATATACTAAGATTGATTGCAGTAAAATGATGTACAAATAAGCATTTTGTCAAGATTATTTTAGGTCGACCTTGACTTCAACCATAGAGCCCCTTGGTCAAACTTGATTTCAACCAAGAGGCAATTTCTGCAGATTTCCAATTTGAACACTTATATGTGAAGTATAATTTCTGCAGATTTTCAATTTAAAATGCATTTGTGCCATGAAGTTTTACTGTTTATGCAAAATGGCATCTTCATATGAGCTGAATCACAATGATCAAAAACAATATCCATTCATGGTTTTGTATATAAAGATTATTTTATACAAACCAATGAAGCACAATGATCATGGCACAATAATTATGATAGAACAGTAGAAGTATATCCACAATGCAATGATGAAGATAGAAGCATATAATTTCATGAAATACAATGATTATGATCATTTAAACTAAATTTCAATACACATGGTTTCTATATAGATAGACCAAGGAGTACTTAGGATAAACCATGTGGACTATGATAAAATAGTAATTTCCTTGATTAAACCAACATGGTTCATAATTTTCAGTTTTAAGACAAACCATGTAGAGGATAAAACAAAATAATCTCATTTATGGTTTATGGTTTTCAAATTTAATACAAACCATGTAAATGAACATGCTTAATAAAATTTGTCAATCAATGAAGAAAGTATGTTCAATATCAGTTTTCATATATCACTTTTGCAATATGTTTAAGGATTTCATATTCATAAGGTTATACCTTCTTTCAAAAATTCATGTTTCAAATGATCAATAGGTTTTGATTTTAAGATGGTCTCTAAGATTCATTCTTGATTTGCATATTAAATCAATCATTAATAACAAATTGATAGCAAATAAGATTAATTAAAATAGGTTCAGCAGAACTTGGTTCGGTCGAACTTGTTATCGACCGAATTTTATCTCGGTCGACGTTTTTCTCGACCGAGAATGCTGCTGTTTGTACAGGTTTTATCAGATTTGTTGCAGACTCAAAAATAGTAACCTGCTCGGTCGACTAATTCTCGACCGACAGTGTTCTCGATCGAACAATTTCTCGATCGAGAATGTTTCTGTACTGTTTCAGTATTGTTTTCAGTAATTGTTTCCAAGTAAAACAAGAATATGAAAGTTAAAGCTCGATTGTGTTGAGATATGACATTTGTATATCAAGATAACAGTTTAGGTCAAATCTCAACTAGTCAAATTTAAACCTCTAAGTTTTAGGAACCCAAGCTAGATCATCATTCCTTTTCTTGTATGGGCATGAAAAAGAGTAGTGTCCAAGACGCAAGCAATAATGACAACTAATAGAGTCAATCCCATTTCTCTTTATAGGAGTTGAGTTGTTTTTGGGTACATACATGGATTGATTATCTAGCACTTGTGTCCTTTTCCAACTAGGTTTTTGATAAGATTTTCCTTTAGGCTTATAACCTAGTCCTCTCCTTCCAATTTGACGATAAGAATCATTTAAGATATTATCAAGAATATCATTGTTACTCAAGCTACTAACTTTTTGTTGCAACTTAACAATCTCATCCATTTTCTTCTTGATGTCTAACTTTGCTTGATATAGATTAGATGATAAAGAATCTCTTTCTTTCACAATAATATCATAATCTAGATGTGTACACAAAATAGATTGTTTTTGAAGATCATTTACTTGAGTTTGCAAGTTTAACTTTTCTAGAGAAAGAAGATTGCAATTTGCTTCTACAGATTTCAGCTTAATATCATGATCTTTAATAGCCTTTTTAATATCTTCATTTTCAGATGTGAGAGCAAGAAGTTTAGCATGTAACTCATCATTCACTTTATTTGATTTCTTAAATTTCTTCTAGCACTCAATATATTTCTCATGTGTATCTTGAAGACTAGCAATTAGATCTTCTTTTGGCAGATAAAAAAGACTTACTTCTTCTTCTCCTTCTTCATTTGTTGTAGCAATAAGACATTCTACTTCTTCTTTTCCATCATCACTATCATCACTTGAATCATCCCATGCAACTTTATATGCTCTTTCTTTCTTTTTGTGAGATGATTTCTTCCCTTTCTTGAGTTTTGGACAATCACCTTTCATGTGTCCCTTTTTGCCACATTCAAAGCACCTGGAAGAAGAAACACTAGAAGTTTTGCTAGTTTTAAAACTTTTATACTGCTTACCGTTTACAATGAGAGTTTCTTCTTCACTATCATCTTCACTTGTGTCATGACTAATCTTGGTTGATGCTTTGAATGCAATGTCCTTCTTTCTCCCTTGTTGAAGTTCACGTTCTCGTCTTTCTTCCTCTTCTAAAGTTGCCTCATGTGCTTCTAAGTTGCCAATGAGTTGTTCCATTCTTAGCCGGGTGAGATCATTTGCTTCTTCAATAGCAGTCACCTTTGGCTTGTATTTGGGAGGAAGAGACCTAAGGATTTTTGATACTTGATCTTCTTCGCTGATTACTTTACCTAAAGCATTTAAACCATTCACAATAGAAGAAAATTTTGCATACATTTCACTAATAGACTCATTTTGATCCATACGAAACTGTTAAAATTTTTTCTTAAGCATTCCGATTTTGGAATTCTTAACTTGAACAGTTCCTTCATATGTTATAGAGAGTCTATGCCATATCTCATATGCCGTTTCACAATTTGATATTCTATTGAATTCACTAACAGAAATTGAACAATAGAGTATACTTATAGCTTTTGCATTCATTTGGGCTGATCTTACCGTATTAACATCCCAATTTGCATACTATATTTGAGAAAATTCATATGGATTTGATACCATCCTCCATAAATCCCAGCTGATTCCTTGGTAGTAGAACTGCATCCTCCTCTTCCAGTAAGTGTAGTTAGTGCCATCAAAAGGTGGAGGTCTTACCACGAGTGTTCCTTCCAAGTTGAGGTTGTTGAGTACACCGTCACCCATTCTTCAAGACTTTGTTAAAGTTCCTTGAAGCCCTGCTCTGATACCAATTGAAAAACCACTAGAGGGGGGGTGAATAGGGTTTTATGGATATTTTACAAATAATTCAACCAAAGCAAGAAATTACAAAAATATTGGACAAGGGGACAAGGATTTAGAGTGGTTCCAACCTTAGCAAATACTAAGGCAGTCAATCCACTACCTGGTTGCTTACCCAACTGAGATTTTGAAAGTATTTAATTTTATTACCTCGCAAGGATGTTACATAAAATTACAACATTTTCACCAAACCCTTCGGACAACCTTCACCTAGAAGTAGTCTCACCAACCTTGAAGCAGCCTTCCTTGAAGTAACCTCAAGCTCCCCCTTGAAGTAGCCTTCCTCTTGAAGTAGCTTCCCGTTGAGACAACATTCTTGAAGTAGTCCAAAGTCCACCTTCTCCTCCGAGAAGACCCTTCTCCACCTGAGAAGTCAAACCCTCTCCAATCCGCAGCCTCCAACCCTAGGAGTAGCAAGGAGAGTACAAAGGATATAAAAGAACAAGAAGGAAAAATAGAAATTACAATACCGTTGTAGCACAAGGCTTGATTTCCTATATCAAGCGTTTTGATGTCCTAACCAATGTATATAGAAGTGTTGGTGCAGTGGGTAGTAGATGCTAGCCTATAGGACACGAATTTGGAGCAATGGGAATGAATAGCCAATGTTGGAATTGCTCAATTGCTCACTAGAATGAATAGCCAATTGCAAGTATATGCTCAAGTGTTGCACACGTGTGCTTTGGGTGTCCTATGTCTTGTCCTATTTATTGGAATGACCTATGGATGCTTAAGGACGTTCTAGACACTTTCTAGGGGGTTCCAAGTGCTCAACTAGCCGTTAGGTATCCATTAGTTGGTTTAACAACAGCTAGTTAATTAATTCTAAAAAGTGCAGACAGAGACATTCTCGGTCGAAGATTTGTCGACCGAGAGTCCTTCTCGGCCAAGGATTTGTCGACCGAGGGACTGTCTGCAGCAAGTGTATATAACGTTCTGATCCAACTCCCAACTACCTTGTCTGCTGTGTCTAACGGCTACTTGGGTCATTCTCGGTCGAGGAAGTTGTCGACCGAGCGTGTCTCGGTCGAGGAGTTTGTCGACCGAGAATAACCCTCTTTCAACATTTAAACTAAGTACTAAGTGTGTGTATGAGTGAGCAGTTGTGACACTATTGTAGGGGATGACCTATCTAAGTGTTTTGATTTGACTAGGGAAGATCTAAACACTTGATTTACATGATATCTAAGTACTTGTACATTATATACTTGTACAAGTTTTTACATTTGATTACAATCATGAATTAAAGCAATTTGAGCATATAGATCTTCCAAGTTGTTTGTCATCCACCTAATTCCTGCAACACTTAAGTATCACGTTAGATCCACAAGAATGAAATGTTTGTCATCATTGAAATAAAGGGATTATAATAATGTCCGATTTAGCCAACAGAGAGGAACCCTAGAAATATTAGGGTTAGAAACAACATAAGTAAGATGAATTAAGAGCATAAATATAAAATGAGATAGAACTTTCATTTCATATTGTTGTTTTATTGGAGATGAATAGAAATGCTATTATATGTTTGAATTCAGATATTCAGTAATTTAAAATATATATGGGTATTTAAGATTTGTTGTACACTATGCAGTTGTAGCATTTATTGATTACATTCTTCGTATCAAGTAGACTAGAAATGATTTTTGAATGAACTTTCCTAAGTGGATATTCTTTCCACATGTTTGAGATTAATAGGAGTTGGTTAATCTTAAGTAGCTCTTGGCTTCAGGACTGCAGGTTCGGCCTGGTCCGGCTGGCAGGATGCATTACTGGGATCTAATGACTCCTATTAACAATATGATAAGAGTAGTCTCTAGATAAATTAGACACACATCATAGTGAGAATGTACATACACTAAGATGTTGAAACATATGGGAAAGATTAGAATAGCTAAGAATCAGTTGAAACTAATATTTGAGATCCAACTTTGGGGCCTCATATGAGAAACCCATAATTGGGAATAAAGGAACACGACATAAGATTCTGATTAAGTTTAATCATTAGTATTATATGAACTCTAAATATGAAATATGGAAAAGATATGAGAAAAGTGTGTAAGGGCCAAGGTAGTAAGAATCAATCATGAGGAATGGATTATATAATCGAGTACAATGTTTTTATGTACTCCAAAGCAAAGGAAAAATAGAAGAAAAGAGTTAAGTATTTGATAAGTACATAGAAGTGAAGAGTCTTCAGAAAAGTTAAAGTGAAGAGAACTAGATGAGAATGTAAATCATAAAACTATGATAAGAAACTTAGTTGAAACAAAGAGAAATGTTGGAAATAATGAGCTTGATTAAGGAATGAGGGTTATGATATAATTGAGAGCATGAAATGTATACCTTTATTGTGAAGTTAATACATTCATCCTACTGCCTTTGGATTCTTAGTCACTATAGAACAATAAACTAACTTCTAAAAGAAGAACAAAAGTGTAGCTTAACCAATGAATAAGTCATACAAAGGTAGAATATATTCAGGAAGGAAAAACTTGATTGAAAGAGAAACTATGTTGCACCCATGCATGAGCCGTTTGATTTAAAATGAAGGATATGTAATGAATTAAACAT
Organism: Alisma plantago-aquatica; assembly: GCA_963693085.1. Taxonomy (NCBI): domain Eukaryota; kingdom Viridiplantae; phylum Streptophyta; class Magnoliopsida; order Alismatales; family Alismataceae; genus Alisma; species Alisma plantago-aquatica. Next base: position 1,261,324,035 of record OY856412.1, read on the forward strand.
GAGGTGATACTAGTAGAGAGATTATTGATTTATAATTTAAACTTCACATTAGTAGAAGGATAAAAGGAAATATATGCAACATGGTATACATGATCATACACATAAAAGAAGCAACATGACCCTAAGAGAAAACTAGAAGTTAAAGATGACATGTGGAATAGCAGTATATGGTAAGGCGATTATGGAAAGTAAGGAAGGGTTTGAAACATAATGGAGTAATATAGATTATAAAAGAAAGAGGTTGCGAGATTCAAGAAAGTGCTAATTAGTCAAGTATCCTTGTTGATAACTAATTTAACCTACATATGAGAAATGTATTAATGAATGTTTGAAGATAAGAATTCTAAGTCTCAAAATCATCTTCTCTTTCATATCTTCCTTAATGAGAGCAATGTGGGAATGAAGTGATAAGAAAATGAATCATATATGATGCATAACCACCATGGTAGAGACATCTAGTGAATGTAATAATGACACACAATATGATGATGAAACTCTAGTGGGGTAAATTGAGAATGTAATATATCTGAATGGCCAAGTAAGCGAAAGGAAATTCAATCGATAAGATAAAGAAGACTTTAGTAAAAACTTGTGAGATCCAAAGTTTGAATTTCAAATTAAGGGAGCAAAGTCACACCATAATAACGTCATGCTACTGATAAAGGCCAAACCCTAGAAAGTTTAGAGTTGTAGTAGTTCAAGGGTTGTCACTAGTGATTTGACCTTGAATACTAGCATCTCTATAAAGTAAGATCATGAGATTTGCACTATGAGAAGTAAACTAGCACTGATAGTAATCCAGGGTTAAAAGGTAACTAATCTGAAAGGTAGATAAACAATATGGAAATGATTTAGAGAAAAGGGTAAGAAATAAATTTAAAATGTAACAAGTGTGTTTTGAACAAAAGGATAATTACAATACGAGTGAAGTGTGATATGAAATAAATTATTGTAGTAATAGCAAGAATGATGAATAATCTATTCATACCTTGTATGTTTCAATTTTAGGGATGTTTAATCTACATGATTAAAATGAGAAGGATAAGTAGCAAAAAGTAAGTTGTAATGTATGAGGAGAGAGATAAGAGAAAACAATGGCTTTTATTAATATGTGAATTTGTTTTTAGAAGTATAATTTGTTGAAGGTATATTAAGGGATGTAAATTGGTTCTACGTATGCTTTCAGGGTACATGTGCAAATAATACGTTAATTAAAGGTGTCTGATATTTTAAGTCATTCATACCAGTAACCCATCTTAGTATTGTACAATTGTACTATGGTGATATGGGTTGAACAATGATGGAACAAATGGAGGGTTCCCTGAATAAGGTAGTCTTACCTATTCACTCATATGAATAGAAGGGATGATAACCATATTGTATTGATATGTAACCCTAATGAGGTATAGCTTGTTATACCTAGCTTTAATATAACTAAGTGATGGTAATTGGGTATGCATAGTCCTTGAATGACTAATACAATTATGGAGTACTTTGTTACTGTTGTTGAAACCCTAGTATGTTATAACCCGATGGTTACACTTTGAATTATATGTGGGCTCATACTTGAGAATAGTATGGAATGTAATGGTAATGCTTCACCTTATGCATCCATGATCCAATGGGGATGTCGTGAGTAGTAATGTACAATTGTTGTTGAATCTAGTCTTTTAACCCAAGACTATTTTGCTATTTGAGTAGCACAATAGTAAAATTCAAAAGAACATGGTGAACTCTCTTTCGTGATTTAGAGGTAATACATAACAATAGTACATATTTAGCAGTATGAATTGAGATAGTTGGATCAGTTTATCGATGTTGAGGTAACACCTCAAGAGTATGAAAATATTGAAATGGTTGTTTCTCTCTCTATCCTATGATTGATTGTGGCGTAGAGAATTTGTTTGTTATCATTGAGAACTATTTCAAACATGTTGTGATTTAGTAAAGGAATAAAGGACTTAATGTTGAAAACTGCATTCAAGTATGAAATACAAGAATATAATGACATGTAAGATTTTAGAAGCTTAAAATAAACCATGAATGTACTTTACTTGCATATTTATGTTTTGGGGACCAAACCCTTTTAAGGGGGGGAGAATTGTTATGACCGCATCTGAGCTTAATTGGTAAACTAGGGTTTACCTGAATGATTACATACTTGATTAGATTGAACATCGTTTAGACTTGATTAATGATAGTAGATCAATTGTGATGTTTCAAACCTAAGAAGAAACTCTAACTATGATTTTAGCTTGAAGAATTAGAGTTTGATAAATGAAAACCCTAATCGACAAAAATTAGGGTTTACTTGGATGATAGTATGCTTAATTAAGTTGATCATTGTTTGAACCTTGATTAATGATGGTAGTTAAGTTTTCATGTTTTAAATACAACAAGAAGGTTTAATCATACTTTGATCCACATAATTAGGGTTAACATTTGAAAACCCTAATCGGCCCAAATTAGGGTTTTGATAGTACATGAATCTGAAATTTGATCAGGATAACAGTGTAGTAAATGATTTTCATATTTTCTAAAAATTTTGTATTAATTGAATTTTGGATATGATATGGATAACTCAATCGTGCATATTGAAGAAAAATTTTAGAATTTTTGAGTGTTCTTTGAATGTGGTTCTCGGTCGAACTATACTTTGACCAAAATGCTGACAGAGCACTTTTCAGCAGTGTAGTGTTTTATTTTATTTATTTATTAGTAACTTCAAATGATCTGAAATTTTAACTAGGGATCTGAAACTCAATCATAAACAACATGTAAAATTTTCATAATTTTTGGATTCATTTAGACCTTATCAGTAGGCGCATTACAGTAACTGACATTTCTACAGAATTCTGGATAGTAGTGCACTATTAGATATTTTTAATTTTTTAATGGGAGCTAGGAATGATCTCAACTTTTAATTAAATCTTAGTAACTCAATTATACACAATATGATAAATTATCATAATTTTTGGAGAAGGTTTAATCTCTTAAATATATGAATTACAAAAATCCTTTTTATGACAGAAAAAAAATCTGCTGAAATAAGAAAAAGTTTAGTGAGGGGTCAAAGTGCAATTGACCCAAGCAGCTCAATTTCTCTATATGATCAACCTAACACACTAGAATCTCTCATAATTCATGATTCAAACTAGAGAAATGAAATCCTTGGGAGAGAGGGAGAGTTAGGGTTTGAGAGGAGAAATTGATGGAGATGCTGACCTAGGGTTTTGCGGTCCGAGGAATGATGAAATCATGTAAGTTTAGCTTCTTTGGATATAGTTTCATGGTGAATCTTCTATCACATGTCAAAATTCCATCCCTACTTTGATTTGATCCAAAATGGTATCAAAACTTCCCCTTTTCTCACTCTTTCTTCATAATCCCTCATTTTTAGGGTTTCCGAGTTGAAAGGAAGAAGAATTGGGTGAATTGCTAGGGATTTGATATGGATTCGAGATTTTTAGATATGGGATACATTTTAAAGGTGTTTTCACACCTTAGGGTGAGTGAACTTCCTTTAAATAGTATATTGCATGAATATTGGTTAATTTATCCATAATCTTTAATTGCTAGTATGCGACTACAAACCCTAAATTTGTCTATTTGTTCTAAGTTGTTGCAAAATGATATGAAATGGATTCTTCCTTTGTTTGAATAAATTTCAGATGATAAAATCATATTAGAATTGTATACAATGCATTCTAATGAGAATTCCCTAAGTATTTGTAGAGGTTATAAGAGTAAACTGAAATATAGGGACTTTGTCTATGACTAAAATTTGTTGTATAAGTAAATAGAGAAAGTTGCTAAAATTTTGAATGATTGTTTATCTGAATGCGTAATACATATATTTCAGACACTATCTTGGATTTCATGTGATGTGAATAGTGTTTTCTTGATATCTTCGTAAAGAGGGTGAAGCCCTATATGAGTGGAAAGCAGGAAATTTGTGAATAAATATGGTGAAATCCATTTGAAGTGTTTTTCTTGGCATCATAGACTCTATTTATGCAATGTTATTATTGATTCATAATTTCTCAATGAATGGCATGGAAAACCCTAATTTAGCTCAATTCGAGGATTTCATACATATGTTGATTGCATATGACTTGTTTAAAGCAATCTATATTTAGTGGATGTTTATGACATATTAAATCATTATGAGAGCCAAGTGATAAGTGAATGAGGTAAATGAAACCCTAAGGCTAGGGTGTTCAATGAATCAAGTATGGTGATATCAATGTTCTCAGTATGAGATGTGGTGATTCTTAACAGTTCAATTGCATGATTCTAGTGTATAAAGTGCCAAGTTGACATGTATTCTATTTTTTTAAGAATTCTAGTATGCCAGTATGTATAGTATGTTGATTACTCAGTATATTACAATATTTTGAATATACTGCTCTGCCAAATTTAGAATGATATACATGTTGTGCTATAAACTTCAAATAAATAGACGCGACACCATAGAGATACCAGAGTCAAGTATGAGTAAGAGAAAGGTACAATGTAGAAAGAGCTTTCTAGGAATAATAAAATAATAGACTTAAGAGCCCTGAACGCCGTAGAATCCCTATGAGAGGTTTGTGCCTTAGGGATGAAATGACCTACCCTAGCGGTGCGTCTAGTATACGGGGGTCAAAACGTACCAAGAGATGGTACGGGGGACCTAACCCTGGCGGTGCGACCAGTATATGGGGGTCTCCTTAAATTTTAGAATGTAGTGTCTAACATCAACCAGAGATCTTAGTGGCACTAGAGTATAGAAAAAGCCAAGAGGTGGCTTGACTCTCCGCCTGTGTGCTCAGGTTAGAGGAGGAGCCCAGTTTAGGTTAGAGAGCCATTTCCCTATTACAGACCAGGAGAGTAGTCAGACTTAGCATTTCCCGGGTGTGTCCGCTAAGTCTTGTACGGTGTGATCATAGTGCACTATGAGTCTTCATATGTAGATTACACTGCATATGATCAGGGCATAATAAAATGAATGAGAGGTCAAACAAGTATGTATAGTTATTCAATTATTCTTTGTATGTTTCTGAATTATTAGTTCTCTTTATGATCAATCAAGCATTTCAAATATTGATTCACTCTTATAGATATTTAGAGTACCCTGCCATATTTATGATTGTCAATTATTAGACTCTTTAAAGATTACTGTTGTTATAATTGATATCAATTTCTCAAAAGTATATTTGTAATTATATCAATTCTTTAGACTGTTTCTTTGAAGTACTCATTCACTGAGCGAGTAGGCTCACCCCTCTACTCACAATTTTTAGGGAAATCACATGGACTTGAATAAGATATCATTGCATCAGAGTAGATCTGCCACAAGAGTTAATTCAGAGTATAGTTAAGTTCAGTCGGTCCCTCTCACTCTAGGTCCTTGTATAGATGTGAGAGAGATGTAAATGATGTTTGTATCTTTGTTTCCTTAATAAGAGAAAATGCATTTGATTAACATGTTGTATGTACATGGAAGTGTGAGAAATAGAATATATGTATGGATGAGTATCATTAATGTTGAGATCATATTAGAGTAATCAAGGTTTAATACGCTTGTAAAGTTTGTTTATGTGATTCAATGCAAGAAAACAAAGAGTTTGAAAAAGAAGAGAAAAAGTTAAGGGTGCTCTTTGTATTATGTTAAATCCTTAATTTATGCCTTAATCTCATGATTAATGGTAATTGTGAGATCGGGGTGTAACGGCTGCTCTATGAAATGGTCCACCCTCCTCTCTTCATCCATCATATGTCTGAAGTGCTCAATGATGCGGAACTTGCGACCAAAGTCCGCAACTGACGAGTTTCCTTGGGTAATGTTGGTGAACTCTTGTTCCTTCTCCTTCTTAGCTAAGACGGGGATGAATCTAGTGGGGAAGATAGTCTTGAAGTCAGTCCACACCATTGGTTCTTCACTCAAGTCTTTCCCCAGGATATGGTTCTCCCACCATATCTTGGCTGCTACTTCCAAGAGGTGAGCAACAAAGAGAACCTTCTTGTTCGGCTGTACTCCATGCATGCAGAATCCATTCTCGACTGCCAACAACCAAGCTTCCACTTTGTCGACCACATCTGACTTATCTTCTCCCCAAAACTTCTCGACGTTCAGCTTGACGAAGTCCAGGATGATAGCTCCGAGTCGAGGACGAATGGGAAGCGCTTCTCCGTTCTCGTCTCTAGCTATATCCCTGAGGGCCAGAGAACTGATAGCCTCAATCATCCACTTCTGTTGCTCCATCCATATAACATCAGTGGTGTGAACCACCACAATCAGTTTCGGACCACCAGACTGGTCCTCCTCCATCTGGGCCTCTTCCTCGTACACATGTTCCTCTTCCTGTTCCTTCTCCAGGTCTTCATTAGGCATCGTATTAGGGTTGGGGATATCACCTTCAACTTCTTATGGTCTCCTCCTCTTCTTTGAGGATTCACTACCATGATTCCTCCTCCTCTTCTCAAAAGACCCCTTTCCCTTTCGGGAAGGCCCACCACCGTTGGTGACCTCAGGGATAGCAACGGTCTTCACTCGAGCCCTCTACATAAGCAAACAAATAGACCTTTAGTCTGTGTTTAAACTAATTATACTTATGTCGATGAAATCTTATTTATGTATCTTTTATTAATTTGGTGGAGTATTCCTTATACCTTATCATACTTACCCATACCTCAAGAGGGTGAGGAAGAGAGAGAGAACCCTAATTCTTCAAATCCTTAATAGAAATTGAGTTGAGAAGGGATGAACAAGATGAGAGAGTCCTAAAGGTATCTTATTTCGAGTCAAATCCTAAGACATTGGCCAGGCAGTCACACAGATCTGGGAGTCCTCGTATTCTGACTTGTAGTGCGGAGGAAAATATTGCCAGCCCCCGGACGTGATCCTTTTCTAGACACCGCTATCTTTCAGAAAATCCTCTAATAACTCCCTCGGTTCTACGAAATTTGTAAAATTTAATAATTACTAAAGATTAAATGAGGAACCGATACTCTAATACCAAATGTAACAACCCCGCCTCCCTGTAACCCCCACTTAAGGGATACCAAGAGGTCAGAGTCGTTATCCCAATAAACTGGATCAAAGGTTTGACAAATAATCAGTAATAATTATAAAATTCTACCAAACTATACTGAAAGCTGGTATAAAATAAAACTTTGCATACCTTTTAAAAACTTTGGATATATAACTTCTATCCACATCTTAAATCTATTTTATCTAATCTTCCTTGCACTTTAGTTCTTATTTTCACAATATGTTACATTACTGTTTGTCCTTTTCAATGTTGTACCTAAAATGACGACAAACAAAACGTCGGTCAGCATATATGAATATGCCAGTATGTGGGTGATAAATGTGTTTTCTGAAAAAAAAAAATTTCCTTTTTTTATGCCTTCTGAGTAACATTCCGGAAGTTCTACTCCTCCTTCTACCGAGTTTCCATTCCGGCAGTCCGTTTTTTCTGCAAATACGCTAGTTTGTAAAAAATTGTAATTTTAGTTAGTTTTGTAAATTTTAACCTTGAGTCATAATCCCTTAGCTTTTTTTAGTAATTTACGGTCTTGTACAAAATCTTTAGTTCTTTTTTGAATTATAAAAAAAAAACCTTTCAAATGGAGTGGGCATTGCAATATCCCCCACAATGTTATTATTGTGGTCATTGCCACCACGCATCTCTTGCCTTTCCAACTTTATCCCATAGCACCCCTCTTTATGAGCCCTTTCATCTTGGTGGGTACAATGTAAATCCTTATTTTTCTGAGAACCATTATGGGGAACCTTGCTATCCATATTCTTAGAGAGTGTATGACCAACACAACTTTGGGGGAAATGGACCTATTTATGATACCCAATATAATCCTAAACAAGAAGAGAAACTTAGGTCCCTAGAGAAGTTGGCAGCAAAACTCATAACTAGCCAAACCTTGCTGGCCACCTTGCTGAAAGACCAATCCCAAAACCCAGATGTTCCAAATATGTTCCCCCATGATTCGGTGACACCTTGTAATATTGTATTTTCCCACCATGATGAGAGCAATGGAAATAAAAATCCACCATCTTCGGAAGATTATTATGAGGAGCTACACCACAACCAACATACTGGGTACCATGACCAAGATCCTTATGGGGGGGATGGTGAGGATGGTAATTTTTTGGGATGTATGAATCTAATAATGAAAATCAACTAAAAGAGAGACTTGGGGCTTTAGAAAAAATGGTAGTAGAAGGACAGAAAAAACTAGAAACCAGCCAAGCCCTTTTAGTAACCTTACTAGAGGCCCAAGCACAAAAATATGTGGAGGACTTAGAGCAACCTAAGATGGTTCTTCCCGAAGATGATGATGATGATCTAATTTTTATGTCATATATGTCGGATTCTAAAGAAACAATACATACCATTGGGTCGTATTTCTTGTGCGACGAGGACGTTGGCATTCCTACCCTTCCCTTGGAGACTTTATTACTCGAGTATGAAAAGTCAATCTTAGAGAGTCGTCCTAAAGACCCAACAACCTTTCCCATCATTTGCAAAATTCCAATTGTTAACGACGACCAATCCCCTCTGGTAGGATCTATTCTGGATAATGAGCAGCCCACCTCCATTGATGAAACGATTCCTCCCATTCTGCCACAACCAATTCCCATTCTACATAAGGATGATATAGAAGGGGAGAACTCCTTACAAGAAATCTATATACCCTCTTCTACTGGCTGCAAGGAATATATCCCCATTTTTATCCTTCAAGAACCCTTGGGAAATCCTTGCATAGAGGAACTACAGTCACAACCATGAAATCCATCTATCCCAAGGTTGATTGCACGAATTTTGAGGAGAGCCAAAATATGTATGATGTTGATTTAAATTCGTGTGTCCCTTTCATATTACCACCAATTTTACTATATGTAGATCAATATGATAGAGGGAAACCAAAGCCTGATCCCCCACCCAATGTTTCAGAGTCGACACCATATGTGCCACCCATTGAACACCTACAAATCCCCCTCAAGCCACTCACATTTATGACATTTCCTTTACTACTAATGGAATATGTGTGGATCCTTTTGGAAGGAGTGCGAGGAAAAAGACATTATGAAATCCTCTTTCAGCCTCTATGATCACCCATCAATTGGGTGTACCATGAAGCTCCTTTGTTCAAAGCTACAACCATCATCAACATCCCCTTCAGCTGGACATTTTTTGAGTCACCAGGACCTCCCGGTGATCCCAGTGATTTTCTTCCCTCCATCCTGGATTTGTGTTTTGCTCGGGACGAGCAAAATTTAAAGTCCGGGGTGGAGGTGGGCGGTACGTACTCCTTCCACCTACACTATCTTATTTTCCTAAAAATTTTCATTATGTTATATAATTTAGTTTTAATTTCCTTAAAAAAATCACAAATTTTCAAATTTTTTAGTTTGGCCCTTATCTAGTCGGCCATGTTTTATTTCTTTTGTTGCAAAATGGCCTTTATCTAGTCGGCCATTGAGTAGACATATATCATGGTACCCCAAATTGAATTTAGTAATTTTTTTGCAAAATCTATTACAAATTGTCATGTCTGAAACCACCATGTCACCTAGGATCCTTAATAACATCACTCCTCGGAATAATTGGCAAGTCATAAGGAATCGATCAGAACCAAACATAATTTCCCTATATTTAAACAATGGATTATCTTGTTATAAAATTTATATGATGTGATTTATAGGAATACTCTAACTAGAGCAATGACACTCTCTGACAAAAATATATGAAAAAAAAAATTTGAAAGTTATAAGAACAAGAATATCTCTTCCTTCCCTCTTTTTTTTTTCTTCTAAAAAAGAGAAGCAAAGAATCACCACCAGACAAAAATCAAGTCCGGGGTGGCATGCCTCCAAAATGAAAACTCCATACCCCATAAAGGGGCGTACCATCAAAAGATGCCAAAAGTGCACATGAAAAAAATTGTGACCAATGTAGCCACAACTCCATAAATTCATATCCCGAGTCGAATAGAGGAGGGATCAATATATTTTCATCACTTCTTTCTTTGTTTTCACACCCCCAAATTCGTCCTATTCTTGTGCAATAACTTTTCAAAAAAAAGTAATAAAAATTGAGCGTGTCAAAGCGAAAGTAAGAGATGCCTATTTTTCTAAAAATTCTTATTTTAGAAGCTAGATTTGACAATTGTTTTGATAGGGAATATAGAAATTTATGCTATGTAGTTCTAAGAGATTGGGTCACTTGGCCAAAATTTGGAGGTGAGGGATATAGTGATGTTATTAAGGTGAGGATGACATTATGGAAGTATAAATTGGAATTTATTTGTAATCTCATTTACTTGAGGACAAGCAAAGATTAAAGTCTGGGGTATTTTGATAAATGTGTTTTCATCATTTTTATTTACATCTTTTAGATATATTTTGACGATTATTTTGTGGTTTATTTTCTTAGTTTTATAATTAATTACATTATATTATATTTTTCTTTAAGTAGAATTTTAATTATATTTTCTTGGATTTTTGTAGGAAATGAGATAAATATTCTTTGAGTATAATTGCACAATTTGCAGCAATCCTATAATTATTATATATCTGTCACCAAAAGTGCCATAACTCTTGCATCCAAAGTCCAAATTGAGTGTACAAGTATTCATTGGAAAGAAAATTTAATTTCCTAAAATAATATCCTATTATTTAGACCGCTTTTGTGTTTTTTACGAGAGCGAAATACGTTCGAAATCACTGCTGCGGGAATCTGCATTGAAGAGAGTTACATGGTCAAGACAATTAAAGTCTATCAAATTCCTATTGACCAAATCTTGAAAATTCAAAGGATGGTTCCCTCTATTTTCCCCCCTCTTTTTTTGTATAGCCTACCCCTCCTTCTCCTATAAAAGGAGGGGCACTTCTTCCTCCCAAGCATCATCTTTTATATCATCTTTTGTATTGGAATTCTGAACATTTGTTCTCCTATTATTCAAGCAATAGAATTTCTTCTTAGTGTTCTTTAATTCTTGCAATTTACATTCTTGCAATAGATCTAGTTATTCTTCCTGTTTCTTCTTTCTCTTCCGTGGATTGGAGCAAGGGTCGAAGAGATTGGCCATTTAATTGTCTCTAGCCTAAGGATTTTCCTTTAGTAAGACTAGACTATGGACATTTCTCTTCTCCCCTCCGCCTCCATGTTTTCCACAAGCATGTGAGTAGACTTTTATCTAGGCAAGGGGAATAACCCCTTAGCCATGGTTTTAACGACCTTTTCTTAAATGACTAGATGGTAATCGATTTTAATTAACGGTGGATCTTCAGATCCCACGTTAATCCGAATGGAAATGACCATGGAAATCTGGATTTAGAACAATAAAAATCGATTGTATAGACGTTTTGATATGACAGTGAATTTTCGTCTTTTAGGATGATAAACTAGGAAGGATGAGCACCAAGACCAATGGGCTCATGTGCAGTTTATCTCTTGTGAGTTTTTAAATTCGCAAACCTTCATCGAATCCTCACTTAAGAATTATTTGTTATCGCCTAGGCTAAGGTGGTGAAAACCCCTACGAGCCTCGATTCTCTCTCTTTGATTTCAACCTTCATTGATTTGCTTTCTTTACTTCTAGTCTTTTTCCATTCACAATAGTCTACTTGTGCTAACAATTGTTTCTTTTCCTTGTGACAGGGGCAAAATAAATTCTTGTTATTACATTGTTACTTTATGTTTATTTCTTATTTTAGTGTAATCAATCAAACCCCCAACCCGACTTTTACTTTCCGTTCTAAATCTGAAAATATAAAAAAATAATAAAATAGTTCTTCAAAATAATTGGGATAAAAGAAACAATCTTAAAAAGTTGTCTTGTGGGATCGACCCTTCTTATACTAGCCTTAATCGGAAAGTTGAAAAAGGATTAAACTCTAGGATAATTATCTTAGTGATTGTAAGTGCTAAGAGACGCATTAACAGCGAGGACAATCAAAATTTCACACATAGGGCTAACAACCTAATTATCACAATCAAGTTAATTAACAATTTAATTTACATTTTCAATGTGTCAAACTCCACCGCTTTTGTCCTAACCCTGGAATACCCTCTTTAGGGTTTCTCTTTTGCCATTGACTTAAGGCCACCTTCTCCATCCCGAGCTTGGTGCCTGGGGTCACCTCTCATGGTGCCCATTAGTCACGCTATATAGGCCACCTTCTCTATCGTGAGCTTGGTTCCTGGGGTCACCACTCATGGTGCCCATGGGTCTTCCCTCTTGGGCTTGACCTCATTGCATCTTACATCAAGGTGGCATGTAGGTGCAAGAATACACACTATATCATAATTGTGATAATCATAGTGTCTTTATAATTTGCACATATGAACATCCAAATAGATAGGTTGCATTCAATGCGATCAAACATCTAGAAAACCTTTGTGAAACTAAAGCGGTTAACCATAAATAACCACATACCTATTTTGTAGATCTTTGCGATAGAATCAATCAATAAGAAAAGAAATCCAATCCAAGCAAGCAAGCAAGATTCCTGAAATAACATACAATTTCCTTTTTATTTATATTTACCTAAACCTTCTTGCTTCTTAGGGCTTCTATCTGCTTTTTAGGTTTTCTACCTCTTTTAGGGTTTTGTATGCAATTAGGGTTTTGTCGTACTTTTAACACTCTTAAACCCTAATTATACAAAATTACTCAAAAACCCTAATTTCCTCATCTACTTCTCATAAAAGATCCTAAGATCATCTTTTAACCAAATATTATCATATTTTCAGATTTTCTCTTCTTTTATCCACTTTTAGGGTTTCTACATATATTATCCACTGAATTAGGTTTAAAACCCTAAATCATGCAATTAATCATCTAAAGCAGGTTAAGATTCAACATTATCATATAACAGGTTAATAATACTTGAATTAACCTATTACTACACATAAAATTATCCATTACCATCGATTAGGGTTTCTAACCTAATTTTAATACCTTTTTCATCAAAATAATATACTTTTGTAAAAATATATGGATTCAAGCCTACAAACTATTTTTATCTTATTCCTTGCATTTTTTTGATCAACTTTCATGTATAAAGTTTATTCATCTGAGTTTTCTATTAATTTCCATGATTTTAGCAAGGAAAACCCTTTTTCAGAATTATTAATTGAGTAGAGAGGGAAATTACTGAAAAATCACAGACCGCTAGATCCGTGGACCGGTGATCTGCACTCTGGATCGGACGATTCCTATCACGCACGCCTAAGTTGGCCGCTCCCGCTCTCTCTCGTTGGATCCCCACTCGGGATCACGATGGACCGCGATTGGATGATCGTCGGTGATCGTCTACCTTCGATCGCTCGTCGAGCTGCGGTCAACTCCTTGGTTGACTACGAGCTTCAGGCTACCAGCAAAGAAACGGAGGTGCTCGAAAGCTCTGCCGGTGTCTCCCAATATCGATGAGTCATTCAATTGCTTGATCCCACTCGACCTTCACCGTAAACGAGTCGCCAGAGTTCCGTTGTGGCCAGCAGGTTGTAGAGGGGGTAGGCTAGGATGAAACTCACAATTGAGGTTGTCGCTCGACTCTTTGTTGCTCTCAGCAGCAGCTGGGATAGGAATTAGGTCTGCTGGTACCCTCGAGTACCCCCCCCCCCTATATAGGGTTGGGTCTGGAAGTCCAACGATTTGGAAACTTCTTCCCTCGTCGACGATAGCGTGTGAAATTAGGGTCTAGATCCTTCAGATCACTCTCCCGAAGTCGATGGACTAATTTGTTCTTTGAATTATCACCTCAGTCGATGGGAAATTGGATTCCCAGTTCATCTCTCAATCCCTCTGTGACTCGGGGTAGACGATGCACAACTACCCTTAGATCTGTGGTCCCCTGACCACGCGGGTCATCCAACGGCCGTCATCGCTCCCCGAAATCCAATTATCTTGAAATTGATTTAAAAAGGTGTTTTAACATGATAACTTGGAAAAATCATTTCTCTCTCCTTGATTAATATTTTTCTCTGAAAATTAAGAGGAAAATCCATCTTGGCATTATCTAACCAAGTATTAAAGTCAAATTCCAACGGATGAGAGTGTTTCCTTCACATTCAAGTTATTAATTAAACCAATTTTAATTAATATTTCTTTTTCCTTTTCGATTATCTGATTATCTCGAGTCCCTTGGTCCTCAAGGAACCCTAAAGAATTGAAATCTCCCATTGGGAAAAGTCTCTTTGCCTTTTCCATTTATATTTATCCTTTTTCTTATACTTCTCCTTTTATTAGATAAATCTTTTCTCTTTTTATTTCTCTTTTCTTTTCAATTGGGCTCGATGGACAACTAAGCCCAATAATAAACAATCAAGGCCATTGTACACGAAATCCAACAATTCAAACAAATAAATCAACCATTGACTTCATTTATCATTAAAAGATAATTATACATCTCATTACATTATTTAGAAAATGAGGTTATATCAAAGTTGGTCGACGGTTTTTCTTACTAAGAATCACCCTAGTTGCATGAATGTGGTGCTTGCATTATTGAGGTGTGTTTGTTTTAGACACATGTCATGTTTAGCATGACACCTAACACTCTTTTTCTCTCATTAACCCTATGCTATATAACCTCCTATAACAACCCCATTACCCGACAGCCCCCAATTACGGAAGGCCAAGAAACTAGACCCATTATCCCAAAAATAGGATCAAATGGTTTTACACATAATAAAAAATAATTAAAAAATTCTAATAAACTAACTAAGTTTGATACAACATAACAATTCTTTTCATGAACGTTTGCAAAATATAGGATTCATGACTTTAACCGAAACATGTACCAACTAACTATATCCTCCAAATATTACATTGTTCGGTTCACTTTAGGTTTCTTTTTCATCAATTTTCTAGTTTCCATCTTGAAGCAGGTTATCCTAAAACACAGACAAACAAAATGTTGGTCAATATATCAAGTTATACTAGTATGTGGGGGAAACAAAACTTCATAAATAATTAAAACAACATAGTTCAAAAACTATTGTTTAACAATAACAAAGTTAACATTTTGATTGACAAATTCTCATCCCATAAAGGTGTGTTCCCATCACTATTACCCTTACTTGTGTCTTGCCCCTACAATGGGTGTACTTATCTTCCCATCTGGGCTTGATAATATCATGGCTTCACTACTTGTAATTGCCTTCCCATTCGAGCTTGCATTCTCGTAGCAACCTTCCCATCTGAGCTTGGCTTATTTTCCATTGTGGGAATGAGCAAGTTACCTTCCATACAATGTGATAATCATAGTCACTTTAAAGTTTGCAAGGAAGTAAGTTCATCCAACAATCATACATTTACGAACTATGCAAAGAAACCCGAGAAAACCACGAGAAACTAGTTCGTGTACTCATAGGCATAGCCACATACCTATCTCAGGAGTATTTGCAGTACAAATAAGAACAAGTAAGATTAACCACATAATCAACCAAGCAAGTCAACCTGAAATTCAAGGCATACATCCATGTGTCACTACATGATTCTAAAACCTATCAAAGGACTGACTTGGTTCTTAAGTTAGGTTTTTATGTCCACTTTTTATTTCATTATCTATAACACTCCATTAGTTTGTTTATTGCTATTTTTCATTTTCTTAGTCCACAAACCCTACTATTACGTTTCATACATAATATTATACTGCAAAAGGTGTCTTTTATACAAAAGTCCCCAACGTTATCCTTTTTAAGTCAAATTAGGGTTATAGAGATATAAAGATATATATTTGACATTTTGATGTTCTTTTGGGTTTCGAAACTCTAATTCCATCATTAAAGGTATTTTTAATAAAAAAGAAAATCTAATCCTTCAAATATTGTATTTTGATGTTCATATGAGCCCAAGGTGAGTGCTTCTTTTATTCATAACAGATCAATCTTTGATTAAAACATTAACTAAGTCTATTAGGTTCATTCAATACTCAAAAAATTAGGATTTGACCCATTAAAAGCATTAAAGGCATCATCTTTGAACACTTTTTGAATTGGAAATAGATATAGGCCAAAATCATATTTTTATTGAGTAGCTTATATTTTTCTGATAAAAAACCATATATTACATGTTTTCATACGATAATCCTACTAATTACTGATTTTTGCAAAATTATTCTTTTTAGGCCAATAGGGGCCTGCCACCTAGGCAGAGAGCCCCATGCCCTGCTCGCGGCTATCCTTCTGACTAGGTGAGAAAAAAGGGGGGAAAAGACCATAATAACCCTAACTTATTAGAAAGGAGACTCGGGCTAAGATGTATTTTAACCAGGGGTCATCTTCCTCATTTGTTCATCATGATCTTAGCTTCGTGGGTCAACGAGGAAGTTGACTCCGAGCCTCAACTTCTCTAATCATTGGGTGAGGGTTCCCTTACCTTCGCCTCAGCCACCCAAATCCTCTGAGGGCTTCAATTGCCTTGGAGCTAGTTTGTATAGGTCGGGCGACGTAGAGGTATTTCCAGCTGGACTTGGGATGGATGCAGGTGATAAAGGCAAGGTTCTCTATGGAATTGAGAGGAGATAAGAGAGGATAGAGTCATGCGGCATCTCAAGAGTGATTTTGTGTCCTCGCATACGATCTAAATCCCTCTATTTATATGTGTGGGTCGGCCATGGGCCTATAGATTAGGGGATTCTCCTAGAGACCTAAAACCTAAGGCAAATCTAGGGTAGGTCGGTTCGATTTACTCTCCCAAACTCAATGGGAAAGTTATTTAGTGCTGAGGTGATCTAGGTATCAAGAAATCTCCCTGAGATCTCAGGCCTCAACTATTCCTATTTCATATGTGTCACAAACTAGGAGACGATAGATTCACCGTGGATCTTGATTCGACATATACAACATGCATGCCAAATATAGATAATCCTATTAATAATCGAAATATCGTGACATTTAATGGCATTCTTCTCACTTTAGGAAATTTTAGAAAATTCATATCTCCTAATCCTCTTATCCTTTTAAACTCAATTTTAAGGGAGATTTCTTGATGACTTAATCTACTTATGGACACATTTGAGATAAAAAAATCGAAATGAATAAGTCCTTTTCTTCAAGTGAAAGTCATATACTAAAAAGGCTTATATTATGCATTCAAACTCATTGTTTCTCTTTCTTTCTTTTCTATTCTCTTAATTTCGACTTTTCTAAATATTACAAGGCATGGGAAACCAAAAGTCATCCTATTTTGGCCACCTATGTCACTTTCTAGTTAATTCCATGCTTTTCTTAAATAAAACATTTGTTATTTATTTTCTTGTTTCCTTTTCACTTATTATGGGTTTTTCTCTTGTTCTTTATCATTTTACACTTCCATTGACTTATTAAAGTAGGGAAAATCACGAAATTCAATATTTAAGATAATTTTTGCAAAGAAACCCAAGTTATAAAATAATGCACACAAATTGTCCAACAAGTCCTTTTCTATTGAAATATTTGCATAAAATACAATCAAGATTGGGGTTGTAACATCCTTCCCCACTTATAAGAATTCTGTCTTCAAAATCTAGCTAATCATATAAAAAACTCAGGGTAAAATATTTCCATGTCTGTCTTCAGCTCTCATGTGGATTCGTCCTCTCCATGGTGCTTCCAAAGAACCTTTACCATCTATATCTTTTTGTTTCTGAGTTCGTTCACCTTAGTATCCAGTAATCTCAGAGGTGACTCAAGATATGGCATGCTCCCTTAGAGCTCAATAGGTTCAACGCTCAGCAAATGGTTTGGATCTTTCACATTTTGCTTCAAATTGGATACATGGAACACATCATACATCAAGCTATAGTGTTGGGGTAGGTCTACATAGTAGGCTTCCTATCCAATCTATTCTAGAACTTCAATCATACCTACTTATCGAGGACTAACTTTCCTCTATTCTTAGCTATAGATTGGTGGGGTCGGATCTTCAGAAACACATGTTTACCCACAGTGAAGTGCAGATCAGTCCGCTTCACATCAGCATACGACTTTTGTCAATCCTGGACTCTCTTTATCCTTTGCTTGATCAAAGAAACTTTATTAGCATAACTCTGAAGTTCCTCTAACCTCAAGAAGGTCCTCTTACCAACTCATCCTAGTGAACTTGTGACTGATACTCCCTCCCATATAGCGCTTCAGATGGAGGCATCGCGAACTAGATTGGCAGCTAATATTATAGGCAAACGCAGCTAAAGGCAAGTATGCTCCCATGATCCACCCCAACTGAGCACACATGCCCTCAACAAGTCATCTAAATTCTGGATCTTTCTCTCTGACTATCCACCATTTTGGGGGTGGTAGGCGGTACTAAATTTCAGCCTTGTCCCAAGTTCTTCATGTACCTTCTTCCATAACTTTGAGGTGAACTTGGGTCATGATCAGAAATAATCAAGCTCAAAATAGCAAGCAGACAGACTATCTCCTGGATATATAGTTCATCTAAGTCTGATACTTTGGCGGTAATATTCAAGGTAAGGAAGTGTACCAACCTGGTTAAGCAGTCCACCACAACCAAGATAGCATGATGACCCTTTCTTGGTCTTAGGAGTACCCACCACAAAGTACATGGTGATCGGGTCCCATTTCCACTCAAGAATCTTAATTGATTGCAATAATCCTCTGGGTAGCTAGTATTCTTCCTTCATCATTTGGCACAGTAGACAACTGGCCACATATGCCGCTATGTCTTTCTTCATTCCAAGCCACTAGAAATACCGCTACAAGTCTTTAAACATCTTGGTAGTGCCAGGGTGTACAATATACTTAGGGCCATGAGCTTCTTGTGATATGAGTCTTTGAGGGAGACTCCTCTGAAACCTAGATATGACTCTTGTATCAGATCCCTCCATCTACACCCAATGATAGGTGTGTTTGAGGATTCTCCAGTAAACATTTCATCTTTACAAGATCTGGGGTCGCCAGTTGGGCAACTACTAACTCAATCATCAATTTAGGTTTTATCTAAATGTTAGCCAAATGAATTCAGTCTTCTAACGGTTGTGGGGCCCATATGGCATACTATTCCAGTTCCCTCTACTGGATAGATAAGACAACTGCACACCTAAGTTGCTTCTAAATAACAACAACTGACACTACATTGGCTTTTCTTGGGTGGTATATGAAGGTGAAATAATAGTATTTCATGTATTCCATTCATCGTCTTTGTCTTAGGTTGAGAATTTCTGAGACAGGAGGTACTTCAAGCTTTTGTGATCAGTGAGTTTCAAAGGTAGGACCATACAAATAGTGTCGCCAGATCTTCAAGGCATGTATGATTGCAACTAACTCCAGATCATGTTTGGGATAGTTTACTTCATTTGGCTTGAGTTGTCTGGATGCATAAGTGATGACATGTTTATTCTACTATAACACACATCGAAGTTCCATCTTGACGGCATCAGTGAAGATCATGAAACCCTCATTTGCTGACATTAGAGTCAAAACAAGTGTTGTGGTCAATTTCTCCTTCAACTCTTGCAAGCAAGCTTCACACAACTTGGACCATAAAAACTTTTCATCCTTATGAGCGAGTTTGGTGAGGGGTAAGGTAGTTTTTGAGAAGCCTTTGATGAACCGTCAGTAGTACCCGACTAGTCCCAAGAACCTACAAATTTTAGATGTATTCTTCAATGTTGTCCAATCACGTACAATGGACACCTTGGCAGGATCTATTGAAATAGTCTCGCCTGAGATGATGTGTCCAAGAAACATGATGTGATCAATCCAAAACTCACATTTTGAGAACATACCATAGAACTTCTACATCCTTAGGATTTCAAGGACTCTAACCAAGTGGTTTTGGTGTCGGTCTAGGTCATCCAAGTAGACTAATATGTTGTCTATGAACACTATAATGAAAGAGTCAAGGAAGGGTTGGAACATAGTGTTCATGAGGTTCATAAAAATGCTCAAAGCATTAGAAAGTCCAAACGCCATGATTAGGAACACATAATTGCCACAATGGGTACGAAAAGTGGTTTTCAATATGTCTTTGTTCTTAACTCGTAATTGGTGGTACCTAGACCTTAGGTCAATCTTGGAAAAGACTCAGGCTGACTTAAGCTGGTCGAATAGGTCGTCAATTCTGGGTAGAGGATACTTGTTTTTTATGGTAGATTGGTTTATCATGCAGTAGTCAATGCACATACAAAGTGATCATTCCTTCTTCTTTACAAAGAGGACTGGAGTTCGCTAGGGTGAGCTACTAGACCTAATGAAGCCCTTATCTAGCAATTCCCGTAATTGCTTTTTTAGCTCTAATAGCTGAATAGGGGCCATCCTATAAGGTGTCTTGGAGAAAGGATTCATTCTGGGAGCTAACTCTATTGCAAAATCCAACTCTCTCTCTAGAGGTAGGACAAGTAAATCATCTGGAAACACATCTGCATAGACCTGAACTACCTCTATCTCTCCTAAGGGTTTAACCTTAGGTTCAGGTTCTATAACAACTGCTAGGAATTCCTGACAACCCTTGGCTATCATTTGTTCCACTTTTAAGGCCGACACATACAAACTAGTGGTTGCATCCTACCTACCTCTAATTATTAAAGGCCGGTGACCGAGACTCTTTATCACAATCTTTTTCTCCCTATCATCAATCTAGAATCTATAGGTATAAAGACAATCCATTCCAATTATTACATCAAAGTCATTCATGTCCAACAACATAAAGTTGGTAGGTAATTATTGACTTAGAATTTAACAAATAAAATGGGTTTTTTAAAAGCGACATAAAAATCTGACCACTCAGGGTAGTGAGATCCAACACATATCCTAAATCCTTAAAATCCAGATTGAGCATAGTTCCAAGATTTGTCAAAATGAAAGTATTAGTAGATCCAAAATCAAATAGAGCTTTCACACTTTGTCCCATAATTTCAAGCATGCATACATAGTTTTCATGATAGTCAACATTTTATTACATTTCATTAACAAAGATGGAAAAACTTCTCTAAGGGATGTTACCCTCTATCAGACAGTTGGCATTAGCTTGGGCCTCTCATTGTCAATGGTGAACACTTGAGCCTGTCGACGTTCCCTTGTAGGTGGGGCTGTTCCTAGAGCGGCTACTGGTGGTGTTTCTGCTACTGTCTGAGATGCCACTGGTGCTTGTCTAGGTGGAGGGGGAAGGGGGAAGTTGGCCACAAAATGGCCGTCTTACTGACAACGATAACTTCGAAACTTATCATAGAGATATTTTCCCAAATGTCTCTTTCCACTGGTAGCATAACCTGGGTAGCGACCTTCTTGTCAGGCTTTTCCTTTCCCTCCATGCTTTCCCTTGCCCTGATGACGACCTTGGTTCTTCCTATTATCATTCCTTGGGGGAGTGTTCCCCTCGGTGAAGCTGAGGTATCCATTTGGTTGGTCTACTATGACATGACCATCTTCTCCATGTCTAGAGAAAAGTTGAGAGATTCAAAGAGAGTCATGGTCTTGCTCTCCATGACATGGGGCTTAATGGTAGGGTGAAGCCTATCCACAAAATTTCTACTTTCCTTGCTTCAGTCAACATGTAGCCAAAATGATCTAAGAGGTGAAACTTGGGAGTGTAGTCAGTCATCAACAATTTTCCTTAAACCATGAAAGTGAATTGCTTTTTCATTTCCTTCTTAGTAGCGAAAGGTATGAACCTTGCTGTGAATAGTGCATGGAAGTCTTCCCAAGCCATGCGCTGTTCGCTTAGTTCTAGGCCCATGATATGGGTCTCCCACCATATCTTCACTGCCCCCTCCAAGAGATGGGTGGAGAAAAGAACCTTCTTGCTTGACTGTAACTCCAACATGCGAAACCCAATTTCAACTACCAAAATCCAAGCAACGGCTTTGTCGACTACCTCAATCTTGTCCTCCCCTATAATTTCTCAATGTTCAACTTCAAAATCTAAGATGGTGGAGCCGAGGCAGGGACGAATGGCTACAAGTTCACCGTTCTCATCATGGGGAAAATCTATAAGGGTTAGGGTGGTGATGGCTTCAGTCAACTTCCTTTGTTCTTCTAACAAGAGAATCTCTGGAGTTTGTGTCACTATATGTCTGAGTGTCGGTCCAAAGTCAACATCATGGATGTGATCATCCTTTGATTCATCTTCAGACATAGGTTCATCCTTAGGTCTGGGGCTTCCTTCCGGGTTTGAGATGTGGAAGGGTATGGGTTTAGGATTTGGGACTTTCTCTCCATAGGCTTCACCTTCTCTCTTTCTTTTGTTGGAGGATTTGCCTTGCATGGGCTTTCTCTTCTCAGAGGAGGGCCTCTTCTTGTGCACGGGCCTCAGTCCAGGATATTCATTAGGGCTGTCGTCAGGACTGGTAACAGTCTTGACATGGGCCATGTTGTAACACATAGAACACTCTATTAACCATAGTGTCATAACTAAGAATTATCAAGGCATAAACTTATATCCATGATATCTTGATTACATGTATTTTATTGTTTGGTGGAGGATACCTTAACCCTTATCATTCATAACCCCAGTTTTCACAGGAGGTGGATAGAGATAAGAACTTTAGGTACTTGGGGTTTGTTAAGTGAAAGAGGATAGATAAGTGGTTAAAGTAGATGAGAAATCATAGAGGTATCTTGTTTTGAGTCAAATCCTCAAATTTTAGCCAAGTAGACACACAAATTCCGGGGGTCCTCATAAACCAACTATGGGGCGGAGGAAAATCTTGCCAGCCCCCAGATCATGATCTTTTTCTAGACACCTCCATCTTTGGAAAATTGTCTAATAACTCCCTTTGGGCTCTAAAGAATTTGCAAAATTTAATATTCATTAAAGATTACATGAAAAATAGGCTCTTATACCAAATGTAACAACCCCATTCCCTGATAACTCCCAATTAAGGAAGGCTAAGAAACTAGAGCCGTTATTCCAAAAATAGGATCAAATGGTTTTGCACATAATATTTTTTTAAAAATTCTACTAAATTAACTAAGTTTGATGCAAGATAAAAATTCTTTTCATGAAATTTTACAAAATATAGGATTCCAAGACATTACCCAAAACATGTACCAACTAACTATACCCTCCAAATATTAGATTTTCATATTCACTTTTGATGTCCTTTTATTGTTGTCTGATTTCCATCTTGAAGCACGTTATACTAAAATGCTGACAAACAAACCGTCGTTCAGTATAACAAGTTATACTTTTATGTGGGGGAAATAAAACTTCACAAATAATTAACAACATAGTTCAACAATTATTGTTTAAGAACAATAATGTTAACATTTTGATTGGTATTTCTCATCCCATATTGGTGTGTTCTCATCACTATTACCCTCACTTGGGTCTTGCCCCTGCAGTGGGCATACTTATCTTCCCATCTGGGATTGATAATATCCTGGCCTTCCAATCCAGGCTTGACCACTTGTAATTGCCTTCCCATCCAGGCTAGGCATTCTTGTAGAAACCTTCCCATATGGGCTTGGTTTATTTTCCATTGTGAGCAGGAGCAAATTACCTTCCATATAATTTGATAATCATAGTAATTTTAAAGTATGAAATGAAGTAAAGTACATCCAACAATCATACATTTGCGAACTATGAAGATAAATCTGAGAAAACCACAAAAAAATAGTTCATGTACTCATAGGAGTAACCACATACCTATCTAAGGAGTATTTACAGTCCAAATAAGAACAGGTAAGATTAATCACACAATCAACCAAGCAAGTTAACCTGAATTTCAAGGCATACATCCATGTGTCACTACATGATTTGAAAACCTATTAACGGACCGACTCGGTTCTCAAGTTAGGTTTTTATGTCCACTTTCTTATTTCATTATCCATAACACTCCATTAGTCAATTTAGTGCTCTTTTTCACTTTATTAGTCTAAAAACCCTACTTTTAGGTTTCATACATAAGATTGTGCTAGAAAAGGTGTCTTTTATACACAAGTCTCCATCTTTATCCTTTTAAAGTCAAACTAGGGTTAGAGAGATAGAAAGAGACATATTTGGCACTTTTATGTTCTTTTGGCTTGCTAAACCCTAATTCCATTATTAAAGGTATTATTAATCACAAAGAAACTATGATCCTTCAAATCTTGGATTTTGATGTTCATGTGAGGCCAAGTTGCTCCTTTTGTTAATAACAGGTCAATATTTGATTAAAACATTGACTATGTCTATTGGATTCATTCAATACTCAAACAATTAGGGTTATCACCCATTAAAAGTATTAGAGGCGTCATCTTTGAACACTTATCAAATTAGAAGTAGATATATACCAAGATCATATTTTTATTGAGTAGCTTGTATTTTTTTTGATAAAAAGCCATATATTACATGTCTTCATCCAATTATCCTACTAATTGCAATGATTTTTGCAAAATTAATATTTTTAGGCCAATAGGGGCTTGCCACCTAGCAGAGAGCCTCGGCCCCCGCTCGCGGCTATGCTTAAACTCTGAGCCTCGGCTTCCATGATCACTAAGAGAGGGTTCCCTTACCTTTTCCTAGGCCAGCTAAATCCCTTGAGGGCTTCAATTTCCCTGGACCTGGTCTGTGTAGGTCGGGTGACGTGAAAGTATTTTTGGGGAGACTGGGGATGGATGCAGGTGTCAAAGGCAAGGTTCTTTGTAGAATTGACAGGAGAGAATAGAAGACGGATTTGTGTGGCGTATCGAGAGCAATTTTGTGAACTCGCATACGATCTAAAGCCCTCTATTTATACTTGTGGGTCGTCCATGGGGATGTAGATTAGGGTATTCTTCTAGAGATCTTAAACCTAGGGAAAATATAGGGTAGGTCGATTTGCTCTCCTAGATGCAATTGGAAAGTTATTTAGTGTTGAGATGAACGAGGTAGAGAGAAATATCCCCAAGATCCCATGCCTCAACTATTCCTATTTCCATTTACATCGCAAGCTAGGAGACGATGAAGTCACCATGGATCTCTAATCTGAAGGCCTACAACAAGTGCACCAAAAATAGATAATCCTATTAATAATCAAAATATATTGACATTTAATGGCATTGCTCTCACTTTGCAGAATTTTAGAAAATTCATATCTCCTAATTCGATTATCCTTTTAATCTCAAATTTTAAGGGAGAGTTATCTATGACTTAATATATTTATGGGCACAAGTTGAGATCAAAACGCAAAAAGAATACTTCATTTTATTCAATTGCAATTCATACACTAAAAGGCATATATTATGCATTTAAACTCATATTTTCTCTTTCTTTCTTTTCTATTCTCTTAATTTAGACTTTTCCTAGATATTATAAGGCATGGGAAATAGAAAGTCATCCTATTGTGGCCACCTATGCCACTTTCTAGATAATTACATGCTTTTCTTAAATATAACATATGGTATTTATTTTCTTCTTGCCTTTTCACTTATTTACATCGTCTTTTTAAACAGGGAAGAGCACAAAATTCATTATTCAAGACAATTTTTGCAAAGAAACCCAGGTTATAAACTAATGCACACAAAATTCTAGCAAGACATTTTCCTATGAAATATTTGCATAAATTAGAATGAAAATTAGGGTTTTAACACCCCTTCTCCTTGCATGCAAATATCCTCTTTACACACCTAGTTTCCTCTATATTGTTCCTTGGTTTTTCTTGGAGCTCGTGCCCTCTCGATTGTGGGAGAAGAGGAATCTCAAGGTTGGAAAAGGTTGGCCGATCCATCTTGCATGTTGAGTTAGGGTTTGGAGCTATCCTTCTTGTGATTGTTTGGTGCAGTCTTGCTTTTTCTTCTTGGTCTTGGTAAATGAGATCCCTATCTTCTCTCTATGTTTTGGTTTCTATCCTACCATTCTTCTTTCTATTCTTTTCTGAACAAATGGTATTCTATGGTAGTGCTTGAGTTAGAGCTTGATGATACCTCCTTTCTTTCTTCCTTGACCTAGGGTTGCTCTCTTCATGGTGGTGGAGCAATCTTGGTCAAGAATAGTGCTCCAACTAGGGTTTAATACCTTTATTGTTTGATATACATTCTTGTTTGGAGTTGATTCATCATCCCTAAGGAGATTTCTATAGATTTCTCCACGATTATTGCTAACATTTTTCTTGGATGCACTTTATCTTGATCTAAAATGTATTTCCAAGTAGAAAGATAGTATCTTGGATTTAGAGTTCATGTTGTATGGTGATTCTATTGGTAAGGTATGCCCGAAGAGCCAATCATGTGATGATTGACATGGAATATAAAGGATTTGATTAATAAATATATAAAAGGCAAGCTTCCAATTCAATCTATTTCACTCAGTTATGAGATAATGAGGAGACAAAGTGAATGTCTAAAGAATGACATTACTCAATGACGTATGTCTTCAAGTATGTGACTTGGAAGAATGAGATCATACAAATGTTAAGAGTAGGTACATTCTTATTTATGTCCCTAGTCAGTTGTTACCGTGGAAGGAAGATAGACACCATGAAAACTAATGACTATAGTGTGGGTTGGTTGATGACAAAATCTCATTAGTCAAGATATGGTATATCAAACCAAGAACAAAAATACTTATTAGAGAACAATGTATCAGACAAACCCACCCTAAGAGTGAAACATGGAAACCATAATTGGAAGTCATAGTCATCTCTCATAGTGAAGGTGGTGATTGTAGAACCAAAATCACTGCACTCATCACATGTCACTCAGTACGCTTTAACATCATCAAATGCAGTCCTAAAACATGGGTTGTTATAAATGTGATGATTGAGTGACTATGGCATATTGGGACTAAATGTGAGTGGTAGATATGGGATTTGTCACTTCTACTTGATTTTGATATCCCAAACACTTGATAAGAGCGACTGAGAAAGGCATGCACATGTACATGTAAATCAATATATGATATTAAGGTCACATATATCTCAGACAGTCTGCTCTTGGTTCAAGGAACATGTATTAAAATTGAAAGGGTGACATTTCAATGCCTTGAGTTCATTCCAGATATTAGATATGAAGGAATTATACAATCACTACAACACCTTACAAAAATTGTAGGTTGAAGTTGTTCTCCAACTTTTCGTTCACTTGGGTACCACTGATGTGTGACTGGCACCACTCCTTGCTTGTGATGTCATAAGCTAGTTATGGACATTCAATGCCAACATGTTATGGGACCTATAGGGTAGAACACATAGAAACTCATCTAGAAGAGGAGTTTAATCATGAATGATGATTGGATTGTTTGCTAAAGTGTTTAGGTACTCAATTCACATCACAAATCAACTGACTAGATTGCCAGACCATCGACTCAAGTGTTGAGACTACCGTTTGGAGTGCCAAACAATTGGCTCAAGTGTTGAGATGGCCGTTTGGATCATCAGGTTGATTAGAACAGAATTGGCTAAAGTTCTGCACGAATAAGACACCAACCGATTCGCTCACTGGGTGAACCAATCGGCTAGGGTTGAACAAGATTACCGGGTCAGGTGGTGAAATGATCGACTCAGTTGGGCTGAACAAGGTTCTAGTAGCTTTCCCAAATTCATGAGAAAGATTGCTTGTTTCTCTTGTTCAATTTGATTGGGCCAATAAATTAATGTTTGCATTTATTGGAAATGATTTTGCCATATTCATGTGCAAATAGGGAAACAGGTGAAATGATCAGCTCAGGCTATAAATTGATCAAATCACATGTGAGACGACCATTTCAAGTTTTGTAGGTTGCAAAAATTTATGATCTTTTGGTCCCTTCCACTCCCGCAACAATCAGTAACCCTGACCCAAACCCCTCCTATAAATAGAGGGGTACTACGGGCTTCCAAATACACACAATTGAGAATCATTTGCTCTGACAATTGTTGTCCTCTTTGGTTGTGGTAACCAAGAGAGACCAAGAAAGTCCTACTTGACCAAGGAGGGATAGCAAGGGAGAGAACAACTGAGGATCAATTTGTGGGAGAGCATGTTGGTGACTAGTAGGCCAATGGAAGGGACAACTCCTTCCTATCTGTTCTACTAGAATGATAAGAGTTCTAGTTGGACTGTGTGGACTACTCTAGAGGTAGGCGTCCTTTGGCTGCTACTAGGAGGGAAATGTCATCTTGCAGTTCGTGAAGAAATCATAGGAGTCACTATAGAAGCTATTCTATCTGTTATCTATGGTGAAGACACTGCACAACCACCATTCAAGAGCAACTAGAATATAGTTTCACAACAACAAGTTGTTGTCGCTGGACTTGCTCCAAGACCAGGCATAAAATCATTGAACCATCTTTCCTATTTCATAGTAGTTGATGCGATCTTGTTATTATGGGGAATATGGATAGATAAAATTTTGTTTCCATTACCCTACCATGATTGGTATTTTTCAATAGTGGTATCAGAGCCATGTCAATTTACTATGTTTTGGGATAATCAATATGATTGGATTTTTTGGTTTTCATAGTTTATTTATTGCATACGATGTGAATACTTAAACTATTTCATATGTCTATCTGATCAAACACTACATAATCCCAAAGTAACATATATATATATATATATATATATAAATGCAATTTACACACGCCACACTTAAAGCAGTTTTGATGGTGGATGTGTATCATGGTTATGGTCAATAACCCTATACCTTTCTGTGGTTGGATGATTTGGTTTTATTCCTATTCATCTCGATCTATGTACCAAGCCTCCGCCTCCCTTTTCCCAATGTAAAGTTAATTTTTTTCTACCTTTGCTCCCCTCGAATGTAACTCGAGTTTTCTCTCTACCATGTAATAAATTTAATAGAAGTAGGATAATTTTATTTACTTGCAACGATGAAGAAGATGATCATTGCTATACCAGACGACCAATTCATGAGATGAGCTGACTGTATAGAGGACCATGGAGGACCAAACGAAGGAGTGAGATGACCGGGTGATAGTCGCAACCGACCATCTGGAAGGCGTCCATACATCGCTCGGATAGGAGGAACAGAAGACCATTCCAGAAGACCAACCGACTGACCAAGAGACGAGACGACCGGTTCAAGGTTTGAACTAATCTACCCAGATTGGCTAGCACAAATATACACCAACATCAGGTTCATGCATGTGATGTGATGTTGACCTAGGTAGTCATAATTCCTTGTGGCTCCAAGGAATTACAGTAGACATGGTCATAACCGTCACCTTTTGTTTTACATTGCATGTTTTGGGATATAGAATGTATATGATACATACTATATTTGTGGTGATTGGATACAATATATATATATATATATATATATATATATATATATATATATATATATATATATATATAATCCCTCAATCAAAAAAATTAAGTCTAAGATGATTTCCATAAGCAACACTCATGACAAGCTTGTTCAACTAAGCATATGTTATGCCATAGCATGGTGCACCATCTACCTATGGAAGTGTGATGGTAATAATGTGGGTTCCTCCATAGTGGGATGCATTATTATCATGTTATCTTATGGGTCAGGCTTAACTGGTGATTCTTAGAGCATCTAATCCCTAAATCATACAAATGATTATGGTAAAGAGTTTTGCATATTGTCTATCCAGAGTTGCGAATGATGCAATTGGCAAGTTGCCTACCTTGATGATTGACTATGTATGCTGATGTTGGTCGGGTCACCATTGAATTATCTTATATCTTGGCTCATTAGAAAATTGTTCACTGCAAATTTTCAAATAAATACTTGAGGGCTATCAATTTGAACAAAATAATTAGAATGATAATTAATTAAATACCTAATTATTATCACCCAAATTTTAATTAAATCAAATCAAAATGAGGTTTGACAAAATTGCAAGTTATTTTGTAGAATCAAATGGCATCAAACAACAATCACTTTTCTCTGCCATATGTCCTATAGAAGGACAAACAAAATGGGAACAACTTCTACGACTGGTTTACGACACTAAAAATTGTTCTCACACAGGAACACAAGCTCTATGTCCTGGAGACGCCAGAGCTAGATGAACGCCTACCCAATGCAGCAAGGGCTCACAAGGATGCTTAGAGGAAGAATACCAAAGATGCCTTGGATGTTAAGTGTCTAATTCTATGCTCCATGAACTGTGAGTTGTAGAGGTAGCATGAGAACATGGATGTTATTGATATGGTCATACATCTCAATAACATGTTCCAAGATCAGGCAAGACAAGAGATTTATGATGTCTCTAAGCTGTTTTTCAAGTGCAACATGGAAGAAGGAGATGCAATAGGTCCTCATGTTCTCAAGATCCTTAGGTATGTAGAGAACCTTTCTAGACTAGGATTCCCTGTAGGTCAAGAGTTGGCCACTGATGTGATTCTGCAGTCTCTTACATAATCATATAGTCAATTTGTCATGAATTACAACATAAGCGACTTGGATAAATCATTGATAGAGTTGTTGGGCATGTTGAGAATAGTTGAGACACAGATGAAGAAAGACAAACCCAAGTCGGTGATGATGACCAAAAAGACTAAGGGGAATTATAAAGGCAAAGGCAAATCTAAGAAGAGTTCTAAATCTAGCCAGAAGCCCAAGTCTTCAGATCTCAAGACAAAGGGAGGAGTAAAGAAGAGAGAAAAACTATTGTCGCCAGCATGGACATTGGATAAGAAATTTCCCACTCTAGAAGAGAAATTAAAGAAGAAGAAAGAGAGCATGAAAGCCTTCACTTCAGGTACAAACCTTATAAGATAAATTCAATTACTTCTTCATTTTGGTATGTGATACCAGATAAAGATCTGACACATTGGTGTGTAGGGCCTGACAAGAAGTAATGACTTTTATAAAAGGACAAAGATGTACAAGGAGGAGCAAGAGTTATGGAAGCCATAGTCTACATTTAAATTTAACTTTCCCAATAGGCATGTAATAGAGTTAGTAGAACTACTATTATATAATGCCAATAATAGAAGCATTTTCTTTATGCATCTTGTAAGGACAAGGATGATTATTGAAAAAGAGTTGTTAATACTTCTATTTCAAAGATATGATCTTGTTTGGCAATGACCAACCATTTAATGATGAATGTTTATACCAAAGGATAATATTTGATAACTCAAACAATGTATAGCATTGTCATCTAGAGCACACATGTGAGAAATGCATTTCTAAAGAACATTTTGATGTTCACCTAGACTCTTTCGGTTATTGAACCAACAAGAGACATGTCAGTGTTATATGTAAAAAACATGACATACCACTTCTCACTAAGTGTAGTTGACCGGCCTAAATCGCGCATCCAAAAAGGAGCAGATCTAGAGTAGTCAGACTCTTAAGATAGTAACCTGACACTTAATTCCCTACAACTATTATACGGGGTCTGATGTAGTAATCGGGGTTGAACCACAGGGACAAGGTTAGCAGGTGTTAAGCATGCAGGGTCTCACACTCATATACTCCAGATAATAGATGGTTTAAAAGGGTGTTCCCAAAGGAACGATAGTGTTCAAACCAAAGTAAAAGAAATAAACCAAAGATAAGAAAAACAAAGTGTAACAAAAATAAGATGGAAACAAAGATATGGAAGGGAAACTTGAATTGGTATTCACCTACTAAGACTTCTCACCAACATGCAAACATCATCTCTCCCTCTCATATACTCCTAGCAAGACTACAAGCAATCATAAAGGTGTCCATTCCTCTCTCTCTCTCTCTCTCTCTCTCTCTCTCTCGAGATGAGGATAGATCTAAGACAAAGGACAGCTTCTCTCTCGAGATGACTATCCAAAAACTCAAGGAAGAACATATGACCAAAGGCTTTAGCATTCCAACATTTTCATGCATTCATACTACTCCATAACACAAGATATTAGTGATACTACTCTCTAGAGGTACCAACAATCAAACATCACAAGATGGTAGCTAAGCATACAAGTGAAGCATTAAAACTGGTGCATGAAGATAATCTTGACGAGAGTGTAATATATATATATATATATATATATATATATATATATATATATATATATATATATATATATATGTATATATATATATAGAGTCAGGCTAGATTACACTCGAGTGTATCCGGAGCGGAATACACTCAAGTAGTTTTTCATGATGCAATATTTTTTTTTAAAATCTAATCTGTTGACCTTCTTAACCATCTTGTGAACAACTCATACGCAAAATTTGAGCACATTTGGATATGTATAGCTCATGTTATGAAGACCGCAAAAATTATGAATCTTAAATTAGTTTTGCGCGTCGATTTTGTTGCCCTTGGATGAGTGACTTACACTCATCCAAATGGGCTCAAAATTTGCATGTAGCCTAGTTATAGTATGACGGTGAAGATCAACGGTTTACATTTTGCAAAAAATAGTCTTGATATGCAAACACACTTGAGTGTATTCGTGCGATCCGTACACTCGAGTGTATTCTAGCCTGACTCTCTCTCTCTCTCTCTCTATATATATATATATATATTCAAAAGGAGAGATAATGTGCATGTTGGGAGAGCCTTTGTGGATAATCCCAACCCAAGTTAAGTGTTTAGCCACATATGTTTACGGGTAGCATAACAACATTACAAAGTGATAGATACATCAAGTTCCATGAAGAGATGAGGAAAGTACAGTGAGATGGAAGTGATAGATCTAGATAAAGAGAGAAGAACATGATACAACACAATACTTCTTCAGATCCAGATCCAGGAGATTGATGGTGTGGACGTTCTCCTTCTCTATCGAAGATGGATCCTTTAGTCTTTTCTCTCCTCAGCTTCTGCCTTTGGAGATTCAAGACTGATTGGATGGATGAGAACGAGTCTAGAAAATGGTAGCACTTCATGGTTCATCAAGATTTGATGCATTGACAAGATGTGTATATGGCCTATTTATAGGCATGCTCCACTGACTTAAATCCTTGACTGCGGTCGAGGTTTGGTCTTGGTCGAAGCCTGATCAGGGTCAAGGCTTTACTGCCATCCTCTCCTCGGTCGAGGTTGGTTAAGTCACTCATTCGCGACCTGGATGTCGCATCCTTTGGTCAGACCACAGTCTAAAGCTCAGTCGCAAGCTTCATGTCGTGGGTGTGTGGACTGTGGGTGAGAATAGCACGAGGCACCACAGGTGTGAGGGGTCACAACTGTGAGGCATCGAGGTGATTCTTGGAGGCCTTGACTGTGGTGGGGTGGGCCCTGATGGTCGAATGGGCCGTGGTCGAGGTGTCGACCGCAACCTTGGCTTGATGTGACCCTACAACCATGGAAAGAGTGTGTAAGTGAGATACTTGGCATAAAGTGCTAAAATAAGTGGAAAAATCTATAAAACGTATGCTAAAGGAGGTATAAAATATATGTGAGAAGTGTATAAAATGAGGTGTTATCAACTCCCCCAAACATAGAATCAAGCATGTCCTAAAGCTAAGTGTAGGCTCGAAAACATAGAGAGAAAGAGAAAATTTGTGTGACAAAATCTTTAGAAAAATTAACACTACCGAATTATCTCATTCTTGCATCAAGATTTTTGTGGTATGTTTGCCCAACCCTAAAGTCTCATTCCTCCCACTTTACAACCAGAGATGCACAACTTTGACTTCTTTCCATTGCCTTTGGTAGAAAAGGTCCCTCCTTCTCAACGTATCACCCCTTCCTTCATTAGACTATGAGTCGTTCCAATACATCATCTCCCTGAGGGGTAGCTTTCACACTCTTTCTTTATTTTCTATTGGCCCTATGCTAATGTGTTCGGATAAGCTTTAGGCTTTAAGTGTTTTCTTGCTCTCCTGAACTTTCTCACCCACAAATGTCATAGGGACAGTGTTACCCTTCGGGCTTCTGATGTAGAGTCAGGTGGTTGTGTGAGTTTTTTTTAGGATTGGAAGTGGGTAAGTTTGGCGTTGAGCTTCCACTTATGTGCATGGCATATATGCATTCATGAGTGCAGTAATATACCGGCCATGTGGAAACTTTTGGCATCTTTTGGGCACAACTCTCATTTTAATTTTGTATTTTTATTTTTGGCCTTTTATATCTCCTCACTCGCTTGGGTTAGTGGGATTTATGCGGTCTTCTAGGCAACGAAGCCTCTTTTAACCCCAAAGCGGGGATAGATAGACTCGAAAGAGGTAATTGTTTCCTTCTCGATGGAGATGAGTATTTTTTGGTTGGATTCGTTAGGTTAGGGTGGTTGGTAAGGAGTATGGCTTGGTGAAGCTCTCTAGAATTCAAGGGTTTCATAATCTTAAGTTTGTTGCACACACAATGTCTTATTTCAAGAATGAGATAAAGTTGTATTGATATGTTTCTCATTTTACTTTTATATGCAATAGTTGCTCATATTCTTCTCTCTATGAGACAATATAATTATAGCCATTAGCAAGAAAATAAACAAATTTCTAAGGTAACTACATAAAACTATGGCTTATTGACAAATTTCTTTAAGCAAAAAGCAAGAATAGTTTGGCAGGAGCTGATATATGTACAAGTAAAGTTTTTGAAAATTTTGAATGCTAAAATGGTGGCAAAATCATACCTCTGTAGCCCATTTATGACTCCTCCCCCAAACTTATCCTTCAGCCCGGACCGGGGTGTCAAAATTTGAGCGAGACGTATAAATGGGCTTTCTTCATTTTGGTTTGTTAGTTTTGGAGGCCCACTTAGACCCTAGGAGCATGCTTGCATACACTCCTCACAGTAGATGGTATTGTTTGTAATGCATCCCCTCCACCTTTGTATTAAATTGACTAGGGCCGTCATCCAGACTAAACAGAAGAAGCCACAGTCATTTGACAGAGGCACGTACCGAGGGCTCCAGTGGCAGAATTGTGTCTTCTTGAAGTCTTTGCCTGCTGTGTGCTTGTACCCTTTGTCGTGGCTTTTAAGCATCTCAACAATCACTTCAACGCATGTGGCAGCCTTTTCTTCAATTGGTGTCTTTTTAGTATTCATGTTTGTCTTTTTGTTTAGTACAAAGTTTGCGTCTGAGCTGTTGTATAACACTGTAGTCCTTTTGATAACGTTGAGTACCAACAAAGTCCAATGATTGTTGTGAAGAATAGGTAGGAAGATGTAGTCCGGGAGGGACGTCGCTAAGCATTATTGCAGGTGTTCTTTTTCACCTAATCTCTTGTCCTTTAGAATGTCATCCACCAATAGGAAGTATGCCATATATGTGTTTGGCATGTTGTTTCCTAAGAGAGCTTGGTAGGTTGACATTGTGTTAATTGATAGGTACCCTCCTGTTTTCAACATTTCATAGAGGTCATCCTTCAGCACACAGATTCTGTCCCTTCTGAATATAGCCTCTGCCAACATGTCATCTTCTTTCAAGGACTTTATTAACATGTTTAGGGATTCTGAAGATAGACTTACACAGATCCATCTGTCAAAGTCCTTGAAAGTAGATACTATCTCTCCATCCATCCCGTCTGGTTTTTCTTTATGTGGATCATCTTCTTCTACTTTACCTTCCTTTGGCTGCCCTATAGGTTGTTCTTCTTGATCTTTTACCACTAGAGGTTGTTCAGGTTCTATTTCTGGCATGCTTTCTGCATCTACCCCAGTGTTAGTTTTCTAACCTTATTTCCATGTTGCTGCTCTGACTGGTTCTGTCGGGTCAATCCACAGGGTCTTGATTTGTTCCCTCCAAGTTACCTTTTCAGGTAGTGAGATCCCTTGATGAAGTCTTCGCGGTATTGCATCTAAAGGCATCACTGAATCGTTGAAGA
Source organism: Alisma plantago-aquatica (assembly GCA_963693085.1). NCBI lineage: Eukaryota > Viridiplantae > Streptophyta > Magnoliopsida > Alismatales > Alismataceae > Alisma > Alisma plantago-aquatica. The sequence goes on from OY856412.1 coordinate 1,261,359,624, forward strand.
AATGACAGTCGTAGATAACCACCATCGTATACATGCCATGTAGTCGATGCAGATCTTCCATGCATAAGTCTTCCAGTGAGATGCCCTTATTGAAGACTTCCATCATTTGTAATACGATGAAGGCACAATCCCCTGTTCCAGCCTTTTCTTGTGGGACCTTATTGTAGATTGAGAATAATTTTCATATTTCCTTAAATCTATTATCTGCTATTTGTATCGCTCTTTGTAGACGCAACCACACTTTCAATGTATCTCTGGCTTCCTTATTTTTGTATATTAGGGTAGTACTATCCAGTTCAGCTGTGCAATAGTTGAACACTCTCATCTTTCACTCATATAAATCGATGATGATCAATGCCCAGTGATTCACATTCCTTTTGGGAAGGACCACAAACTTTGTTTCTTTCCTGCTCACTGCCTGTTTTAGCTCAGTCACATCAGTAGCCTTATAGTCTTCCTTGTATAAGAGTCCTGCTAGATGTGTGGTGTTGTTAAACACTGGTTGCACCATGTCTAGATGTAAGAACTCTTCGAGGAGGGTGGCGTACAGTACTTTGAACATCTTCTTGTGTACACATGTCCTTTTCATGAAGATTCCTTTGAAGTAATTCCTGGTGAGATGTCTTCCCTTGTTGTGGTATACAATGTCGGTTCCGGGTAGACTGTCATCTAGAATATCTACCAAGATATGAACATCCCTACATGTTATCCTTGATAGTGCAGTCATGTCCATATCCGCCATTTTACAAGGCAGAAGAGGAGCCACACCTAATTCTACTTCCTTGGCTGGTGTACCCCACTTCCTAGCTGGCTCGTTTTTGAAGAAAGCGGCAAGCCCACCTTCCTCGTCGTCTGAAGTGTCGTCCTGTGTTGCCTTTGGAGGTGCTTCCCTAGTTGGATACAATCTTTCTGTATTCATTGGCATCTGGACGGTCACCTTATCTGTAACATCTGTGGAAACCTCCGCAGCTGTATTGTCTTTCACATTGCTTTCCTCATATAGTTGTCCCAGTATGGTAGCATTCAGTGCTGCTAAAGTTTCCTCCATCTTCCCATTGTAAAGATAGTAATTCTGTTCATTACAGACCGGGGATTGCAGGAAGTCACTGCACATGTCCATCCTAGATGTCAGGTCATCCAGGTACATATTTAGATCTCTAATTTCTCTTGATGTGAGATCTTCTGTCGCTATGCTCTCTGCTCTGGCGATGACGACCTATATGGGTTCTTCTGGTGCAGCATTTCCTGTAGTTGGCATAGTTTGGTCTTCTTCTGGTACCCCCATTCCCTTATCTGATTTTGCTTTGCCCTCTTTAGGACTGCTGTTCAAATTGAGCTCCCTTGATAACGTAGTAGTTTTCTTCGTTTCATTGTCTTTGGGAGTGTCCGACTGCGGTGATGCTTCCTTTACTTGAGGTGCAGTTGTCGAAGCAATTTTTACATTAGCGCTTTCTTCTTTTGGCACTGTACCTGCACCTTTCCCTCCCACATTGTCGTCATCATTATCATCGAGGTTTGGAGGGCTCAATGAAGTTTCGATGTTGAGGATCCTGCCACACTCTTGCTCTTCTTCCTTCGCCGCTGGCTATCGATCTGTTTGTATTCGGCTTCCAGCTGCTGGCGGTCTTCATCCAGGCGTTGACACTCCCTTTGGAGGTCGTTCATTGTTGCCTCGTGCGGAAAGGTCACCTTATGGAGTATATGCGGTCTGCGGGAGTATATGCATTTTGGATTTTTTTATTAATTATATATAGCATAGAAATATACATTTCATTTGTAGAACACAAAATTATATATATATATATAAGTGTCCATACAAATATAGATGTAAAATATAATTAAATATTCATACATGTGTACCATAAATAGCATGTGAAACGACCTACATCCCTGTCGATACCATCGACAGGAGGTAGATGGTATCAAGATTATCACAGCGATAGAACAACACTTTGTCGATACAATCGACAGTCATGTCGATGGTATCGACAGTAGAATAGTGACGGAAATCGGCGAACTGTCTCCTGGTTCTATTTTTGTTTTATTGTTTCTCTATTATGTTCTCCTTTGTACCACAATGCATCTTACCCTAATATATAAAAAGAAGAGAGACAGCTATTGCCCTCTCAAGGAAGCTGCTCCTTGCAGCTGACAAATCTCTCAGTGCTCGTCTCCTCTCCTCCTCATCTCTTCTCACATGGTATCAGAACGGCTTTGATCTGCCGCCCCGCTTCCTCTACAAGCCTTCCTGCCTCCTTTCTTCTTCCCAGCCGCCACTGCCGCCCCGTTTCTCTAGGCACTGCGATCACCTCGGTCATCGGGATGGCAGGAACAACAGCCCTCCTCTGGCGTGGGTGTTGTTGGGCTAGCAACCTCTAGCCGTCTTCATCGCTGGATTGATAGCACCCCTTCCCTCACTATTGTAGATCTAGCTACCAAGGACCGGAGCTGCTAGCAAGCTTCCATTTGATTTACAACAGTTTTCGGTCAGTTCTCGAGAGCCAGAACTACTGTTTGGGAGTCTCCGGGTGATCCAATGGCTATCTAAAGCCCGGTCCGAGGGACTCATATCTTCTAGAGTGCTATCCTAATCACATATCCTCCATGTGTGATTAGGAAAATTGATTGGTGGTTGTGAATGCATCAGTAACGTATTTATCCGTGTTTTTATGTTGTGACGTGTATCTCTCAGTCACCTCATCTCTCTCTGTGACATGTATCTCTCTGTCACCTCAGCTTTCTCTATGATGTGTATCACTCCGTCACTAAATTCCCATCTACAATGGAGGACACCAAGACTCCCTACAGCGAGGCGTCTCCTATCCCCTCCATCAAGCTCAACGGGAAAAACTATCTACTATGGATGAATATTGTTCACACTGTCTTAGAATCTCGCGACAAGGAGAAACATGTTGACTCAGGTCTCTTGGATACTAATGATAAAGGATACGCTAAATGGAAGCATCATGACAGTCTTGTGAAGACTTGGGTATGGAATAGTATGGAACCTGCAATTGTGGCTAATTTATGTTCTATACTATAGCTAAAGAGATATGGGACGTAGTGAAGCAACACTATTCCCAGGAGAAGAATGCTCTTCGGCTATTCATGATATATGATTGTCTATTTGCTGAGAGGCAGGGTGATAGATCTCTTGAGGAATACTTTGGATCTATTCAGGCACTTTCTCAAGAGTGGAGCTACTATCATCGTGTGACAGTTGCTACATAGATCAAAGACAGAGACGACCTGGTTACTGCTAAATTTCTATCTGGGCTTAATCCCATTTGCGGTTCTTCCCAGAGCGTCATTCTGGCTTCTGATAAATTGCCAAGTTTTGTGGAAGGCTATTCGAGAATTCAACAGTCTATTTTTGAGTCAGTTAATCTTGTGTCTACTATTTCTTCTGGGGAGTCTCATGCATCCGTAGCTACTGCGGTCAGAGGAGGATGACCTGGTATGGGCAGAGGACGTGGGACACGTCCGAAGTGTACTTTCTATGACAAACCGGGACATATAGTGGAGAAGTTTTGGAAGAAACATGGAAGACTTGTTGCACCTCCTGTGGGGGAAGCACATTGTGCCACCTCTATAGATTCCTCTCCGTCTTCACTTGTGGGCACCAATTCTGGGACCAGCATCACTCTTACTCAGGAGGAGTATGATCGGTTCATTCAGGCTACACAACACATGAGTGTGGGATCTCCATCTTCATCATCAGCAAACCTAACATCTACTGCGGGTAATCAGGCTACATCTCTCATAACTTCTGGCTCTACTTCATCTTGGGTGGTTGACTCTGGCGCGTCACAACACATGACTGGTATGAAGAGATTGCTCCAATCTATTGACTCATATATCCCTCACCAATCTGTCACACTGGCAGATGGTTCAGTGAGGAGAGTGCTAGCTAGTGGATCTATCTCTCTAACACTCAAGATTGATCTTAAATCTGTACACTTTGTGCCTGAGTTTCCTTTTAATCTTCTTTCTTTTGCAAAATTGATTGACATTGTAAAATGTACGGTAACATTTGGGCCTTCTTGTTTTGTTTAACAAGATCTCAAGAGTATGAGGACGATTGGTGGGTGGGCTAGGAAAGATGATCTCTACCTTTTCCACAGTAACAGTCTGCCTCACCCAGTATCTGCTCCAACTCCATCCATCCTGTTGAGTGGTTCCCCCTTATTATGGCATTGCAGATATGGACATCCATCGTTAGAGAGCCTGCGGAAGTTGGAACCTGAGTTGTCCCAAGTGTCATCATTAGAGTGTCAGTCATGTGAGCTGGGAAAACATCATAGGTTGTCTTATCCCAGTCGTGTCAATAAGCGGGCATCTTGTCTTTTTGAGTTAGTCCACAGTGATGTATGGGGTCCTACTAAAGACCAGAGTTATAATGGTTTTTGTTATTTTATTTCCTTTGTGGATGATTTTTCCCGCATGACATGGATCTACCTTCTCAAAAGTAGAGAGTCTGTGCTATCTATTGTGAAACATTTTCATAAAGAAATAAATGTTCAGTTTGACTGCAATATAAAAACTCTCCAATCTGATAGTGCTTTAGAGTATGTTCAAAAGGTTATGTCTGATTTTTCCAGTTCTGTGGGCATGATCCATCGCACGTCTTGTCCTCACACCCCTCAGCAAAATGGGGTGGCTGAGAGGAAAAATCGCCATCTTCTTGATTTTGCTCGTTCAATCATGTTTCAATCCAATGTGCCTAAGAAATATTGGTCTAAATCTCTTTTAACTGCTTGTTTCTTAATTAATAGACAACCATCCTCTATTCTTAAAGGACAAACTCCTTTCTCTGTGTTACGACCCATGGATCAGACCTTCTCTGTTCCCCTTAGAGTGTTTGGTTGCACTTCTTTTGTCCATAATTTTGACCCTAAGGCTGACAAATTGTCTCCTAGGTCTATTAAAATCTTGTTCCTTGGTTATTCTAGCACTAGCAAAGGATACAAGTGTTACTATCCTAGTCTTCGTCTCATGTTTGTGTCTAGGGATGTTACCTTCCATGAGACACTCCATATTTCTATGATGCTATGAGTAAGGTGGAGCAGTTGAGAGAGGGAGTGCCCCCAGATTTTCAGAGTGAGAGAGTGGCACCATCTGTGCAGAGTGAGGGACCGCCACCCATCATTCCTGATTATACTTTTATTTAGGACAAGCAGGAAGCTGACAGGCCTATTATTCAGCAATACCCATATGTTTATAGTAGGCGCGGCATACAAGATCCAAAATAGGTAGCGACACCAGTCCCTGAGCCTTCCTTATCGTCTTCTACTCACGAGATTCCTACAGAAGCATCAGATCTTGATCTTCCTATTGCTGTTCGAAAAGGTACTCATTCTTGTACTATTAGACATCCTATTACAAATGTGTGTTGTTTGTCCCACTTATCTAAGCAGGCCCACACATTTGCTATTGGGATTGATTTTGTTAATATACCAAGGAATCACTATGATAATATGAAGGACAGTGGCTGGAAACAGGCAATGCACCTTGAGATGTCATCTCTTTTGCATAATGGCACATGGGATCTTGTTGACTTACCTGTAGGGAAGCAAGCAGTGGGTTGCATATGGGTTTTCACCATCAAACATAATCCGGATGGATCCGTTGAGAGGTTGAAGGCCAGATTGGTAGCAAAAGGCTACACACAGACATATGGAGTTGATTTCTTTGAGACCTTTTCTCCAGTAGCTCGTCTAAATTATGTGCAGACTATTATTTCTCTAGATACTACCTTTGATTGGCCCCTATTTCAGCTTTATGTTAAGAATTCCTTTCTACATGGTAACCTACAGGAAGAGGTATATATGGACCAACCTCCTGGGTTTGTTGCTCAGGGGGAGTGTCAGAAGGTGTGTAAATTGAAGAAAGACATATATGGGATGAAACAGTCTCCCCGAGCTTGGGTTGACAAGTTCAGTGAGGTTGTACTCCATATGGGTTTTTCTCGCTCCATGACTGATTACTCTTTATTCTACTCTAGCTCTTCTTGTGGCTCTATCATTATTTTTGTATATGTTGATGACATAGTGATTACTGGCAGTGATTCTACATGCATATCTCGTATGAAGGAAGGTTGTAGAGACACTTCCAAACGAAGGATCTGGGTAAACTGAGATATTTTCTAGGCATTGAGGTGCTTAGATCTCATGCAGGTGTCAATCTATCTCAGAGGAAATATGTGCTTGACTTACTATAAGAAACAGGCATGACTGAATCTAAATCGGTATCTACTCATATGGATTATCACATCAAGGAGACGGTTGATGATGTTGCGTACTCAGATCCAGGATATTACAGGAGAATAGTTGGTAAGCTAATATATCTGACTATTACACGACCTGCCATTTCTTTTGCTGTTGGCATCGTGAGTCAGCATATGCACTCACCACGACAGTCACACTGGACAACAGTTTGCCAAATTCTGAGATATCTGAAGAGTGCTCCTGGTAAAGGGATCACATATTCTAAACCCAAGGTGCCTCCATCTACTTTGACTCTCATAGGGTATTCAGATGCAGATTGGGCTGGTGATCATACTGATAGAAGGTCCACATCAGGCTATTGTACTTTCCTAGGTGATCATTTGATTACTTGGAAAAGAAAAAAGCAGCATGTGGTAGCTAGATCCAGCACTGAGGCTGAATACCGTGCTATGTGCCATGCATGTTGTGAACTACAATGGGTCAAATCTGTTCTTTCTGAGTTAAAAATCACTATTATGTATTCTATGGAGCTCAAGTGTGACAACCAGTCTACTATACACATTGCCAGGAATCCTATCTTTCATGAGCGTACAAAGAATATAGAAGTTGATTGCCATTTAATTCATGATCAAATCAAAGATGGCACTATTGTGACACCATATGTCAAGTATGAAGATCAACTGGCGAATATCTTGACAAAGCCTTTGGGTCTGGTAGCTTTTCAGAGATTATGTAGTAAGCTGGGCATACACGATGTGTACTCTCCAGCTTGAGGGGGAATGTGAAATAACCTGCATCCCTGTCGATACCATCGATAGGAGGTCGATGATATCGAGATTATCACATCGACAGAACAGCACTCTGTCGCATAGCATATGTGTATTATATGTAGATATATACATATTGACATGTAAATGTACATACAGTATATGCATATATATGGAAATGTGTGTATGTAGTTGTCAATATATATCATATATGCATGTCCATATTTTATCAAAATTCATATACATAAAATCATGGACAGAGGTAGGGGGGCAGCGGGGGCATTTCCCCCCCAAAAAAATCTAAAAATATAAAAATTAGTCATTAATAATTAACTAGGAATTATTTCTTGTATTTCTTGTTCCACTTTTTTGAAACGTCCAATGTTTGACCTCTTTATTTTCTTATTTACATTCTCTCTTTTCTTTCAATCATCTTTCTCTCTCTACTCTCGTTCATTAATATGCATGTAACTTATAACAACAACCGTCCAAAGAAATGTGTTATTGGTAGTAAGTTTTAACGTTTATACAAAAGAGGCACCTAACAAATAAAAATTAAATTATAGCAGTACTTGTCTTATTTAATCAACCAAACTAGACTTAAAATTTTAATTGACAGGATTTGTTCAATTCCAAAGAGCATGTCTCTTGTATTTTAAAACTCCCTAATTTATAGAAATCTAAGTAAATGCATAAAATCAAGCTTTCTCTCAATCCCATGCTTACTTTTTGTAGAAGTCAAAATATATTTATATGGTATGTATGAACATTTTGTTAGATTACTAGCACAATTTGTATAAACTTTTTTCATGCAATAAATTCTACTGGTCAAAGGTCTTCCTTTGCACATAGTCCAGGGGGAGTCGTCTCATAATTTACTCCTTACACACACATCGTAAATACAAACTTTTACTTTGAAGGAAAAGCCATTTCTTCGTCACATTTTTTTCCTAATCTCTTTATAATTTGTACTCCAAAATTAATTGTGACTTTGACAAAATGATATAAAAACCACTACTAGTCCAAGATCATATTCCACAAGATCGAATGCAAAAAAATAGAGGTTCAACTTGTTGTACGCATAATCTAGTTCTCAAGGAGCACCATCCATTGGAGAAGAAAAAACAGGAGCGATTACATATATACTCCGGTGTCGAGGAGTTGTCAGATATATATTGACAACAAATGGCTTGAATTTTCTAGATGGACAAAAAGGAACACATTCATCTTCATATGTTGCTTTATTTTTTTAATTGCTACGTCTATTGTGAATACATGATGTTACTGACATATTATTAATTTGTTAAATCAAACTCAAGAGAACACATGCATGATATATCCTTTAGAACAACTAGTTAGATATATAACAATCATTTAACATCATATGTAAGATATTTTATGTATTATAATGATTCTTTATGTAGATTTAAGTCATGATTTTCATATCTTAGAACAAATAGTTGATTTATTCTATGAAGAGTCACAGAGTACAACTCAAATATTACTTGTAAGAATGTTGTTTGAATAATAGTCCAATATATGTATATTTTTTTTTTCAAGTTGGATTACTTGGCTATGCCCCCCCCCAATGTCATGTTGTTGGCTCCGTCCCTACATAAAATAGAATATTACACATTTGACAATGTGTATTATATGTAACTATGACATTGATGTATTACTACTATATATATATATATATATATATATATATATATATAGATGTTGAAAGATAATAATACATATACATATAGATACACATGTACATGTGGGTGTGTGGGTAAATAAGTAGTTTAAATTAATTTGAAACAAATTAAATTAAAAAAAAGTCTGCAGAACTTCTAATAAATACGACCGCATATACCGCTTACGATCCACACAGGACTGCATAAGATGATAACTCCATAGCAGCAGATGAGGCAGATTATAATAAATAAGATCCACAAACTCTCCATATGACGAAACAAACAATAGAAGTAGATGAACGATTGGTAGCTTATATAGCAGCATGAAGGTCCATAGAGACAGCAGAAAAAATAAATTCTTCCTCTCTTCATGTCTTCTCCTCTATCTCATCTATTCCGTCTACTCATTTGCCTCTATTTTGTCTTTTTCTTTTTTGATGACGTGGGACCACCCCCAAGGAAGCACCACGATTGTGACCCCCTTGACAGTGTAAACCCCGCGGCTTCCCCCAACCACCCACACATAAGGGTCAGCAAGGTAAACTCACGCAGAGGTCGAGGAGCGTGATGGGACCAAGGATCGTCGAAGTTGCACAATCGGGGATTCGAACCTGGGTCCCTACTCTGGGGAACCCGAGCCTTCTCCATCGAGCTACATCCCCCTTGACGTGAATCTATTTTTTCCCTCATGTCAACTATGAAAAGAATCAAAAGAGTGTATGGGTAGAGAGTTATAAACATATGGTAGAGGTAATGGGTATTTGGGAAAATATGTGGTGGTGGGTACCTAATAATGAGAGTCAATGAATTGCATGACCTGATTATATAGATTTCAATAGAAAGACAAATGGATCTTTGTGCGCCTCAAGAAGTTAAAAATCATATACGATCTTGGTGTACTCACGGGAAGAGGTCTAATGGTCTTCATGCATGGGAGTGACTCATGAGCTAGTTATCATAGAACACAAGTATTGAGGGAGGTACAACTATGTGTATGTAGACCTGGAAGGGGGAGAAACTAAAAAATATAAAAAGTGTTGGAAAGGAAAGATAAATGTTGTTATGGAAATAGGGTCGTGCTACGTATTGAATACCTATGCCATGTGATAATGTAGTGGTGGATGAATATGCACACCTTTAGATGTAGTCAGTGAAGAAAATAGACGACATGTCATGTTTGAAGGAGGCACGCCGTGTCAGATAGTAGATGTCAAAGCTAGCAAGAGAGATGTTGTGTATATTATAAGTGACATGCCATGTCAATTAACAGCTCTAATACCATGTGGAAAAGGACAAAAATGGGAAAGTTCCTTGTATATTTCTTATTGATAGATGGCCAGACCCCTCTCCTATATATAGAAAAGGAGGTAAGTACAAGGAAGTGGGAAAACCCTAATGAACTAGGAGTGTAGATTCCAATGGGTCAAATAGAATTAGGCTCATATACAAATAAACTAAATAGGCTAAATAATTAATACTCTAAACAATAACAATTATTATACTAGTTTAAGAGATAGTTGTAGGTCCTAAATTAGATCAAAATCATCTAACAAGTCCTCAATCAAACCCAAAATGATAAACAAGTAGGTAGCATCAAATTTTTTATTGACATCAGGTAATTGGTCCTTACTTGACACAAAATAGATAAACCACCCTTAATATTATACAAATAGTCAAAAAAATCAAATAGTTATTTGATAAATGAAGCTCAATAAAAACACCAAAAAGTTATAATTTAACATACCATACATAAAAAAGCAATTAAGTTCTCCGATCGATTCTGAAGTCTATCATTAAAAACCCTCAGTAATCAATGGTTATGTCGTAGCAAAAGCAGATCATTAGTAGCAACAGAAACTGGTAAGCATTGAGCTTGGCGTGAAACATGCGCATCTAGTTGTCCTGAATACTGGATATGGGATACCATAACAAGCACAGTTGCACAGTAGCCATTTATCAAAATTTATGTGCTTCAATGGTTGCATCCGTATACTCGGCCACATATGCACATATCGTACACTAAAAGTTGTAAAAATAGTTGTCTCTCACAACATATACTAACATCAATAGTTGAACTATCACGCATGCCTTCATTGTCATGGGCCCCTTCTCAAAATCTACCAAAGAATTTTTCATGGTACCCAAACATAAGCATTTTCTTTATCGTTTAAAACCAAATGAACATTTCCTTTGTTTTCTTTGCATTTCACCAATTTTCATTGGAAAATAGTGATGCAATGTTGGTGTCCTCTATGTTTCTAATTGTGATCGCCCTCCATCTTCCAAATTTTATCCCATATATTGTAGTTGTACAGCCTAAGGTCTTCCCAAATGCAACACTTAGCAAGCGCCATACCACAATGTCTTTCTTTATTGATTGAAATATGCAAAAGAGTTTGGTTTTCCTAGTGTTTCTCTCAGATGCCCTAAGCAATAGAGTATTTGGCCAACTTATCTAGATGCCCAAACCTTATCGTGTGAGATTCTTTAGTCAGTAAGTTTTTATTGAGTCCTCTGTTTAAGTCAACACAACACACTGCCTCTTATCTCTCGCCCACAAGTTCTTTATTTTAATTGAAAACATGTTGCTCTATTCTTAAATTCCTCTACTGTAACTTAATGCAGATTCCCCCATGTCATTTTCAAATTACTCTAATACACGAACATAAAAATGATAATCATCGCATACCCAATATTGCATACTGAGATATATTGAACTACCTTGAGAGATATTCCAAGCATTTTTCAATTCATTTGCATGGAGCTTCTGTTTTCTCCTATATCATCATCAATTCATGCCTTCTCAGAAGCCCATAGATGATGCCAACGTTGGTGTTCAGCATGTACTACATGGGGGACATACTACTAATCTTAGTCTCATTTATGCCACATCATGCACAGAAATGGGCAATTTGCACTTCTTACATTTATCAAATGATTGAGAAATGCATTCCAGCTACAATATTGACAGTGTATCCTCTACATTTGTGTTGTGTTGTGTGACTTTGTAACTAAGTTGTTCATGTATGTTCTAGATGTTCATCTTTCTCTATGTTGTGTCCCTATGACACCTCATTTAGTGTGCAATGTGTGATTTTTTATGGGTCTTTTATCTTGTACTAGCATGTCCAAGTAGAACACTGACATACCCATGCTCTAATAGTCCAACTAGAGTAGAATGGTAAAGAGTTGACTCGATTTTGTTTATGATCGATGTTTTGAAAATCGATATGTGTTATGCGTGCAGAGAGGTCACCTTGTAGAGCATATGTGGTATACGGGCGTATATGCGGGAGTATATGCGGTTTTGGATTTTTTTTATAATTTAATTATTGTATATAAATGAATCACACAGTTGCATATTTAATTTGTACAATTACATATTTGGAACCTAAAATTTGAGCTAGATTTAAATATAAAGTTTCAATAAAAAGTAAACACCATTTAGAATGCATTCAAGAATTATTTAAGCATAAGCTTCAATGAAGCATGCACGAAATGGTCTAACACAAGTAGATAAGAATGAAGACTAACCAAATCATACAAAAAGATGATGACCTGTATTAGAGGTCCAAAACAACAAGCATTAAATGAGCATCCAACTCATGTATAAAACATCAACAAAATAGTAAATCAAAAGATTGTTATCCATACTATAATCTAGTTGGCTGAGATAACAAATATCTATCTAAAAAGTGCTAACTAATCGGCCTTATAAGCGGTTAAGTATATGTGGGGCGCTTATGCGACCCATGCGGCCTCTTTTTGAAACACTATTTATGATTTATGATATTTTATGCCATGGACCTAGGATAATAACCCCTTAGTAATAGAGCACCGTTTTTCTCTAGTAAAGAACCCTCTCACTATATATGATGAGAGTAGGGTTTACTTGTGGATACCATTTACATTGTCTTCTTATTTGTTGACAAGGTTTTTACAAGAGCTCTTCTACAAAGAGAAAGGTTGGAGTTTGAGGAGAAAACTCAATGAAAACTATATTTAGGGGTTTCAATCAATAACATAACCATCTAAATAATAAATTACCATGTGTCTTGAAGCTAAGAAGGGTTAAAACATAAAATTAAAGATTTCAAGATCTAAAACTCGACAAGATGAATGCATTAAAAGAAGGCAAATTTGATTATCTATGACTTTTATTTACTATGTTAAAATAATAAGAGTAAAACATAGAAGGTGGGAATTTATGTACCTAGAACAAACTTAATTAAAAACAAACTTGACATAATTTAGGTTATGGACACGAAAAATTAAAGCAATGCTAAGTCCTAACTAAAATCGAAAGAATATGCAAATGGAATATATACCAAACACTATGCAACTCAATGCTTGGAAGGTTGTAAACTTACTACAAAATTGTGAAATAATAGGCCAAATTGGTTTAATCCAGAACAACTATACATGGTCCTCTAATGGGCACATTAAAGGAGACCAAAACCCCCATTATCTATAAATTGCATGGTAGGAAAAGGCCCTTTGGTATATATAGTTGCCAGCTTGGATGAAATCATCCATGTATGTCTTTCATGTTTTTCCATGCCGACTAAATGATGATTTCCCCAAAAGTCAAGAAGATTGAGCAAGAGTACCTACTCCCTAAAGGTACTCATGGTGGTTGGAAAGATGGGAGACAAGAATTGGACTAGAGGCTGAGGAACCCTAGAAGTCACATGTGCATAGCGGTTTTACGGGCAAGGAATGAGATATCGTAGGTATCGGCGGTATACCGGTCAAAATACCGATGTCGAGGGTAGCGGTACAAATACGCACGATTCTTCCGTTAGGATCGCAAATTTCGGCATTTCAGTGGGCTTACCGCCAAATATTAGGGTACCAGTGCAAAATGCACCACTTACCCATCATTACACGGTGTCACGGGCGGCATACCACCCGAAACACCGGCATTCACGATCCAAGTGATGTTGTGATGCGATCATTTTGAGTCGCATTTATAGACTTGTTTTACTTGTGTTTTATGCATTTATTGGTCATTTTAGTGGTTAATATTGCATAATTCATTTACTTTAGTCTATGTTCCTTCTCAGTGTCAAATCTCCCTTATTTTATTGTTTTGAGAATAAATGATTACAATAATATGTTTTATTTCGGCTTATGTGGTTTTGTGTTGCAATTTCAGGAAAAATGAGTATCTGCAGATGTCGATACCATCGACAGCTGTCGATACCATCAACACAACCACAGGTTTCCAGCCGCAAGGAGCAGCACAAAGTCGATACCATCGACAGAGAAGTCGATACTATCGACCCCAAAGACGATACTATCGACCCCAAAGACGATACTATCGACACGTGGAGCTTCAGCGACGGAAGAGGACAAAAAGCGATGCCTAAGAGAGTCGATACCATCGACCCTTGTCGATGGTATCGAGTTAGCATCAGGCGCAACGAAGAAAAGAAAAGAAGATTTGTCGATATCGCGCAGGGTCGATACCATCGACCCGCGTCGATGGTATCGACACCGTCAGATACAAGTTTGTCTCAGATCGATCTAAATCCGACGGCTGTGATATTTTTGCAACCTAACTCGGTGATTATACCTAATGACGGAGGGCAAGAGCCATCTATCACGTCATTAGCCACTGCACACGTCCCGAGAAGGTGTGGAGAGAAGAACGGAGCCCAGAAGCACGCCCCAGCCGTTCCGGAAGCCGAAGAAGACGTTTTCCACCGCCGAAAGGCTGTAGATCGCGCATTCTACGCCGAGGAACGCTTGGATCTTCTCCGTTCAAGGGGTTTCATTACTTATTCACATTTTTCTCCATGTTTCCCCTTTTCTCTACCATGTTTTGCTCTGAGATGAACATGCGGGGCTAATCCCCTTTGTCTTTAGGACCGGGAGTAGCCCGGGGAAGCATTGTATGACATTTTTATCATATTAATTCATCATTTATCTCTTAAATCCATGGTATAATTTCGTTTTCTCAATTATATTGTTATGCTTGATCACCATAATGATAATATAATTCCCTTAATTACTTTGAAAGAAGAATTAACGGTTGAAAAGAGACGAAATTCACATTAATTAACAAATCCCTTGAACAAGGCGATGTACGGTTAATGGTGGAAAACCAGAGGTCGATTTTAATGCACCTAGTTTAGGGTATAGGTTACTACGAGAGATGAACCTGAATTATTATATGGAAATTCATACAATAAAAACCCGCGGTGAAACCACAATCCTAAAGATTTCCACTTGAATTGATTAAACTAAACCCTTAATCGATTGCTTTGTTTTATTTTATTTTCTTTTATTTTACAACAACTCTTAAACTCTTTTAATCGGTTTAGCTGATCGTGACCAGTTAGTAGTAGTCTACCGATAATTCAGTGTCCCTGAGTTCGACTCGGGCCTCACAAGGGCCTATACTACTTTGACGCGTGCACTTGCATTATACGCACGGTAAAATCGTGTCAAGTTTTTGGCACCGTTGCCAGGGACATGGCAATTGTCGGCACTACGAGTGCTGCAAGCAGCCATTCTAGGCCATTTTTTTTAATTTTTATTATTTAATAATTATTTTTGAAATTTATAATTTACCTTTCATAATTAGCAATCATCTAACACGATACTGAACTGAAATTACCATTTTTGCAGGTACTGTGCATGGTGCAGACGCATAGCACCGACTACACGCAACGAGCACCAGAGGTTCCACTACCGGGACCTGACGACGAGGAGGATTACAATCAAGACCAACTGGAAGATATAGATTCTGACTCAGAACAAGAAGCCATGGAAGAAGAGCAGACAATATGGGAGATGATCAAAGCTTCTTCCTCATCCGCTTCAAAGGGGCCAATCAAGAAGCAGGCGATCAACATTCTGACTTACAAGATTGATCCTGCATTGATCAACTTGGTCAAGTCAAATGCATTCCATGGGCTAAAGAACGAAGACCCGATGACTCACATTAGTCAGTTCGTGGAGAACTGCGATATGATAAAAATAGACAGGTTCCCACAGGAGACACTGTACCTGAAGCTATTTCCGAGCTCTCTGGCGGGAAATGCACGAGAATGGTTGCATAATCTTGACGATGAATATGTGGAATCATGGAACCACATGGTGGAAGTGTTCTTTGAAAGGTTTTTCCCGCCCGAGAAGCCAAATGATATGATCAGAAAAATCCATAATTTCAGCCAGAAGGCAGGGGAGACTTACTCCGAGACCTGGGAACGGTTCCAGATCATGCTAAGGAGGTGTCCGCATCATGGGCTTGACAAGGAGAAGCAGGTTAAAATCTTCTATTTTGCTCTCTCCGAGCATGACAGAAGTAACTTAGACTCTGCGGGTTCAGGGTTCTTCTTAAAAAACACAGGCACGAGGTGTTGGGAAATTTTGAAGAACATAGCTAAGAAGCAATCTTGGGGCGACAGAGAC
Source organism: Alisma plantago-aquatica (assembly GCA_963693085.1). Taxonomy (NCBI): domain Eukaryota; kingdom Viridiplantae; phylum Streptophyta; class Magnoliopsida; order Alismatales; family Alismataceae; genus Alisma; species Alisma plantago-aquatica. The sequence continues at coordinate 1,261,375,722 of OY856412.1, forward strand.
GCAATAGAGCATGTTCGGGTCGCAGGAGAGTCAAAAGCTATCAAAGAGCTGAATGAGAAGATGGACCTTTTAGCAAAGAAACTGCTTGCGAAAGAGGACACAGAATCAGATGATGAGGCTCAAGTAAAATTCATGCGCCAGCAGCAGGGGTACAGAAACAACAATTACTCATGGAGGAAGGACAAGAAATTTTCCTAGAAGGACCCAAATAATTTCTTGCAGGACCCAGACGCAAAACCGCAACCGCCACAAGAGGATAAGAGCAATGAGTTTCTCAATCAAGTAATAAAACAAAATCAAGAATTAATGAGCACGTTTGGCCAGCAGATAAAGCAGCAAGGGGAATTCATGAATCAATTTGGTCAGACTCTACAAAGCCATGGGGCGCAGATGAGGACAATAGAAACATCTTTGGTGCAGATGGCAGCTGAAATAGCAAATTTAAAGAAGCCAGCGCAGCAAGGCTTCCCGGGTAATACAAACATTCCAGGGGGAAATCAACAGGCTAAGGCAATCTTGCTAAGGAGTGGCAAGAAGATTTTAAACCCCAGGGCCGATGAACCAAGCACAACCCAGCCAGAAACCATAGGTGAGGACACTGAGGAGGGTCCTATTCTAATCACCGAGCCGGTAGAGGATGTGGTGGAGAATGTCACATCAGAAACCGTCATTGTTGAGGAGGAGACACACCAACAGAAGAGGACGCCATATGTGCCACCGCATCAAAGGGCACAGGCTGTCCCGGTTCCATATCCCAATAGTGTGAAGGCAAATAAAGTGGACGCCCAATTCAAGAAGTTTCTGGACAGTTTTAGAAAGCTCTCTGTCAATATCCCATTATTAGAAGCAATAGAGCAAATTCCCTCCTACGGGAAGTTTCTGAAAGACATCATTACAAAGAAGAGGAAAATCCCAGATACTAAGGTTGTGGTTCTTAAGGAGCAGGTGAGTGCTTTCATCATGGGCACATTGCCACCAAAAAGGCAAGATCCGGGCTGCTTCAATATTTCATGCTACATTGGTAAAGTGCAATTCGGCGAAGCATTATGTGATTCAGGGGCAAGCATAAATCTGATGCCACTCTTACGTTCAAGAAATTGGGATTGAAAGAATCAAGGCCGAGAAATATGACAATACAGTTGGCAGATAATTCAGTGGTAAAGCCATATGGCATATGTGAGGACGTGTTGGTGAAAGTGGATCGGTTTGTTTTCCCAGCAGACTTTGTTGTAATGGAAATGCAGGATGAACAGGGTAATGAGTTACTCTTGGGACGACCTTTCCAAGCCACGACTGACATGATATTGGAGATGGGGAGAGGCCGGTTGACCTTGGGTATTACTGATGATCGGTTTGAGATGGTTATGCCTTCCATCACAACACAATCCAAAACTAAGGTACAATGCCGCATGGTGAAGCACTTTGACCAGAATATCTCTCTTTGTCTAGGGAAGCCATTTTTAGATATGGCTCATGTAATGACTAAGGTGGAGAAGGGGACACTGGCTGTAGACATCATGGAGCAGACCAAGGTTGTGTCTCTTAGCAAGGCTGTGGGTTTTCCCAATGATGAAGAGGAGGACATCCCTCCTTCTACTGAAGATGAGGCCATAGCAAGTTCTGTTTTCAATGCATATCCAGAATTACCTCTTGAAGCCTGCCTAGTTAATATAGCACATGATTGGATGAGAAGCAAGTCACAAAAAGAGTGTGCCAAGATGCTTCAGGTGCTTCCATGCTTTTATGCTAGGTACTATGAAGACCTTGGAGAACTCCCACCACCGCTTCAGTCATCCTTAATCAACCCGCCAGATTTGGAATTGAAGCCATTGCCACCGCACTTGAAATATGCATTTCTAGCAGAGAATGAGAAGCTGCCTGTGATTATTTCGGCATATCTGAGTGCTGAGGAGGAAGATCAATTGCAAATTGTGTTGAAGAACCACCGAGGTTCATTCGGGTGGTCGGTCGCAGACATTAAGGGGATCTCCCCTACATTGTGCCAGCACAAGATCCGGCTCGAGGAGGGAGCCAAACCGGTAATTCGACCACAGCGTCGACTAAATCCTAGCATGATGGAGTTCGTCAAGAAGGAGGTGATCAAGCTCCTTTCCGCAGGTATCATCTATGCTATATCTGAATCGACGTGGGTGAGTCCGACACAGGTAGTCCCTAAAAAGGGGGGAATTACTGTGACACAAAATTTGTTAAATGAACCTGTAACAACCCTCTTGGTAACGGGGTGGCGAGTTTGTATATACTACCGTAGATTGAATGTTGCTACGCTTAAGGATCATTTCCCTCTTCCATTCATTGATCATATTTTAGAGCGATTAGCGGGTCGATCTCATTTTTGTTTTCTCAATGGTTATTCGGGGTACAATCAGATTTCCATTGATCCTAAGGACTAAGAGAAGTCCACCTTCACTTGTCCTTACGGAACATTTGCATACCGCCGTATGCCATTTGGTTTGTGTAACGCACCAATAACCTTTCAGCGTTTCATGCTTGCCATTTTCTCTGATATGGTTGAACGTTGTTTGGAGGTTTTTATGGACGATTTCTCCGTCTACGGTGCGTCCTTTGATGAATGTTTATACAATTTAGACAAGGTTTTGCAACGATGTGAGGACACACATTTGGTCCTCAATTGGGAGAAATGCCACATGATGGTCAGCGAAGGGATCGTGCTTGGACATAAAGTGTCTAGCACGGGGTTGGAGGTAGACCCAGTGAAGATCGAAGTGATTTCCAAATTGCCCCCACCGAATTCAGTTAAAGGGGTACGGAGTTTTCTAGGTCACGCCGGTTTTTATCGCCGCTTTATAAAAGATTTCTCAAAAATCGCCAAACCATTATCTGAGTTGTTGGAAAAGGATGCTGTGTTTGATTTTAACAACAAGTGTTTACATGTGTTTAACGTGCTTAAAGAAAAACTGATTTCGGCACCGGTTGTGCAAACACCGGACTGGACCAAGCCGTTTGAACTGATGTGTGATGCATCAGATTTCGCAGTGGGGGCAGTTTTGGGACAACGTGTGGACAATAAACCCGCTGTGATTTTCTATGCGTCCAAAACCTTAAATGAAGCACAAATGAATTACACGACAACCAAAAAAGAACTTCTCGCCGTTGTTTTTGCTTTTGAAAAATTCCGGCAATATCTTGTAGGATCTAAAGTCGTGGTATGGACGGACCACGCCGCCATTAAGTACTTGATGGAGAAAAAGGATGTCAAACCTAGACTGATTAGGTGGATCCTACTATTACAAGAATTTGATATTGAAATCAAAGATAAGGCGGGAATAGAAAATGTGGTTGCGGACCATCTTTCGAGGTTGGAAAGGGTAGATGAGAAGGATGTGCATATACCCATTACTGAAATGTTTCCTGATGAGCAACTTTTATCTGTGAAATATAAAGATCCTTGGTTTTCTTACATTGTTAATTATCTTGCCTACAAAATTATCCCGGATGATTAGACATACCAAGAGAAAAAGAAAATTTCCCATTCTTTGCGGTATTATTTTTGGGATGACCCTATTCTGTTGAAGCAATGCAGGGATGGTGTGTTGCGCAGGTGTGTACTGGAGGTGGAATACGAAAGTGTCCTTCGTCATTGCCATACTCTACCGACGGGTGGCCACCATGCTAGTTCTAGAACTGCAGCCAAGGTACTTGAGAGCGGTCTCTACTGGCCTACTTTGTTCAGCGACGCCTATGACTATGTGCGGCAATGCGATTCCTGCCAACGGGCAGGTAACATTTCAAAATGATAGGAAATGCCCCTTAATGTATTTCAAGAAGTCGAGGTGTTCTATCTGCGGGGTATTGATTTTATGGGACCCTTTGTGTCCTCCAATTATAACTTGTACATTCTATTAGCTGTTGACTATGTATCGAAGTGGGTAGAGGCAATACCCACCAGGACTAATGATGCTGTCGTAGTGTGCAGGTTTGTCAAAGAATATATTTTTTGCAGGTTTGGTGTACCACGAATGATAATTAGTGATGGAGGTACACATTTCTGGAATCAGAAGTTCGCGGCATTTTTGAAAAAGTACGGGGTAAAGCACAACATTGGTACCCCGTACCATCCGTAGACACAGGGACAAGTGGAAGTCTCCAATAGAGAGATTAAGAAGATCTTGGAGTGCACTGTGGCTTCCACAAGAAAGAACTGGAGCACCTTGCTACCGGACGCTTTGTGGGCATACAGGACGGCGTTTAAGACACCTATAGGCACTACACCTTTTAGGTTGGCTTACGGTCAGGCCTGCCATTTTCCAGTGGAATTGGATCATAGGGCGCACTGGGCGCTTAGGAAGCTGAATTTGAGCTACGATGAGGTAGGAAAGAAACGGATGTTAGAGATAAATGAACTTGATGAGCTGAGGATGAATGCCTATGAAAGCTCGCGGATCTACAAGGAGCGAACAAAGATGATTCACGATCGACATATTCAGATGCGCGTCTTCAAGAAAGGAGATCGCGTACTCTTGTTCAACTCCAGGTTGAAGATGCATCCCGGGAAATTGAAATCCCGATGGAGTGGACCGTTCACCGTAGAGGAGGTCAGGCCACATGGCGCAATCATGGTGCGTGATGGCGAGACAACATTCTTGGTTAATGGACAACGATTGAAGTTGTATTTCAGAGAGGATTACACAAGGAAAGTCAATGAGGTCAAACTCATTGCGCTTCCAAATGCGTGAGGAGCTGGAATTCATCTAGCCTAAGACGTTAAATAAGGGCGCTTGTTGGGAGGCAACCCAACCATCAGTAGCTTCGTTTAGTTTCTTTCAATTAGTACTTTGTTTTGATTTCATTTTGTTTTTAGTGTAAAAATGATACCTTGATCGTTTGTTCCATGTGCAGGACTGAGGCAGAGTCGATACCATCGACCCTTGTGTCGATGGTATCGAGATAGGCACAAGCAGGCGGCTGCAAAAATCTCACTGAGTCGATACTATCGACGGCCTCGTCGATAGTATCGACATACCATCAGGTTGCTCGCCAAAATGAGGTCGATAGTATCGACACGGACGTCAATACTCGCAAGATCTCTGGAGATATTCAGACGAATTTGTCTCAGTGAAGTCGATACCATCGACGGGCATGTCGATGGTATCGACCCAGTTACAGGCAGAAAGCGGCGACCGGGCCTCGCGAGGGTGTTTGCCTAAGCAGAGTCGATACTATCGACTTGCATCGATGGTATCGACGCGACATGTCACCGATCCGCGAGAGGAAATCAACGGCGATCGCTACATCATGAGAGTCGATCCGTGGGATGGGTCGATACCATCGACCCCTGTCGATGGTATCGACGCGTCATCGATCCGGGCCCCCACATCAGGCTATCGACAACCGTCGATACTAGCGGAAGCCGGATTGTGCTACAGGAGTCGATACCATCGACTCGCGTCGATGATATCGACGGTCACACAGCAGCGCCGGCCACAGTTATAAAAGGGAGGGTTTGTCGTCATATGACATCACACCTTCAGAGATTTCCTCCTCCACTTGTGCCATGCATCTTGTTGAGCAATCAGAGCCCGGGTATGAGCATCCAAGAAGAGTGTTCTTCCCCGAGCCTTCACCGAGCGGAGATTTTCTTCTCCGACCTTCACCAAGCTCCATCTTCTACTCTTTCTTTCTTGATGATGGTGCGTACAGCCGATGCATCCTCTTCACAGGCGGATCCTATGGAGATCCCTGAGTTTGTTCCTCCACGTCCTACCTCTATTCCGCGTCCGCGGATAGTCCACCCTACTCCGGAGGTCCGGAAGGTGTACGAGGAGTTGATGAAGCGCAAGATCGAGCCGACCCGCTACGTCGATCGGGATATGGTGCGTTACTTAGGGTTCGAGGCTAATCTCCAATATGTTCTCAAAGGTCAAGTGCACCAAACTAACAGGACGCCTGATGAAGTCCAATACTATGCTGAGGGCCATCCATTTTTCGGCGAGTGGCCGACCTACAAGGAACTCGTGGTGGAGTTCATGGCATGACTTGACATCAACGTGCTGCCCAATGACCTGATCGCCACCGACAGAGAATGGAGAAAAGGGAGGGTGTCGTTCCAGCTCTTCAACAATAACTACACCATCACCCTCGACCAGTTTAATTCTATTTATAACTGGGCTCATCACAACTATCAGCACCGGCGGCCAGATAATAGGACGGATTACGACGCCATCTTTGCCGAGTTGGTAACTGCGCCGCCCGACAAATTCGTGAGCTACCATAATGCGGCGGTTGCAGATTTTGAACATCCGTTTGTGCGGGTTCTTCACCGCATGCTATGCACCACCATGTTCGCCCGTGGTGATCTGTCTCTCAGCAAGTTTCAAGAGACAGACTTGTTTTTCCTGTACAAGTTGCTGAAGCGGGAGGAGTGCAATTGGGGCGCTTTCTTCTTGACGTGCGTGGTGGCCGTGAAGCAGAGTACGAGGAAAGATCCTATCCATTTTGGAGGGCTAATCACACCATTGGCCGTCTATCTTGGGCTGGATATTTCCCAGCTTACTCCCCTCTCTACCAGGAGCAAGGTCAACCTCCAGCATCTGCACCGCTCCAACCTCATCCTGCTTCATGATGGCCTGGCATATGCACATTGCCATGTTAATCACGCCTATCAAGAGTGTTCACTTCCAGACCCCGTCTTCAACATCGAGGGCGCTCAGCATTTTCGATGGCCTGTCGTCGCGATCGAGAGCTCGGATGAAGACGACGGCAATGACGACAACGACAATGATGGCGATGAGCATGAAGAGGATGAGGAGGCTTTCACTCCTCTTCGGGCACGAGTAGCACCCCGGAAGCATCCCCACATGCATCCGGGTGCATCTTCATATTCACAGCCTCCGCCACCACAGCCCTCGCAGCAAAGCGAGGATGTCTACTCCATGCATGGGATGTATACGATGTTGCAAGAGATCCAACACACCCAGCTGCAACACACAGCTTCATATGCCGGTATTCAGGATACGACGAATCGGCTGTTAGATAACCAGAGGGCCATTTTTTAGAATGAGCGCCTCCTCCTCGACAACCAACAACACATCCACGACAGGTTGCATAGGATGGAGATGCAGCAGCAGCCATTCTACGATCATTACTGGAGCCAGAATTACTTTGGGGGGTATCCACAACCTCCGCCAATGCCCCAGTATGATCGTAGATGTTGGGGGGTATCCACAACATTGTTTTTTATTGTATAATGCATAAAAGAAATTTATTTTGTTCACTTAATGGCTTATTATATATGATATTAGTATTGTGGAATGTACATTTCTTACTAGTAATTTTTTATTAAATGCTAAGTTACTAATATCATTTGCTTTGCTTGTTTGTCTTTGTCTTTTTCAGTGTTGACTTTTCAGTTTTGAGAAGAAGTTTTCATCTTCAAGTGACACTGAGGGTGTTAGGGCTGGTCATGCCGCATCAAAGGATGTGGATTTTGCATGGATTCACTACAAGCATGTACCTGGGTCTGGGAATAGGGCAAAGATTGTCTGCAACTATTGTAAGAAAACATTGCTGGTGGGGTAATTACTAGATACAAACGTCACATCATTGGTGGTGACAAAAATGTGGCAATGTGCCAGAAGTGTCCCTAAGTGTTAGGGGTGACTTCAAGAAGCTGATGGGTGCAAAGAAACAAAAACAACAAAAGTTGAAGCAGGTTGAAAAGGCTTACATAGATACACTTTTTGATGTTAGGGCCACAGGTTATTTTGCTTAATCAGATGATGACATTGCATATCCTCCAGGATGTGATACTACTTATACACATCATATGTATAGGCATGCTCTTAGAGACTCTCGCAATAGTGAATGGGATAGAGAGGAGGCATCTCGACTTATGAGGAGATATGGGCCATCTGGTGCAGGTAGAGGCAGTGGGGTTGCCCGTGTTCCTATTGTTGACCTAGATGATGATGAAGATCAACATGCTCAACATAAAAGAAAGGAAGGCACCATTGATACACTTTTCCATTCTGCTAGTGCGAGATTGAAGCATTTTGATGAGCCAGAGGTTAGGAAGCCTAATGCTAGGAAAAAACCCTAAAAGCAATGTTTACTGGTGCGAAAGAGAAGGTGGGAAAGGCAGTGGGTAAGTTCCTCTTTTCTCATGGTATACCTGCACATATTGCAACTGAACCCTATCTCCAGCACATGGTAGATGTGATAGGGGAGTCTGGTAGGGCCATCAAAGCCCCCAGTGCATATGAATTGATGAACAAGTACCTCCCCCAAGAGAAGAAAGATCTACAGGTATGGATTTCAGACCAAAAACAATTGTGGTCTAAATACAGCATCACACTCATGTGTGATGGGTGGACTAGTGGAAATAGAAAGCAAATTATTAACTTTCTTGTACATTGTCATGGATCGACTATTTTTCTAGACTTTGTTGATGCTTCTGGTGAAGTCAGGAATTATAGTTACATCAAGAAGATAATGAAAACATACATCAAGCTGGTAGGAGTTGAAAATGTGGTGCAGATAGTGACTGATAATGGATCTAACTTCAAGAAGGCCGGTGAAAGTATAATGAAGAGATATCTGGTCTACTGGACACCATGTGCTGCCCACTACATAGATCTGATTCTTAAGGACATGGGCACAATGCATCAGAAGTGTGACAATTAATGGTGAGGTTAATCACAGGTTTCATCTACAACCATTCCTTCTTGTTAAATGCAATGAGGTGACCTGAGTACTGTGGAGGTAATCTGATTAGACCAGGGGTGACTAGATTTGCAACAAATTACTTGGCCTTGAATTCATTAAAGTCCAAAAGGGATGGACTTAGGGGGGCTCTTCAATGGTGTGGAGTGGACCTCCATGAAGGAGCACAACACCCCGGTTGGCAGAAGGATTGAAGAACTAATTGCTAGTCAGGCTTTCTCGGATACGGTTACAAAGTTTTTACGGATAATGGAACCTATTGTCGATGTGTTGAGGCTGGTAGATGGTGACAAAGCCGCAACAATGCCTTACATGTATGATACAATGCAAGTAATGGTGGAAGGTATTAAACAAGCAGCTCCTAGGTCCAATTTACAATACTTGTCAATTGTAGACAAGCATTGGACAGTTATGCTTTTGCATCCACTGCATAAAGCAGGTATATAATTTATTTCTTCTAAATTCAGATTTATGTTCTAACTCTATAAGTAGCTCAATCTAAAATCTAAATCTTATTTCCTTATTTGGAATTGGTGACAACTTACTATCTGCATCCGAGGTTCCAATACTCGCGAAAACTGGGCTTAGATGTGACTCTAATGGTCAGCTGTGTGAGATATAATTTGTTGGTATATGTATGCCCGTAGAGCCATCCCAAGCGATTGCATGGTGTCGGATATTAATTAATCAATTAATGCGATTATTTGGTTAATTAATGAACTCCGGAATATTCTAATTAATCCACGAGCATTTTAATTAACGCAACATTTCTATTTACCGATGGGTTTAGGAAACCCTATTTCCCTTCGTATCCTGTTTAAAGGAGGATTGACGGCCGATATCTATATAAGATAGAGAGAGGCTTTTCTATTTATGCTCACGCACGTAAACCCTAGCCGTCATCGTCCTTAGGAGAGAAAGGAGAGAAACGCGTCACTAGCACGCCGCCGCAGAGACACGACTCCTTCCCACGGGCTTGGGAAGCACGACGTGGAGTTCCGTCCATCTGTGTGGACGATGGACGAAGTAGAGACGCAGACGCATTGACGCCTGCGTTTGGAGGACGTCGACGACCACCTATACGCGCCACGAGCGGCGTACATCACTGCCGTAAAGCAGCGCCACCGGATCAACCTGCGACAGCGAACGGGAGAGAAGTTCCGTCCGTGTAGGTCAGCAGTGTTGCACCGTCGTGCAACGGGACATCACCGGACTTGCTCCGCGATAAGGTATATCCCGTAAACAATCCCTCCAAATACGTTGTTATCGACGAGATCTTGTTTCGGGTTGCATGGATTTTATTGCTTCCGCCGCGCATGTTTTCTCCACAAAACCCAACATAATTAACAAATTCTTTACCTCTACAGAAGAGTGTGTCATAGTTATGAATGAGGTATAATTATATATATTACATTACTTACATGAAGTCATGAACATCTTCATTCTTGTTTGATGTTTCATCCTCTGATTCTGAAGTTTGAACATCTTAAATATTTTACAGTTGCGACAATTTTGTGAAGGCACCGGTTGTTTTGGTCATCCAAATGCAGTTTCCGACCATGAGCAGGGTGATCCTTGTGAGTGGTGGGTTTGGAATGGAACGGGTGCCCCCCAACTAAGAAAATTGGTTGTTCGCATTCTTTCTCAAAAAACATCTGCAGGAGGTTGTGAAAGAAATTGGAGTACTTTCAATTTAATACACTCAAAGAGAAGGAACAGGTTGGGGGCAAACAGGCTGAGAGATCTGGTATATGTTCACTACAACATACAGTTGAGGGCTAGAGCAATATGAGATGCCAACTACAAGGAAGTGTATTTTGCTATCATCCACGATCCCATTGACACCGCATACACGTTCAACCCATCCAGGCGTAGAGGCATAGAAGAAGCTGATGATTCAGAGGATCCTTTAGAGGAATGGATGAATGAGATAGGTCGTCCCATTCTTGATAATCTAGATGGACGTCCAGATCCATACATAGAAGAGCAATTTGAAGAAGATTATGATATTAATGTTGATCAAACTCCACCTGAAAGACTTGAGCCTGAGTCTGAGCATCAAAATGTTCATATGGAAATCAATAGAGCAGTGGAAGAAGAGTTGGGTAGCACATAATCACCTTCTTTAAAAAGTACATCTGGGTAAAAGTCCAAGTCTGATGATGATGGTGGCAATGATGGAGGTGGCGGTGAGCGCTCTCCGGAATATCCCCCTATTGTTGATCCTCAAAATGATGACCGTCCTTATGTTACTAGGGTTGCACCTCCTCCTCCAACTGAAAAAGAATATCCCATGTCTGATAAAACTTTTCAAAGGAGGAAAATTTAAACGGGCAAAGACTACAGTGGTGCATTGCCACATGAGGCTCGTACGGCTACAAAAGTGGTTATTATTCTGATATTGCTGATTCATTTGGGAGCATGAGTATTTCAACTTCTGATTCTCAATCTCAACATGATTCAACATTAGGCTTTGGCAATATGTTATTTGAGAAAACACATGCACAACCCTACCCATCTCATTCTCAATATGGGTACTCTGGATATCAAAATCAGCCACCACCACAACCAGAGGTAGAACATCATGTTGGATATAACTATACAACAAATGTCTCAGACCCACATGAAAGTTATCAGTACAACTCCCTTGCATTCTTTGAGGATGGTGGGCAAACATGGAGTGGTGGTCATTCAGTTCTTCCTATTTCTCCAGTCCCAATACTTCCTATGGCTGTGCCTGTAGCTATTCAACAAAATCCTCAAACAAGTCAACGTCCACTTACTCGAGCTCCTCCACCTATGTCTCCAATAAAGGCACAATATCTCAAAGGTTTAGAAGTGCATTTTCCAAAGATTGGGATGATTCAATTTGTTAATAATGATGTGTATGAGGAGCATGTGAATACATACAACCAAAATTATAGGATGCATATGTCATGGCAGGAATATCTCAACAATATCAACTCATTACGGTATGGACAACCAGCGCGCCACTCAACATACAACTAAAGTGAGCTGGTAAGTAAATATATTATTCTTATGTTGTAAATTGTATATTATTGCATAATTGTGTGTATTTAAGTTTGTGGATTGTTCTAGTAAAATTTCATATTTGAATTCCTACATATTGTCATCGAAATCCTTCATCAAAATCCTAACAAAACAGGTCAGATTTCTTACCTCCCACATGATGGACCCCCCCAACAAACCCAGTATGAAATTTTCTTGCATAAAACGTTGCATTTAGGTGTAGAGATTACACCAGTAAAATTTCATGAACTAATTCGTTCATTTCAGCGTCGAAACGGCCATGTTTGCATCTATTAGTATTTCCGTCGGTATAACGGTAAATACCTATTTCCAAGAAGTCGAAACGACGTTGGTATCAGCCACCTCGTTCCTTGTTTATGAGCATTGGGCCTAAGGGCCGCACAACTTCTAGAGATGTTGATTCACCATGTAAGTTTCAAGATGTTCAAGTGACTTAGAGATGCGAGGTCCAAAGTTTAGATGTTTCAATAATATCAATGATATGGATTATAAAAAGATTTTATATGTTTCAATAGTGCAAAAATAGTCTAAATTAAAAGAAAATGAGTATATAATGTATTGGTTCAATGAAGATGCATCCCTTCCATATTTGTAAGGAATAATGTTTAGAATCTTATGATTATTTGTTAATTGAATCTCATAAAGGCGCTAGAGATGCAACTTTACATTATTCTTTATTGACTACTAGTGGAGAACACATGCTAAGCATGTGTAATACAATTAAACTAATATAAAAATAAAATGGTCACCGCAATTTTTTTGTTAGAATGATATCTTTTGTTCATACAATTTGATTCTTATTTTCAATGACGCAATATTCCTTGTATTGTACATACATTGTAAAAAATATATCCCAATTTCAATTTAGAAATCAACTTCTGAACCTAATACCAATTATTCCAAGTTAGACAATGTTTGTGTCATGGCTCCAGACAGAACTTTAACAACCATAGTTGTTAGTGACTTTTGTTGTTAAAATTGTGTATTTAACAAATGACAATAATGATATGATGAATAAGATCAAGCGGTGAGGTGTGGCTAAAAAAAGAAGCAGAAAAAGAAGAGTCACCCTGAAATAGAACCAGACATGTCTCATTTGATATCTAGATCAATATGTAGACATTGGTCATCAAAATGTTGCACTGGGCCCAAAATAAAAGAAAATTAAGCATTAAAGTAGGCTAAAGGTAAAGCATACAAATAAGCTCGCCAGCCGTACTCATACAAAAAGGCAAACATGTTGCTAGAAAAAGTAGGCATGTCACCCTCCATATGTATATATTGATTTGTTGTTAAAACTGTGTATTTAACAAATGCCAACAATGATATGATGAATAAGATTGAGCGGTGAGGTGTCGCTAAAAATGAAGCGAATATGATGAAAAAGAACTAGACATGTCTCATTTGATATCTAGATATAGATATTAATATGTAGACATTGGTCATCAAAATGTTGCAATGAGTCCAAAATAAAAGAATATTAAGCAGTAAGGTAGCTTAGAAAATTAAGCATGCATTAAGCTCGCCGCTCGTACTCATAAAAAAATAGCAAACATGTTGCTAGAAAAAGCAGGCATGTCACCCGCCATATGTAGACTATAGAGATATGTTGTTTTTCTGTTATGTCTTGTTGAGTGTCATGTGCATAGCAAGTGCCTCACTTATGTTGTTTGCCTCTGTAGTTTAGTCACATATTGCTCATCTCTATTTTAGTCTCTACTCTCTTCTGTTATATAAGAGACTACATTGTACACTATTTTACTCACTAAATAAACAAGCCTTCATTTATCTATATGGTATCAAGAGCAGGCTCGGTCCCAGTTTCTCTGTCCCACCCTATCCCAATACCCTAAAGCCCTCTCCCCCCGGCCGCCAGTCCCCTCCTCTCCCCCAGCACCGCCGCTGCCCCCCTTCCAGTCCCCTCCTTGCCTTGCTGCAGCCGCCGCCCTCCCCACCATCACCACCACCCGTCTCCCACCACCTCCCCACCAGCCACCAACCACCACTCCAACCCCCTACTACCGTAACCGCTCCGTCCCCATCCATCTTCTTCCTTGTTCCCTAATCCATCCTTATTCTCCTATCGGGTATTCGACTGTTTCGGGCAGCCATAGACCTCTCAAGTTGAGAGTCCCCTACGTCTTTCGGTTCCTTTTCTTCCTGTGCCTCATGAAGTACTATTGATTTCCTCATGACAGCGTAGGTTTTCTACATCTATCTCTGCCCGAGTATGGGTCCTTCTGATATGATGCGTCAGATCTCTACTGTTGCTACTGCCCCATAATGAGTTTATTATTTACTGGCTGTTGCTGCTTGTCGTGGGTTATTTACGTGCTGCTTACTATTGCTCTGTCCCATTTCTGCTATTGTCTACCTCTACACAGTATGGCATCTATGGAGCCTCCTTGATCTCTCTGTGTTACCACGGTCAAGCTTGATGGATCCAACTACCATCTGTGGTTGGCATCATTTGTTCTATATGTGAAGGCTCAAGGCAGATACTCTCATCTTACTACTGATCCACCTCCTGCTCCTGTTGCTACTACTGACGACAAGACCAAACAGGCTTCTGCTCAATGGTCTAAAGACGACTTGGATGTTATGTCTTGGCTACTCAATAGCATCGAGCCACACATTAGTCAGTCTCTCCTGTGCCTTCATGATGCCAAATCTATGTGGGACCAGCTCTCTCATGTCTACTCACACCAGCAAAATCCAAAGAGAGTTTTTGAAATTTTCAAAAACCTTGCCAAAAAGGAGTACTCCTCAGATGCATCTATTGAAGTTTTTTACAACCAATGCTCTGCTCTCTGGAACGAGTACAAGATCTACCACTAGTTGACTGCTGACATCAAGGAAGCTCAGAAGCAATGCAATAAACTCCAACTAGTTCAGTTCTTGGCTGCACTTCCAGCTTCATTTTCCGGTGTGGTTGAAAAAATATTGTCTAGTGATCCACTACCGACTCTCCGTGATGTTCTCAAGTGAGTCCAACGGCTACCTTCTGTTTCCTCTACACCAGCTATTGAGCATCTTGCCTTGGTTGCTCGTACTATTGATTCTGGTAGTGGCCGCGGTCGTGGACGTGGTCGTGGAGGACGTGCACTACCCTCTGGAGGAAGAGGCACTTCCAAAGCACCTGGACGAGGTCAAGCCCATGGGCCCCGCTACTGCAACTGGTGTGGTTGTGATAATCACACTGAAGATAGGTGTTGGATCAAGCACGGCAAGCCTGTCTGGGCAAACCAGGCCTCCACTGAAGCTACTATAGAAGCCGCATCAGACCCACCGGCTGCTACTCCGTCCACTGACTGGCTTCGTTCTGAGTTCGAGAAATTCTTCCAGGAGTGAATGACTCAACTACCCTCAACATCAGCAGGAGGATATTCTACTATGCTGGCGTCTCCCTCTGCTGGTAACTAAAAATGGTGTATTGATTCTGGGGCGTCTGCTCACATGGCAGGCGACCTCCACTTATTTTCTGCCCTATCTAAAACTTCACATATTCCATCTGTCACCGTTGTTAATGGCTCGAAAGTAGCTATACATGGCATTGGCACAGTTCTGTTATCTCGCATGATGAATCTCCACTCGATTTTATATATATCTCAGTTTCCTGTTAATTTACTATATGTTAGTAAAACTGTCAAACAACTTCAATGCTCTATTAAATTTGATACCTATGGTTGTGTTTTGAAGGATCTCCGCATGAAGATGAGGATTGGTACAGGCCATGAAGGACCGGATGGACTGTACTACCTTGATGGACCACCTGCAATGTCAGTCTTCTTATCTACATCTATCTCAGGGCTGTAGTGGCACGTTAGGTTGGGTCATCCATCTGCCGCAAAAATGAAGTTCTTATTTCTTGCTTTAACAGAACAAAAATTCTCTTGTGAAACCTGTGTTTTGAGTAAACAAACCAGATCTATTTTTCCTGCTAAGATTGATATTGGGTCTAAAGATATGTTTGACATTGTTCACTCTGACATCTGGGGTCCGTGTTGTGTCCCGAGTCAGTCTGGTGTTAAGTATTTCTTGACATTTATTGATGATTATTCCCGTGCTACCTGGATTTTTCTACTTAAATACCGTAGTACTATTTTGGATAATATCTGTGTTTTCTTCTCAGAAATAAAAACCCAATTCAATAAAACTATCAAAATTCTCCATACTGACAATGCCCTAAAATTTGTGCAAAAGTCTGTCACCACTTTTTGTTCTAATCAGGGCACCATACACCAAACTACATGTCCCTACACTCCTTAGCAAAACAGTGTTGTTGAACGCAAAAACCGCCATCTCTTAGAGGTTACTTGCACTCTTCTTCTCCATTACAAAGTCCCTCACCATTTCTGTCCTGAGGTTGTCACTACGACATGTTTTCTTATCAACCGCATGCCCTCATGTGTTCTACAAAATCGCATCCCATACTCTATCTTGTTTCCTGATGCACCTTTGTTTCCTATACCAGCTCACATTTTTGGGTGTACTTGTTTTGTTAAAAATTTGCGCCCATGAATGTCGAAACTTGACCCTCGGTCTACTAAGTGCATTTTCTTGGGTTATTCAAGAACTCAGAAAGGCTATCGCTACTTTGATCCGATACTTAGGCAGTGGTTGGTCAGTGTGGATGTTGTCTTCTTTGAGCATATGCCCTTCTTTTCTGAGGATGGAGCTAACCTAACTCCTGATCTGTTGGCACAAACACCTCTACCAAACATTGTTGAAAATTTGCCTATTTCAGACCAGCCTGAAGAACGTCCACTGCAAGTTTATAAACGCAGATCAAAGACAACCGCTCCTTCCATGGCCCCTCCTCAACCAACTCCTGCGTCTGCAGATGATCATATAAACACTGAGGTAAACTCTGATCTGCACCTTCCTATCAGCTTAAGGAAATGTGTATGCTCATGTACTAAGCATCCTATCAGTCATTTCTGCACTACTGATAATCTGCATAACAACTTTGCCTGCTTTACTTCTGCACTATCTGCTGTCAGTATTCTGAAAAATGCTACATAGGCTCTTACTATTCCAGCATGGAAGAAGGTGATGGACCTGGAAATGCAGGCACTATGTGATCGCAAGACATGGGAACTTGTCAATCGTCCGGCTTCTTGCCCTACAGTGGGTTGTCGTTGGATCTTCACTATTAAATATCATCCAGATGGTACCTGTAACATCCCTGACCTGGGTTATACTTTAACCATAGGTGTTTTGATTAAGAAAGGTGATTAAATGCTTAATCCCATCTTGTGAAAAGTAATTAGGCCTCAAGAGGAACCTATGTTGCAATTCTAGTCCTTTTTGAACATTGTTGAAATCAATGTTTTGTTTGTTTTGGACTAAAGTGCAAATTACCCAAGTTGAGGGGTTTAAGTGCAAATTGTGCATGATAATATGTTCCTCATGTGTTTAAGCATCATGAGAGTGAATATGATGCTGAGGTATGGCTTATGGAAGCCTAAATACCAAGAAAGAGGTGATAAAGCAATGTATGTGAATTAAAACCTAGTTTTGGTGTAATGTGCAATTTACCCAAAACCTAGGGTTCAATATGCAAATTACCACATCTATAAGGTCCCTAATGTTTCTTGGCATCATGTAGAGCAAAGAAAATGAGATTGGCACCTCATTTGAATTAAGTTTGAAGAGAGAGAATCTTGATATTAAAATAATCAAGATTTAATCCTAATTGAAACCCT
This sequence comes from Alisma plantago-aquatica, assembly GCA_963693085.1. Lineage (NCBI taxonomy): Eukaryota > Viridiplantae > Streptophyta > Magnoliopsida > Alismatales > Alismataceae > Alisma > Alisma plantago-aquatica. The sequence goes on from OY856412.1 coordinate 1,261,393,181, forward strand.
AATTCGATTTAGAGCAAAAATGAATGTATTAATTAAAGGGCCTTCAACCAAAATTATAATGGTTGGATTCATATGTGCGTGGAAATCCTTGAGCCTTGCAAGGACCACGAAAATATCCAAGGGAGTGGATAACTCATTCACAATTTTATAAGAAAAAGAAATATCCACTCACATATGGATATTAATATTATATGATTTAAGGTGCTTGATTTGTTTTTCTTTAAATCATGGATAATTGAGAGGAATTGGAGGCAAACAATATTGCCTCGGACCAAGGAAGTTTAGGGGGAAGAGGCGGCCATATTTTTGGGACTAATTGGATTTTTATAAAGCATATTCTCTCTCATTGAAATTTTATAAAAGAACCTTTTACAAGCCAAATGGAAGGCTTTTTCGACCCCACTTCTTCTCCTTGCTTGGGAAACGACCAAGGGAGCTTGGGAGGGTCAGGAGTACGACCCCCAACCTGTTGGTAATCTTCTTGATCCATTTCACCTTGATTCCATGGTGGAAATCGAAAATAAATTATGGATTTCTTCCTATTTTGATCTCCTCTTCAATTCTAACCATTCCTTTTCACTCAAACCTTGAGGACGAGCCTTGTAATGGTGAAAGCAGTTGCATCCACCATTGTTTCCGTGGACATGGAGCTTTGGAGCTCAATTGGAGGCGGGTTTTATAACTTGAAACCCTAACTTTGCTATTGCATTCAATTCCATATCAAATAATGATCATTTCTACATTTACAATAATTGATTCAGTTGATTGATGCAATCTCCATGGAAATCACAGCAGGTTTCGTGGGTTTAGAGCTTTATGATAATTACATCATCATAAGCAAGCACCTCACCAAATATCAAAGCCAACCGGTTTCATTGAGTTGCTCAAACGGTTTCCCAAACCGTTTGGGAGCAAACAGTTTCAAACCGTTTGGGAGCAAACAGTTTCAAACCGTTTAGAAGAAAACGGTTTCAAAACCGTTTGGGGGAGTTGACCAAGGGTTGACAGTTTGAGAATCCTGTTCCTAGTTATGTTTGTTGATAACCCACCAAATTTGATGGATTAATTCCAAAGGAATCATGAGTTGAAGGCTAATCAATTAGGTAAACCTAATTGGATTAAGTGCTGATTTTCAACTTGATTAATTTAACTTTTTGGGCAAACGGTTTCAAAACCATTTGAAATAGTTTACCAAGCTTTGACCGTTTGATAATACTGTTCCTAATTATGTTGGTTGATGACCCACCAAATTTGGTTAATTAATTCCAAAGGAATCATGAGTTGAAGGCTAATCAATTGGGCAAACCCTAATTGAAATTAGTGCTGAAATTCCAATGAGTTGATTTGAGATTTTGGGTTGATTAGCCCAAACGGTCTCAAGACCGTTTGGGGATCACCCAAACGGTTTCAAGACCGTTTGGGGATCACCCAAGATCGTTTGGAGGTCTATGGTTAAGTATGGTTGCCTATTTGAAGGTCCAAAGTTACCAAGTTACAAAGCAATCAATTGCTGATTTGTTGATCGACTCAATAGACCAAAGCTTGATGAAATTTCACTAGAATCCAAGGGTTGGATGAGCCAAACGGTCTCAAGACCATTTGGAGCTCATCTAAATGGTCTCAAGACCGTTTGGAGGTCACCCAAGACCGTTTGGAGGTCTAGGGGTGAGTATGGTTAAGCAATTGATGATCCAATGTTACTAAGTTAAAGTGTAATCAATTGCTGATTTGGTGATCAATCCAATGATCCAAACCTTAATTGGTGGACTTGGATTTTGATGATATGATGGGTAATCGGTCTCAAGACCGTTTGGTGGTCATCCAAACGACCTCAAGACCGTTTGGGGTCAGGTCATGTTCAATTTGGATGATGGTTCAATGGTTTCAAAGTAACTAATCTTGCATTGATTAGTGTTGAAGGATCATTGATTCCAAACCCTAATTCAATTGATTCAAACCCTAATTGAGGACTAATTGAGGGTTAATTGAGGGTCAAATCAGGTTAAGGTTGACCTATTTAACTCAATTGAAGTATGAGGATAGGTCCAATTGATGATTGGTTCCATGAATTCATTGATTGAAGGAAACAACATCGGAAACCCTAATCCAATTTGATTGGTTGAGACCATATTTGGTCCATGCGGTTTTGAGGAGGTTTGGACCAAACGGTCTCAAGACCATTTGGGGCCAAACGGGCTGAAGACCGTTTGGGACCAAACGATCCCAAACCGGTTGAGCCTATGCGGTTTCAATAGGTGCTTTAGCAAATGGTTTCAAACCGTTTGAACTTTGAAATACCAAGACCGTTTGGGGCTCAAGTAGTCAAGGTTGATTGAGGATTCAATGGGTTAATCCACTTGGACACCTATTGTAATTGAAGATTCAATTGGTCAATTCAATTGGATACCTTATGTAATGAAGGTCCAATGTGATTGAATCTCTTGAGAATGAGAGATGATGAATGATCCATTGATCCAATGATGATTAGTAATGATAATCAATGAAGGTACAAAGGTTGAAACCCTAATAGTACCTAAGTGATTAGTGCCAATTAAGGGATGAACCCTAATTGTTTATAGGATCAATGACTTGGTACACTATGTTAATCATAGTGGTATGTACTTGATTGAAGGGTTGATATGACCTAATCAAGTTGAGAGGATGATAGCATGGAATACATACTTGAATATGATTTATGTGGTGATTAAGGGTATGATCCTTAAGTAGAGAGATCATGAAACCCTAATCATGAACATAAACCCTAATTGACAGGGCTATTGAGTTCTAACCCTAATTAAGGGCAATTCTAAATATAACCCTAATCCAGGGTGAGGATGTAACCCTACTTCAAGGTAATGATATATGAAACTCTAGTTGAGGGTGATTCCATGAGAAACCCTGATTAAGAATTAACATCACATGATGCTCTAATGCTATGTTGTGATGAGAGGCCCTAAGAAGGGTAAAGGTATATGAGACTCTAATGTGAAGTCATAATGCATAAAGCCCTAATCCTGGGCAATGTGGCAATGAATCATAACCCTAATTTTAAATAAGGATATAAGGAAACCCTAATAATAAGATAGAAGGAATGGCCTTATAAAGGTGAAACATTTCATGTGGTTGATTATAGGAAAGCTTATTGTAAGCAATGCCTTAATCTGAGATGAGTTCATATCATTAAAGATAATTGGACCATTCTTATGTGTAACCTATGCACTTCATGGTAAGAGTGATAGGTTAGTGGATGAAAGGATTAAGATGGGAAATACCTTAATCCAAGATAAGCTGATAACTTAAGAAAGTTGGAAGTGATGAGGAAAGTAATACATCAAGATATGAATGACTTCAAAGTTAGCATTTCAAAGTTGATATACTTAGATAATTACGAAATCCTAATGTGAGATGGGAAAACCCTAAACCTAAATTGAGTAATGGGACATGAGAAACCCCAAAGTGATGTAAATAGTAAGCCCTAACCCTATTAAGGGAATAGTGGTGTTACTATTATATTACACGAGATAAAATGAATTTGTTGCCTAATGATAGGTGACAAGATGTTGAATGGCCCTGTGAGCCATATGATTAGATGTTGCCTAATGAGAGGTGACAAGGTGTTTTATGGGCCTTATGAGATATGAGGATGGTTGTTGCCTAGTGAGGGGTAACAAAATGTTTTAAAGGTTATACAGGATTGACATAGTTCAATACCTGGAATAATATCACAGGATTGATATAGTTCAATACTTGGAATAGATGCACATGATTAGCTTAGTCTAATACCTGGAATAACAACTGCACAAGATTGGTTAAATTCCAGTACCTGGAATAATGTCACAGGATTGACTTAGATCAATACCTGGAATAATAACACAGGATTGGCTAACTCCCAATACCTGGAATGCACAGGATTGACATAGATCAATACCTGGAATAATAACACAGGATTGGCTAACTCCCAATACCTGGAATGCACAGGATTGACATAGATCAATACCTGGAATAATAACACAGGATTGGCTAACTCCCAATACCTGGAATGTACAGGATTGACATAGATCAATACCTGGAATAATAACACAGGATTGGCTAACTCCCAATACCTGGAATGCATAGGATTGACATAGATCAATACCTGGAATAATAACACGAGATTGGCTAACTCCCAATACCTGGAATACACAGGATTGACATAGATCAATACCTGGAATAGTTGCACAAGATTGGTAATAACCCAATACCTGGAATAGTTGCACAGGATTGACATAGATAAATACCTGGAATAGTTGCACAGGATTGACATAGATCAATACCTGGAATAGTTGCACAGGATTGACATAGATCAACACCTGGAATGGTTACACAGGATTGACATAGTTCAATACTTGGAATGGATACACAGGAATAAGATAAGTATAATGCTTGAACTAGATGTACAGGATTGGTGTAATCCAATGCCTGGAATATTTATATAGGATTGGTATAAACCAATGCTTGATCAAGACATGATGATGTACTCTCTCATGTCCAGTATAACCAAGACCTGTTTAGCAGATTGGCTAAGGCCAATAAGTTGAAACAAGAATATCTCATGGGTGACATATCAAGATAATGAGTGTCACAAGAGAAGTTTGACATGATGGTATAATATGAAGGATAAATGATATACATGTTCTTCCTATTCCTTATTAAGAGAATAGTTGATCTATTGTTCTATCATAAATAGTTGCAATGCTTACAAAGTTGAGAATGCCTTAAACTGCTTAACCTCTGCTCAGTTTCATATCTTTAATTTGCAATACAATGTTTTGGCAGAGAGTTATATCTCCCGCTGGGGCAATTTACAATTGTCTCACCCCCGTGGGATCCAACATTTTTAGGTTGACGCGGACAAAGAGGCAGATACTCTTTTGCAGTAAAAGGAAAGCAACAACATCTTGGACAGCAGTGAGATCTCAGGTGGAGGCACTGACTGTCAAGTCAGATAGTTAGAAAGTCCTATGTGTCGTCTCTGTACTCTCAGGTCCTCGGAGTTTTTAGTTAGTGTTTTAATGGATCGATCTGAGATTTTGGCTTGATGCCTCGGGGTTTTATGGTGTTTGTATATAATGTTATATGGTAGCTGATGATGTAATTCCCAAGAAGAGATAGTACAAGACATGTACGGTTGAACTAGAATGTAATGTTATACATTGGTTCTTGATGGAAAGATTTCCTATGTGTGGATCTCTTTGCTAAAAGTTTTAATTTTTAGTGATTTTCAATAATCTGCTGCAAATAATTCGCTTCCGCTTAAGTTAATCTTGTTTTTGTGAGTTAGATGCCACAAATATAGTGGTATCAGAGCTCTAGGTTCGCTGAGTCTACAGAGACATAGGACTAAGGTAGTAGAGTTTGTTTTGGTGTCATCTAGTGTATCTGATAGTGTCTTCTGCTCATGAGAGAGAAGAAGAACTTAAAGATGATTGGGTCACATGAGGAGGTTGCTGCTGAAAGTAGCAATGTTGCACCAAGAAGGGGTGCATGGGAACAGGCAAGAGAGAGACAGATGCCTGAGAATCCCCTATCTGATCCATCTATGATAAGAAAATCCTTCTTTAAGTATTACTGTTGGAGAATTTAGGGCAACAGTAATATATATAGTGGATCAAGTATTGGCAGTGTAACTAAGATTACCAGCCCCAATGATGTTGTTCTAGATATCAACAGGAGTTGTAATTAGCATCAGCAGGTTGAAGCAAAAGGAAATGATGAATTTCTGGACTTAAATTGAGTCTGTGCTCAACCTTATCCTGTTGAATCAACCTTTGAGGCAGAGTTAGCCTGAGACAGTGAATAATCCATGAATTATGACAGGTTAGACAAGATAATGTCATTCAAATATGTCATCTTATGAATTATTGGATTAACTGAGAAAGGAAATGATTGAACTTTCCTTGTTTAGTCCTATGAGGACTTATGTTTTGCATGGTAAAACATTACAAATGTTTTATGTTGTTCTTACCTCTATAAGAAAAGATGAGGTATAAAAGAGATGCCTGGATGAAATTCAGGGATGTTAAACCTTATGCTTGTAATAATATGAAAAGAAGGAGTATGATAGCATACAAAGTGCATACCACTTAATCTCAGTATTTATATACCCTGTCCAGGTATACAATTATTGATGATAAAGTGGGTATGGAAACTCTTAGAGTGTTGTCTTTTTGATTGCTCTGATCAAGTAGTCATTCTGAGACAATCTAATGAGTATCATGAATCAGGAATATGGAATGAATAAATGTGTCATATCCTAAACATAAGAAAGAGAAGTCTGAGATAATCTTAGATGAGCATGTTGTATAAGGAACTAAAAGTGTATTCCTCATAAGATAAGAATAAGAATAAGGGAAACGAACCCTATTCAATAATGTTGCAAGCATAATAAAGATCTTTCCCATAATGAGGAAATGGGAAATGTGATGAGATCATGAGATGATCATAAACATGCTAGATAATAATAAAGAAAGGGATAATGACATGCAATCATCCTTACAAATTCCTATGCTGAAGGCAAGGAACTAGAGGATGAGATGAGGAGGAAATATCCTACTCTTTTCTCTTAATGTTTTGTTGATGATTTCGGGGACGAAATCATTGTAAGGGGTGGATAACTTGTAACATCCCTGACCTGGGTTATACTTCAACCATAGGTGTTTTGATTAAGAAAGGTGATTAAATGCTTAATCCCATCTTGTGAAAAGTAATTAGGCCTCAAGAGGAACCTATGTTGCAATTCTAGTCCTTTTTGAACATTGTTGAAATCAATGTTTTGTTTGTTTTGGACTAAAGTGCAAATTACCCAAGTTGAGGGGTTTAAGTGCAAATTGTGCATGATAATATGTTCCTCATGTGTTGAAGCATCATGAGAATGAATATTATGCTGAGGTATGGCTTATGGAAGCCTAAATACCAAGAAAGAGGTGATAAAGTTGTGTATGTGCATTAAAACCTAGTTTTGGTGTAATGTGCAATTTACCCAAAACCTAGGGTTCAATATGAAAATTACCACTTCTATAAGGTCCCTAATATTTCTTGGCATCATGTAGAGCAAAGCAAATGAGAGTGGCACCTCATTTGAATTAAGTTTGACGAGAGAGAATCTTGATATTAAAATAATCAAGATTTAATCCTAATTGAAACCCTAATTCGATTTAGGGCAAAAATGAATGTATTAATTAAAGGGCCTTCAACCAAAATTATAATGGTTGTATTCAGATGTGCGTGGAAATCCTTGAGCCTTTCAAGGACCACGAAAATATCCAAGGGAGTGGATAACTCATTCACAATTTTATAAGAAAAAGAAATATCCACTCACATATGGATATTAATATTATATGATTTAAGGTGCTTGATTTGTTTTTCTTTAAATCATGGATAATTGAGAGTAATTTGATGCAAACAAGATCGCCTCGGACCAAGGAAGTTGAGGGGGAAGAGGCGGCCATATTTTTGGGATTAATTGGATTTTTATAAAGCATATTCTCTCCCATTGAAATTTTATAAAAGAACCTTTTACAAGCCAAATGGAAGGCTTTTTCGACCCCACTTCTTCTCCTTGCTTGGGAAACGACCAAGGGAGCTTGGGAGGGTCAGGAGGACGACCCACAACCTGTTGGTAAGCTTCTTTATCCATTTCACCTTGATTCCATGGTGGAAATCGAAAATAAATTATGGATTTCTTCCTATTTCGATCTCCTCTTCAATTCTAACCATTCCTTTTCACTCAAACCTTGAGGACGAGCCTTGGAATGGTGAAAGGAGTTGCATCCACCATTGTTTCCGTGGACATGGAGCTTTGGAGCTCAATTAGAGGCGGGTTTTATAACTTGAAACCCTAACTTTGCTATTGCATTCAATTCCATATCAAATAATGATCATTTCTACATTTACAATAATTGATTCAGTTGATTGATGCAATATCCATGGAAATCACAGAAGGCTTCGTGGGTTTAGAGCTTGATGATGATGACATCATCATAAGCAAGAACCTCACCAAATATCAAAACCAAACGGTTTCATTGAGTTGCTCAAACGGTTTCCCAAACCGTTTGGGAGCAAACGGTTTCAAAACCATTTGGGGGAGTTGACCAAGGGTTTACCGTTTGAGAATCCTGTTCCTAGTTATGTTGGTTGATAACCCACCAAAATTTATGGATTAATTCCAAAGGAATCATGAGTTGAAGGCTAATCAATTAGGTAAACCTAATTGGATTAAGTGCTGATTTTCAACTTGATTAATTTAACTTTTTAGGCAAACAGTTTCAAAACCGTTTGAAAGAGTTGACCAAGGGTTGACCGTTTGAGAATCCTGTTCCTAATTATGTTGGTTGATGACCCACCAAATTTGGTTAATTAATTCCAAAGGAATCATGAGTTGAAGGCTAATCAATTGGGCAAACCCTAATTGAAATTAGTGCTGAAATTCCAATGAGTTGATTTGAGATTTTGGGTTGATTAGCCCAAACGGTATCAAGACCGTTTGGGGATCACCCAAACGGTTTCAAGACCGTTTGGGGATCACCCAAGACCGTTTGAAAGTCTATGGTTAATTATGGTTGCCTATTTGAAGGTCCAAAGTTACCAAGTTACAAAGCAATCAATTGCTGATTTGTTGATCGACTCAATAGACCAAACCTTGATGAAATTTCACTAGAATCCAAGGGTTGGATGAGCCAAACGGTCTCAAGAACGTTTGGAGCTCATCCAAACGGTCTCAAGAACGTTTGGATGTCACCCAATACCTTTTGGAGGTCTTGGGGTGAGTATGGTTAAGCAATTGATGATCCAATGTTACTAAGTTAAAGTGTAATCAATTGCTGATTTGGTGATCAATCCAATGATCCAAACCTTAACTGGTTGACTTGGATTTTGATGATATGATGGGAAAACGGTCTCAAGACCGTTTGGTGGTCATCCAAACGACCTCAATACCGTTTGGGGTCAGGTCATGTTCAATTTGGATGATGGTTCAATGGTTTCAAAGTAACTAATCTTGCATTGATTAGTGTTGAAGGATCATTGATTCCAAACCCTAATTCAATTGATTCAAACCCTAATTGATGACTAATTGAGGGTTAATTGAGGGTCAAATCAGGTTAAGGTTGACCTATTTAACTCAATTGAAGTATGAGGATAGGTCCAATTGATGATTGGTTCCATGAATTCATTGATTGAAGGAATCAACATTGGAAACCCTAATCAAATTTGATTGGTTGAGACCATATTTGGTCCATGCGGTTTTGAGGAGGTTTGGACCAAATGGTCTCAAGACCGTTTGAGTCCAAACGGTCTCAAGACCATTTGGGGCCAAACGGTCTCAAGACCGTTTGGGGCCAAACGGTCTCAAGACCGTTTGGGGCCAAACGGTCTCAAGACCGTTTGGGACCAAACGATCCCAAATCGGTTGAGCCTATGCGGTTTCAAAAGGTGCTTTAGCAAATGGTTTCAAACCGTTTGAACTTTGAAAGACCAAGACCGTTTGGGGCTCAAGTAGTCAAGGTTGATTGAGGATTCAATGGGTTAATCCACTTGGACACCTATTGTAATTGAAGATTCAATTGGTCAATTCAATTGGATACCTTATGTAATGAAGGTCCAATGTGATTGAATCTCTTGAGGATGAGAGATGATGAATGATCCATTGATCCAATGATGATTAGTAATGATAATCAATGAAGGTACAAAGGTTGAAACCCTAATAGTACCTAAGTGATTAGTGCCAATTAAGAGATGAACCCTAATTGTTTATAGGATCAATGACTTGTTACACTATGTTAATCATAGTGGTATGTACTTGATTGAAGGGTTGATATGACCTAATCAAGTTGAGAGGATGATAGCATGGAATACATACTTGAATATGATTTATGTGGTGATTAAGGGTATGATCCTTAAGTAGATAGATCATGAAACCCTAATCATGAACATAAACCCTAATTGACAGGGCTATTGAGTTCTAACCCTAATTAAGGGCAATTCTAAATATAACCCTAATCCAGGGTGAGGATGTAACCCTACTTCAAGGAAATGATATATGAAACTCTAGTTGAGGGTGATTCCATGAGAAACCCTGATTAAGAATTAACATCACATGATGCTCTAATGCTATGTTGTGATGAGAGGCCCTAAGAAGGGTAAAGGTATATGAGACTCTAATGTGAAGTCATAATGCATAAAGCCCTAATCCTGGGCAATGTGGCAATGAATCATAACCCTAATTTTAAATAAGGATATAAGGAAACCCTAATAATATGATAGAAGGAATGGCCTTATAAAGGTGAAACATTTCATGTGGTTGATTATAGGAAAGCTTATTGTAAGCAATGCCTTAATCTGAGATGAGTTCATATCATTAAAGATAATTGGACCATTCTTATGTGCAACCTATGCACTTCATGGTAAGAGTGATAGGTTAGTGGATGAAAGGATTAAGATGGGAAATACCTTAATCCAAGATAAGCTGATAACTTAAGAAAGTTGGAAGTGATGAGGAAAGTAATACATCAAGATATGAATGACTTCACAGTTAGCATTTCAAAGTTGATATACTTTGATAATTACGAAATCCTAATGTGAGATGGGAAAACCCTAAACCTAAATTGAGTAATGGGACATGAGAAACCCCAAAGTGATGTAAATAGTAAGCCCTAACCCTATTAAGGGAATAGTGGTGTTACTATTATATTACATGAGATAAAATGAATTTGTTGCCTAATGATAGGTGACAAGATGTTGAATGGCCCTGTGTGCCATATGATTAGATGTTGCCTAATGAGAGGTGACAAGGTGTTTTATGGGCCTTATGAGCTATGAGGATGGTTGTTGCCTAGTGAGGGGTAACAAAATGTTTTAAAGGTTATACAGGATTGACATAGTTCAATACCTGGAATAATATCACATGATTGATATAGTTCAATACTTGGAATAGATGCACATGATTAGCTTAGTCTAATACCTGGAATAACAACTGCATAGGATTGGTTAAATTCCAATACCTGGAATAATGTCACAAGATTGACTTAGATCAATACCTGGAATAATAACACAGGATTGGCTAACTCCCAATACCTGGAATGCACAGGATTGACATAGATCAATACCTGGAATAATAACACAGGATTGGCTAACTCCCAATACCTGGAATGCACAAGATTAACATAGATCAATACCTGGAATAATAACACAGGATTGGCTAACTCCCAATACCTGGAATGCACAGGATTGACATAGATCAATACCTGGAATAATAACACAGGATTGGCTAACTCCCAATACCTGGAATGCATAGGATTGACATAGATCAATACCTGGAATAATAACACGGGATTGGCTAACTCCCAATACCTGGAATACACAGGATTGACATAGATCAATACCTGGAATAGTTGCACAGGATTGGTAATAACCCAATACCTGGAATAGTTGCATAGGATTGACATAGATCAATACCTGGAATAGTTGCACAGGATTGACATAGATCAATACTTGGAATACTTGCACAGGATTGACATAGATCAATACCTGGAATAGTTTCACAGGATTGACATAGATCAATACCTGGAATAGTTGCACAGGATTGACATACATCAATACCTGGAATGGTTACACGGGATTGACATAGTTCAATACTTGGAATGGATACACAGGAATAAGATAAGTATAATGCTTGAACTAGATGTACAGGATTGGTGTAATCCAATGTCTGGAATATTTATATAGGATTGGTATAAACCAATGCCTGATCAAGACATGATGATGTACACTCTCATGTCCAGTATAACCAAGACCTGTTTAGCAGATTGGCTAAGGCCAATAAGTTGAAACAAGAATATCTCATGGGTGACATATCAAGATAATGAGTGTCACAAGAGAAGTTTGACATGATGGTATAATATGACGGATAAATGATATACATGTTCTTCCTATTCCTTATTAAGAGAATAGTTGATCTATTATTCTATCATAAATAGTTGCAATGCTTACAAAGTTGAGAATGCCTTAAACTGCTTAACCTCTGCTCAGTTTCATATCTTTAATTTGCAATACAATGTTTTGACGGAGAGTTATATCTCCTGCTGGGGCAATTTACAATTGTCTCACCCCCATGGGATCCAACATTTTTAGGTGGACGCGGACAAAGAGGCAGATACTCTTTTGCAGGAAAAGGAAAGCAACAACAGCTTGGACAGCAGTGAGATCTCAGGTGGAGGCACTGACTGTCAAGTCAGATAGTTAGAAAGTCCTATGTGTCGTCTCTGTACTCTCAGGTCCTCGGAGTTTTTAGTTAGTGTTTTAATGGATCGATCTGAGATTTTGGCTTGATGCCTCGGGGTTTTATGTTGTCTGTATATAATGTTATATGGCAGCTGATGATGTAATTCCCAAGAAGAGATAGTACAAGACATGTACGGTTGAACTAGAATGTAATGTTATACATTGGTTCTTGAAGTAAAGATTTCCTATGTGTGGATCTATTTGCAAAAAGTTTTAATTTTTAGTGATTTTCAGTAATCCACTGGAAATAATTCGCTTCCTCTTAAGTTAATCTTATTTTTGTGAGTTGTATGCCACAGTACCATTGAACGTCTCAAAGCTCGTCTTGTTGCTAAGGGCCACACCGAGACATACGGTGTTGATTATTTTGAGACTTTCTCTCCTGTTGCACGGCTAAACTCTGTTCGCATTCTGATTTCTGTAGCTGTGAATAAAGATTGGTCACTCTATCGGCTTGATGTGAAAAATGCATTTCTTTATTGAGATTTACAGGAAGAGGTATACATGGAGCAACCACCTGGATTCGTTGCTCAGGGGGAGTCTGCCTCCAAAGTCTGTAAGCTGAATAAGGCTATCTATGGTCTCAAGCAAAGTCCACGAGCCTAGTTTGACAAGCTTAGTCAAATTTTAGTCACCTTTGGCTTTTGTCGCTCTCATTCTGACCATTATGTCTTCATTCGAAAGACTGTAGTTGGACTTGTAATTTTGATTGTTTATGTGGATGACATAATATTATCTGGCAGTGACACAGTGGGCATACAGGAAACTAAAACTTACTTAGAGAAGCATTTTGTCACTAAAGATCTTGGAAAACTTCAATATTTTCTAGGCATTGAAGTCTCCATATCATCTGCAGGACTGTGTCTTTCTCAGAGGAAATATATACTTGATCTGTTGCATGAAATTGGCATGCTTGGCTGCAAACCGACTAGCACTCCACTTGATCCAAACATGGACTGGGATGATGCTAATTCTCCTCCCTATGCTGATCATCATCAATTCAGGAGACTGGTAGGTAAGCTTATTTATTTAACTGTCATACGAGCTGATCTTACTGTTGTTGTCGGATTCATCAGCCAGTATCTTTGCAGCCAGTATCTTGAAAAACCCCGACAATGTCATTGGGATGTTGTATGTCATATTCTGAGATATTTTAAAAGCTCTCCAGGAAAAGGCTAGATGTATAAAAAGCATGGCCACTGCAACCTATTCGGGTTCTCTGATTCAGACTATGCGGGAAGTCATTCTGATCGAAAGTCAACTTCAGGCTACTATACTTTTATGGGAGGAAACCTTGTAACCTGGAGAAGCAAAAAGCATACTGTTGTCGCCAGATCTAGTGCAGAGGCGGAATACCGAGCCATGGCTCATACCGCTTGCGAACTGTTATGGGTTCAGAGTCTGCTCCAGGAGTTTGACATATCTTATTCTAGCCCTATTTCTATGTTTTGTGATAATAAGGCCTCCATTTTTATTGCGAGCAACCCCACATTTCATGAAAGGACGAAACATATCGAGGTCAAATGTCACTTTGTTCGAGAAGCAGTTCTCATTGGAAAATTTGTACACCATATCTCAGTACCGACACGAAAGTTGGAGACATATTCACAAAGATACTTCCCAAAGCTTGCTTTTTGACTCTGATTGACAAGATGGGCATGTTTGACATCTATGCTCCAGCTTGAGGGGGAGTATAAAGATATGTTGTTTTTCTATTATGTCTTGTTGAGTTTCATGTGCATAGCATGTGCCTCACTTATGTTGTTTACCTCTATAGTTTAGTTGCATATTGCTCATCTCTATTTTAGTCTCTACTCTCTTCTATTATATAAGAGACTGCATTGTACACTATTTTACTCACTAAATAAACAAACCTTCATTTATCTATATATCTATATAGACATTGATATAAGTACATACATAATTATCGGAAAAGTGATCACTAGCTTCCAACCCAGGACTTCAACCACCAATACTCAGTGTAGTGATAAACACCCAAAGTTGGGCCAAGGTTTATAATGTCTAACCCATAACAGATTTTGAATTCTATAGTCTTCAATAAATATTCAAAAAGTATTAATTTGCATAAAATGTTAGCCTGGATGGTCAACAAACCTCGATAGACAAACTTCAAATCTGAAACCCACTCAGCTTTAGTGTAGACACCACATTATTTATCAACTTCCAACTCATGATTAAACTAAAACCACAATTTTAATGTAGTGATATACTTGGATCGGAACCCATTTTTGTAAGGTCTAATCCAGAACAATATGAAATTCTATAGTCTCAACACACATGAATGTGATATTGATATTAATTGCATGTTAGAACATATATTGTTCAAAGCAGCCAAGTCGGAATTGCCTCAGATTCACAAAATTCAAACTCATAAATGATATGTGTTACTTTAAATTGTTAGAAAATATTTCTTTATTTATGTACCTCTTTCCTATTTCCTTTTCTATTGGGTCTATTATGTAAATGTTCTCACCTTATATAATAAAAGAGAAGCCGCTCTAGCCGGGTATCGCTTTGACTCAAATACTTTCACATGGTATCAGAGCAAGTCATGCTCTTGTAACCCTAACCGTCGGCCTCTCCACTCTCTTTGTGTATTTGTCTCTCTCACTCCGCTAGCGTCTCCCGTCGCAGGGTACAACCGCCGTTGGTCTTGGTTCTTGCCAGGTTGGTCATCCTCCGTCTCAAGGGATGAGCATCGGGTCAGGTCGGCCTAATCCGACCTGCGACCCAGCCTGCATAACCCGACCCAGACCCGAATCCATTTTATAATATGGGTGGGCCGGGTCTAAAATTTAAACCAATATTTTATTAGGTCGGATATGGGTTGAGGTAAGCCTAGGCTTGAAAACCCAAATGCCCATATTAGATTTTATGTACATTGTATATGTATACATCTATGTTTGTCCTGAAAGAAAAATATATAGATTTCTTGATGCAATATGTTGTATGTATCCAAACAATCGCAACATGGATGATCTGTAATTAGTCAGTATGATTAGTGAATTGATACTAGTAAGATAACTATCATTGACATGGATAGACATACTTGATTTCTTCATTTTGATCTGACAGTGTCATTCAAATAGAACCTTTTGTTGTTTAGCTATATATATTTTAACAACTGAATAAAATATGACATCCATACTTTGATTTGTAATGTATATAACACTCGGAAAGTCATGTTGTTAGTTCATTAAAGAAAAACAAAGAAGCAACTAGCTCAGTGCATAGTAGATTCTGCTCATTTTTTTTCTCATACGCCCACATGTAGGAGACATGATCTCTTGCCCTCTTCTAACACCCATTTCATTGTATATATATATAGGATGAAGAACAAAAAAGCCACAACATTGTGGATTCCACAAATTTTTTAAGTCTCATTCATTCACATGTACGAGAAAATGATTTGATGCTCTTTCAATATCCATTTCATTTCTATAGGGGATCACACAACTCAGGTATACATATTTCGGATGCACATCACAAAGTATATATGTTAATATATGTCTTTATTTACTGTCCTGTTATTTTACTTTTCTATTTGGACCTACATGTAATTGTTCCACTAATATATATATATGAGGGTACACACATTGTGTAACCTTACTCTTCCTTAGTTTTCTTTCTATCATGGTACCAGAGTAGATCTAGATCCGGGGAGCCGCTCTTCCCCTCCCTCCCTCCCTTCTCTCTCTCCCACCCACCCCCACCCCCGCCCGACCAACCGCCCGCCCGACACCGCCGGCTGCTGCCGCTGTTGCGCCGGGCCGCCAGGCAGCCAGCCGTCGCCGTCAGCCACCGGGCCAGGCCCTACACGCGGTTCTCACCGCCCCTTACTCTGGTGGCTTGATCTCCTCTTGAAGGACCGTCTTTGGATCTGCTACCTGCCTGCCCATGTAGGCCTTTGAGCCACTGGGTTTTCTGATGCGCCTCAGCGTAGCCCTTATGTAACTGGTTTGTCCAGCCTTTCCACTGTGCCTGCTGTCACCTAGGTGAGGAACTAGGCGGTCATTTTCTGCCTGTGCCTGCTTGTTCTTCTCTTTGTCGGTGTTTGGTGATCTGCCTGTCATGGCATCTTCCCATGAGGATCTGCGTCGTCAGGTTACTACTGTCAAACTGGACAGACAAAACTACCAGCACTGGGTCTTCTCTATGCATATCTATGTTAAATCTCAAGGGAAACTATCTCATTTGATGTGTGATCTGCCTCCTACGCCTGCTGCCAATGTCGACTCAAAGGATGTCAAAGCATATGATGACTAGGTCAAAGACGATTCGACTGTGATGACCTGGATTCTCAATAGTAGCTAAACAAAAATCAGTGTTACCTTACTCTACCTTCCTACAGCAAAGTAGATGTGGGATCAGCTTGCTAGTACTTACTCTCACAGCCACAATCCGAAGAAAGTCTTTGATATCAACAAGAAATTGAGCCTTCCTTACTTCTCAGGATCTGATCTCACTGACTATTTTTCTGCCTTCAAGGGACTCTGGGGAGAATTGGAGGCCTACCCTCCCTTGTCTACTGACTTGGCTACCATGCAACGTCAATGCCAGGAGTTGCAGGTAGTTCAGTTCCTCTGTGGGCTACCTGACTCATATGCTGGATTTGTGGATTAGATCTTTGCCAGCGACCCACTACCTACTCTACAGAGTGCCTTTCAGTGTCTACAATGACGACCGTCATCATCATATGAGTTGCCTTCGGATACTAGATATACTACCACCCTTGTTTCTATGTCCGACCGGGGTCGTGGTTGCGGTCGCGGTCGTTCTCACAAAACTCCTCCTCCTCTTGGTTCTGGGAAGGGGAGGAGTTCTTCTGGATGTGGAGAACCTTCTGGTCCTCCCAATGTTGCTTTCCGTTACACTGGTCAACGGTTCTGTAGCTTCTGTGGTCGGTCTAATCATATTGAAGAAAAATGTTGGGAGAAATATGGAAAGCCTGCCTGGGCTAATGCAGCTTCTGATGCCCATGCTACCACTGAGGTAGTGTCACAGCCTACTGCTATTGATGCATCCAGTTCCACTACTGTTGACTCCATCCGTGCTGAAGTGGAGCGTCTACTACTTGAGCATACTGGGTCATCCTCTAGAGCAGCTTCTGGAGCTCGTGTTGCTACATATTTTGGTTGTGATTCTTCCTTCATCAGTGCCCCCTCGCCTAGTACTGGTAATAAAAAATGGGTGATTGATTCAGGTGCATCGTCTCATATATCTGGAAATCGGTCTTTGTTTAAAACCTTATCTAAACCGATTTCTAATTCTTCTGTTATGCTTGCGGAAGGCTCCAAGACTGCTGTGGCTAGTATTGGAGACATAATCTCTCATTTTTTGTTAAAATATGCTCTATATGTGCCTCGATTTCCACTGAACTTATTATCTGTTAGAAAAATTGTGTGTAGTTTGAACTGCAGTCTCATATTCATTCCTGGTACTTGTACATTTCAGGACCTTTGCACGAGGATGAAGATTGGTGGGGGGCATGAAGGACCTGATGGCCTATATTATCTGGATGAATTGAAAAAGACTGACAACTTGGCGTTAGCTGCAGCTCTATCTTCATCTGTTTCAACTCTGCAGTGGCACTACAGACTTGGACATCCATCTTCTGAAAAATTAAAGCATGTTATCTCTGGTGTAGGAACACACAATTTTCAGTGCGAGTCGTGTCAGCTAGGGAAACAATCTAGAACTGTCTTTCCTAAATGGTCCTAGATTAGCAGTAAAAATATTTTTGATCTTGTTCATTCAGATGTATGGGGTCTGTGTCATGTGCCAAGTTTGTCTGGCAATAAATACTTTATTCTATTTATTGATAATTTCTCTCGTGCCACCTGGTTGTTTATGTTGAAAAATCAGTCTCAAGTGCTATCTACAATAAAATTCTTTTTTGCTAAAATAAAAACACAATATTTTGTGCCTATTAAATTCTAAGAACCGATAATGCTTTGGATTTTGTTCAGAAAGACATTGAATTGTTTTGTTGATCTGTGGGTACTATTCATCAGACATCTTGTGCTTATACACCTCAACAAAATGGAGTTGCAAAAAGGAAAAATAGGCATTTAGCTGAGGTTGCTAGAACTATAATGTTGCATTCTAATGTACCTAGACATTTTTGGCCAGAAGCTATCATGATTGTCTATTTTCTGATTAATAGAATGCCTTCATCTGTTATTGGCAATAAGATTCCAGTTCAGGTTCTCCGGCCTGATGTAACCCTATTTTCTATACCTCCACAGATATTTGGCTCTACTTATTTTGTATGATTACTTGGACCAAACTATGATAAATTATCTCCTAGAGAAAAAAATGTATTTTTCTGGGTTATTCTCACACTCAAAAAGGTTACCGGTGCTATAGTCCTACATGGAAAAAATGGTTCACAAGTAGTGATGTAGTCTTTTTTGAGGATACACCTTTTTATTCTGCTAATGGAGATACATTGGATTCTGATATAATCACAGCACCATTGCCTGTCACGAGTGATTGTACCTTTGACACTTCACCTGGTGAAAACTACTGCTCCTCCACTTATTATGTATAAACACAGGAACAGGTCCCAAAGTACTCAAGATTCCCCCATGCAACACCAATCTTCTCCTCAAGAAGGTCCCACTCCTACTGAGGTACACTCTGACTTAGATCTGCCTATTTCTCTCAGAAAGGGCAATCGTTCCTGCACTTCACATAATATTGCTAATCATGTTTCTACTGCACATCTGAGTATTCATGCTAGTAACTTTGTGGCTGCTCTATCTGCTATTGTTGTTCCTAAGACTATCCATGATGCCTTACAAAGCTCAGCCTAGATGACTTCCATGAAAGAAGAGATGACTGCTCTTACTGACAGAGGAACTTGGGAGCTGGTGGATCCACCTCCTAAGTGCAAACCTGTTGGCTACAGATGGGTCTATGTTGTAAAGTATGAACCTGATGGAACGGTGGAACGTCTGAAGGCATGACTGGTTGCGAAAGGGTATACTCAAACTTATGGAATTTAATATTTTGAGACATTTTCGCATGTTGCCAGACTTAACTCTGTCAGAATTCTTCTTTCTGTTGCTATTAACCTTGATTGGCCTCTTGTTCAACTGGATATTAAAAATGCCTTCCTATATGTGGATCTTCAAGAAGAGGTTTATATGGAGCAACCTCCTAGTTTTGTTGCTCAGTGGGAGTCACATAAAGTTTTTAGGTTAAAAAAATCTATTTACGGACTCAAGCAGAGTCCTCGGGCATGGTTTGATAAGCTGAGTAAAATCCTGACTGCTTTTGGTTTTCTGAGGTCACATGTTGATCATTCTGTCTTTACAAAAAAGACTTTTTCTGGTGTTGTCATTCTGATTGTTTATGTTGATGATATTGTTTTATATGGAAGCGATCATTATGAGATTCAGGCCACTAAAGCACACTTGTGCAAACATTTTTCTACTGAAGATCTGGGAAGGCTACGATATTTTCTGGACATTGAGGTATCTAGGACTTCTAATGCTCTTGTTTTATCTCAGAGGAAGTATGTTCTAGACTTGTTACATGAGACTGGGATGCTTGGTGCACGTCCTGCTGATACTCCTCTGGATCCCAATATTAAATGGGATTATGATTCTTCTCCTATGTTTCTAGATAGTAAAAAATATAGGAGACTGATTAGTAAGATGATTTATCTGACTATTACTAGAGTTGATATTTCTGCTGGAGTTGGTCTTCTTAGCAGGTACCTAGATAGGCCTAGACAGTGTCACTGGGATGCTCACTGTAATATTCTGAGATATCTTAAGAAATCACCTGGAAAAGGCTTCTACTATAGAAAGCATGGACATTGTTCTCTGGAAGGCTATTCTGATTCTGATTATGCAGGTAGTAAGATTGACATAAAATCTACTTCAGGCTACTGTACTTATGTTGGAGGTAATATGGTCACTTGGAGAAGTAAAAAGCAAAATGTTGTTGCCAGAACTAGTGCTCAAGCTGAATACATGGCAATGGCCCTCACTGCTTGTGAGCTCCTATGGGTACAATCTCTTCTGAAAGACTTCGGGGTTGAATCTTTTACTGCTATTCCTATGCACTGTGACAATAAAGCTGCTATCTTCATTGCTAATAATCATGTATATCATGAGTGCACAAAGCATATTGAAGTCAATTCTCATTTCATTTGAGAGACTATCTTATCTGGAAAGATCTGCACTCCTTTCACTCGCTCAGAAGATTAGGTTGCTGATATGTTTACAAAGCTACTGGCCAAGAAACATTTCAACTCGCTTGTGGACAAGTTGGGCATGATTGATATCTATGCTCCAACTTGAGGGGGAGTGTTAATATATGTCTTTATTTACTGTCTTGTTGTTTTACTTTTCTATTTGGACCTACATGTAATTGTTCCACTAATATATATATGAGGGTACACACATTGTGTAACCCTACGCTTCCTCATTTTGCTTTCTATCAATATATATATTTTTTTTCTTTTTAAGGTTGATCACAAAGTATATATCATACTAATTTATTTTTCATGTTAGTGAGTTAGATCTAGCAAAATTTGGTATGCTCATTCAATGTTATATAGGCAAACTCGAACCCGGCCCAAAACCCAGCATTCTTATATGGGTCGGATATGGGCTGACATTTTTCAATTTTATCGGGGCCCAAACCCAACCCGCAAGGGCCGCAACCCGCTTTAAATGTGGGTTCGGGTTTGGGACAGGCAAAACGTGGTATAGCCCGGCCCGATGCTCATCCCTATCCGTCTCCACCAGAGCATAGTGGTTTCTTGACAGAGGAGAAAACCCTCATTTTATCCCGCAGAGAGGAGCAACTCCTTTCTCGTCTTCTTTCCTCTCTACATAGTCCTCATAAGTGGATGAGTGCCTAAGTCATTTAGGGGTTGTTGATGTGTAAGATTCGCATAATCGATTGACAAGTGACGGTGCTAATTCCTGTCATCCCCGGTGCATCTTCTTGGTGTCCTTTATTTCTTTGACGTATATAATACCCGTCAAGATGACAAGATCTACGTCAACCGCCAACAACATGGCGTGTTCTCCAAGCAACAGGCCGTGTTGTAGCCCAGAGTTTGTTCTGAAGGCGTAGATCTTCACTCTGATCGCAAGTTATACTACATGTTCCCGACTGACACGGCGTACTGACGGCTACTAGAGTTTACGCATCCGACAGGTACACACGGCGTGTCCCATCTGTGACACGACATGGTGACGACTACTGGAGTTTACGCCTCTGATGAGTACATGGCATGTCTCCGACTTACACAGCGCGTGCAAGAGACTCACAAGTTTGTCTTTTTTCTTCACCAACTGACACGACGTTTCAAGAGTTCAACAAAAGGAGTCAAAGATATTTAGAAAGTATGCCTCTTTCTTTGCCAACTGACACGACGTGTACAGTGTTCAACACGATGTGTTGTAGCCATACACGTCTGCCAAGTCTTCTACATGTTGTGTTGCTTGTCTTATTTGTTGTTGTTATCTTGAACCAATCTCAATATGGGAGACAAATAGCCAGCTGCTTCTACTACAATCGTCTACAATGATCAATCTTAGATAACTTATGTGAAGCTTAACTCACAAAATTATCTCCTCTGGAGAATGCTATCCATCTTTACATTGTTTTCGGATCTCGGGAGCAAGTGGATGTTATTGAGTTAGAACCTCCTGATGAAAGTAGCAAAGACTACCCTACTTGGCAGAAAATAATGGGCTGGTGAAGTCCTAGTTATGGAATAGCATGGACTCCCAAATTACTTCCAGATTTATGTTCAAATCTACATCCAAACAAATTTGGGAAGCTACAAGGAAACACTTCTCTCGCGAGAAGAATGCTCTCCATCTTTATATTGGTTATGACTCATCTCTTTGCAGAAAGACAAATAGTTACTCTCTAGAGGATTATTTTGGTGCTATACAATACATTTCTCAAGAACTTAGTTTCTATCAACCGCTAAAGAAAGATGATCATATGAAAGATAGAGATGATCTAGTAACTACAAGGTTTCTCTCTGGCTTAAAATCTATCTATGCTTCAACCAAGAGTGTTATTCTTGCGATAGAAAAACTACTAATCCTTGAAGAAGCCTTTGTAAGGATTCAACAATCTTCATTTGAATCTGTTTCCGCTACTCTAGGAGAACAACACCTTAAGAATCATGCCTCTCTTGATCATGTTGCCAAAGGAACTGGACGAGGTACTGCTCGGGGACGAGGTACTGCTCGGGGACGAGGCAATCGTCTTAGAGACAAACATACATTTTGTGGGAAACTTGGGCATACTTAAGAAAATGCTCCTCGTTGGTGTTGATGATGTTGTCAAAGGAACTGGACGAGGTGTTTCTCGGGGATGAGGCAATTGTATTAGAGACAAACATACATTTTGTGGGAAACTTGGGCATACAGAAGAAAATGCTTCGGCAAGAGTAACTGCATCTGGAGCCTCTAAACAAGTGCAATCAAATGTTACAATTCAAGGAGGAGTATGATCGTCTTCTTCAGGCTACCCAGCAAGCTTTCCTTAGCTCCTCCATCAATCTTGTTTGAGATATAGGTAACTAGGAGACTTTGCTTGTTGCCTCTCATCCATCTTCTGCATGGGTGGTGGATTCAGGGGCCTCTCAGCATATGACGGGTATACGATCTATGCTTCTCTCTTCTGACTCGTATATATCCTGCATTCTTCTGTGACACTTGATGATGGGTCTATGCTTGTGGCATTGTACAAGCATCATCTGATTTGACTGTATAGTTTGTACATTATGTACCAAACTTTCCATATAACTTAATGTTTTTGCTAAGCTGGTTGATTCTTTGATATGTTTGGTAACATTCAGAGACTTTTTCTTTGTGTTACAGGATCCCAGGAGTTGGAAGATGATTGATGGGGGATCTAGGAAAGGTGATCTCTACTTCTTTGAAGGTGGTCGCCCAACTCGCCAGATTCCATCTACCCATCTATTGTTTTCAGTTGCCCTCCCTTACAATGGCATTGTCACTATGGGCATCCATCCTTGCAGAGTCTTCAAAAGCTTGTTTTAGGCTTAACATCAATAAAGTCGTTAAGAGTGTTAGTCATTCCAACTAGGCAAGCATAATCACATTTCTTTTCTGAGTCACATTGTGAAACACTCTAAGCGTCCTTTTGATCTTATTCATAGTAATGTTTAGGGTCCTATTAAAGAGCCAAGTTGTAATGGCTTTCAATATTTTCTTTCATTGATGATTTCTCCTGCATGACTTGAGTATACTTAAGTCTCTGGATGAAGTTTTGTCTATCTTTAAAACTTTTCATCAGTTAATAAAAATTCAGTTTGATGCTCATATAAAGATTCTTCGTACTGGCAATGCCATAGAATACGTTCAAAAGGTTGTTGCCACTTTTGTAATTTGTTGGCATGATTCACCAAACGACTTCTCCTCGTACACCTCAACAAAATGGGGTTGTTGAATGCAAAAAATGCCATTTACTTGATGTAACACGTACGCTACTTCTGAGATGTCTTTGCTGAAGAAATATTGGTTTAATGCTCCTTGCTGCATGTTTTTGGATTAACTGTCAGCCATCTTTTATCTTACATGAGGCTACCCACTTATTTGTTTTACGACCTGACGAACAACTTTTTCCAATTCCTCTATGTGTGTTTGGTTGTACTGCATTTGTTCATGTGTTTGATCCACGTTCTGAAAATTTGTCTCCTTACGCAGTTTGCACCGTCTTTTTGGGATACTCTCCCACGCAGAAGGGATACAAATGTTATTTCCCTCATCTTTGTCTCCATTTTGTCTCGGTTGACGTTACTTTTAATGAGTTTGCTCCATTCTTTAGTGACTTTGTTCAGCGCGAGAGGGAGCACAATATTGAGACTGACTAGACATTTGGGTGTGAGAGAGAGCCACCACTTCATGTGTAGTGTGTGATGAGAGTGTTCTAGATACCACCCACACTTTACCACCTACACCTCCATCGATTCAACCTTTTCCACTAGTTTACACCAAGCGAGCAGGGCATCACTAAGAGGATGAAGCGTCAGCAGTCCAACAATTGCCTCCTCATCGTCAGACACTCCTCAGGTAATTGTTCCTACTAAGAGTTCTCTTGATGCTTCTCTTTCAGACTTACACCTTTTAGTTGCAGCTAATAAAGGTGTTCTCTCTTGCACTATACGCCATCCACTGTCGAGTATTTGTTGCTTGTCTCATCTGGCACCAACAACTCGCATGTTTTCTCTTCTTCTTGATTCTACGATTGTTCCTTGCTCCTATATAGAAGCAGTCCAACATGATGGATGGATCCAAGCTATGGACAGTGAGATCATAGCTCTTCATTAGAACTCCTCCTTGAACTTGGTAGATCCCCCTCCTGGCAAGTCCATTGTGGGTTGTCGTTGGGTTTATACTATGAAAAATAGAGACCAGATGGTTCTATTGATCACTTGAAGGCTCGTTTAGTGGAAAGGGGTACACTTAGACACATGTAGACTTCTTCGAGACTTTCTCCCAAGTTTCTCAACTCAATTCTGTGTGGATCCTTATATCTGTTGCTACTCATTTAGACTGGCCTCTCCTTCAGCTGGACGTCAAAAATACTTTTCTTTTTGGTGATCTTCTTGAGGAAGTATACATGCAGCAGCCTCCTGGGTATGTTGCTCAAGGGGAGTGTCAGAAGGTATGCAAATTGAAGAAATCCTTCTCTGGTCAGAAGCAGTCACCACAGGCACAATTTGATAAATTTAGTGGTGCACTTATACAGTTTAGGTTCACTCGGTCATCTACTGATCATTCTTTATTTGTGTATAAGTCTTCAAGTGGCGCTATTATTCTGGTTGTCTATTTAGATGATATTGTCATCACAGGTGATGACTCTATTGGCACTTTATAGCTCAAGAAGTGGCTGCAAACACAATTTCAGACAAAAGATTTGGGTAGCCTCCACTGTTTTCTTGGAATAGAAGTTCTATGTTCTAAGAAGGGCACAAACCTCTTTCTTAGTGGAAATATATTCTTGACCTTTTTTCAGAGAGAGGCATGGCATAGTGCAAACCAGTCTCTACGCCTGTGGATTATCATACCAATGCCTCTATTTCAAATGACAGTGACTTTTCTAATCCATTAAAGTATAGAAGGATTGCAGGGAAATTGATTTACTTGACAGTTACTTGTCCTAATATCTCAAATGTTGTGGGAGTTGTTAGCTAGTTCATGAGTGCGCCCATGATGTCACATTGGATGGCAGTCACCCACATTCTACATTATGTTAAAGGATTTCCAGGGAAGGGCCTTACTTATTTTATAGGGAAAGATCTAGCACACATATCATTGAAGCTCATTGGATTCCCTGATGTTGATTGGGAAGGTGATGTTGGAGATAGACAGTCTACTTATACTATTGTGTGTTCCTTAGAACACACTTGGTGACTTGGAGGAGCAAGAAACAAAATGTGGTAGAACAATCCAGCATATAAGTTGAATATCAAGCAATGACACTTGCTTGTTGTGAGCTATAGTGGGTTATGTCTATATTGTCTAAAATGGGAGTGTTTGTTGAGACACCAATCTCTCTCATGTGTGATAACCATGCAGCCATTCATATTGCCAGCAATCTGGTGTTCCATGAGCGAACCAAGCATATTAAACTGGACTACCACTATGTTTGTGATTTTGTTCTCTCCAAGCAGATTCAAACTCCTCATGTTTGGACTGGACAACAAGTAGCAGATATCTTTACCAAGCCATCTTCAGCTTTCAAATATATGAATTCCAAGTTGGGCATGCATGATATGTATGCTCCAACTTGAGGAGGAGTGTTAGAAAATAGTTTCTTTATTTACATATCTCTTTCCTAGTTCCTTTCTCTATTGGGTTTATTATGTAAATGTTCTCACCTTATATAATAAAGGAGACCCACTCCAGTCGAGTATTGTTTGACCCAAATACCTTCACACAAACATCAACTTTCAATAGACGTTGATTGAATTTATTTTAACTGAAATTGATTTGTCGAGTCGGACCAAGTTGGGTTCGCAGGGTGGTACACACTTCATACACAATATTTGTAAGCCTAACTCAAAATGCACTGCCAATGGTACCCATATTTGTCTATTAGTAGAAACCCACAAAACCATGCTGCAAATTTTGTACATTCCAAATAGTAAGCCAAAAAAGCATTGGGAAATAGAACCTCAAGGGAGGAATAGCTCAATGAAAAAACAGAGCCCGCTAACAAAAAAAAGATATAAGGTTTTGAGGTGCGCTACCGAGTAAGCAGCTCGAATAGCAAAACACCATATTCTCTTATTTATAGGGTTGCATACTAGTGGTACATGATAGTGGCCGGTTTCAAATAGGCTACATTTCTAACAAAGACCATAATAATTCAAAAATATCAAGGATTGTTCCCTTAAGAGACTCGTGTCAAGTAAAATTCATCAAGAATGAAGATGGTAGTGTGCTGGTGAAGGATGATGATATCAAGAACCAATGGAGAAACTACTTTCATAAGCTTTTCAATGGAGAACTGTGAATAATGTAAGAGACTCGTGAGACATGAATACAAGAGATATCACTTATACACAATAAGTTTCACTATTTGAGGTCAAGAATGATTTAAAAAGATGAAAATGAGAAGGCATGCGGACCAGACGGTATTCCCATCGATGTATGGGAGAGTATGGGGGATGAAGGAGCTTTGTGGTTAAAGGATTTCTTTAATAAGATTATGAAGACCAAGAATATGTTGATTAAGTAGAGAAATAGTACTATAATCCCCACCTAAAAGAACAAAGGACATGTTTAGAGCGAAACAAACTACAGAGGTATCAAGTTGATGACTCACACTATGAAGCTTTGGGAGAGGATTATTGAGTAAAGGTTAAGATCTACAACGCATATATCAGACAACCAATTCATGCCTCAGAGATCACAATGGATGTTATTTTCTAATGAGAAAGCTTATGGAGAAGTATAGAAAGAGAAGAAGAGATATTCGTATGATTTTTATTAATTTGAAAAAAGCTTATAATCGAGCACCCAGGGAAGTGTTTTGGATGGTTATGGATAAAAGGGTGTTCCAATGTAATGCATTAACTTGATTAAAGACTTGTATGATAGCTCGACTACAAGTGTGAAGACTCCTGGGGGAGAGACATCAACTTTTCCTATCATAGTTGGGGTACATCAAAGATCAACACTCAGTCAATATCTATTCGTTCTTGTTATGGATGAGTTGACAAAGCATGTTCAAGCTCATTCTCCTTGGTACATTTTATTTGTTGATGATGATGTGTTCATTGACAAAACCAAAGATGGATTGAATGATAAAGTTGAACTTTGGGGAAATGTGTTAGAATCAAATGAATTGACAATTAGTAGGAGAAAAACTGAGTATATCCATTTCAATTTTAGCCAAGATCTAGAATTATGAATGGTCGGGCTAAGTTGGATAGAGTGAATGTACCAAAATGTGACAAATTTTGTTACTTGGGTTCTATTATTCATAAAGGTGGGGATGTTCAAGATGATGCTGGTTACTGGCTCATTTTTGGATGGTATAAATGGACGAATGCAACTAGAGTGTGACCTCCCTCCCAAATTGGAAAGTATGTCTATATGG
Source organism: Alisma plantago-aquatica (assembly GCA_963693085.1). NCBI lineage: Eukaryota > Viridiplantae > Streptophyta > Magnoliopsida > Alismatales > Alismataceae > Alisma > Alisma plantago-aquatica. The sequence continues at coordinate 1,261,421,138 of OY856412.1, forward strand.
GAGAGAATGTTGGGCGGTGAAGAAACAAGGTCTCAACAAGATGAATGTGGCCGAAATGTTTACGATGAGATGGATGTGTAGGATGACAAGAAAAGATTGTGTGAAAAATGACTATATCAGGAACAAAGTGGGGGTGGTGAGCATTGGGACAAGTTGCGCGAGGGCCGACTGAGATGTTACATACATGTGCAAGGTAGACCGACTAACACACCTATATGAAGTGTAACATCTCAGGATTTGAGGCCTCGAATAAAATGATCTTCAAAGGAATGATTGGACTACCCATATTACCAAGGTGCACCTCCTTTTCAGGGAGCCCATCACTAAGAACTATGGTGGTTAAGCATGCTCCGCCTAGAGTAGTACTAAGATGAGCGATCAGTTAGTAAGTTGATTCCGACTTGTGTGTGAGTGAGGACAAAGCGCACAGTTAAGGTTAGTGGCGGTATGTAGGGCCAGTCATCATTTCTGAAACTCTATTAGAGCCTTAGCCTTAGGCAGTGGGCCTGGGCGTTACACGAAGCAATGCTATTGAGTTAAGTACAATTAAAAGAATTATATGTAGGCCTAAAATTAACCTGGGAAGAGCTTATAAAGAGAGATTTTAAATCTTCATATCAGAATATGACCCATAACGGTGTTTCTATGAAGCAAGGATACTCCAAAATAGGTGTCGTACCCGTATCCTATACCAATACTTTGTGGATACTCCCGGATACGTATTGGATACTCTTGAGCTGTATCTGAGCCGTGTCCAACCATGAAAAACTAGAAGAAAAAAATATGGGTATGGCCTGCCTCAATTAGCACCTGACACTAGTTCATGTCTCAACCCTCTTTGATAAGTAGCAGCTAGCAGTAAAGTTGTCAGAATTGTTCCCTTGATGTTAGTTCTTTAATACGAATTTCCATGTCCAATCGTGGATTTTTACTTGGTTCTTCATTGCAAACCAATTTGCTCACCTTTATATGGTACTTTTGGATGCTTTCCCTGGCTGAGGTGCAAGTTTTATGTGCGTTGATGTCCTTCACATTCTCTGAAAGGCTTTAGTTTAGTATTGTTGGCTAACGTGCCACTTATTTTGGTGACTAAATCCAATGTGGTTTATTCGGGATTCTAGTTCGTCTCTATGCCTTTTTTGACTTAGTAGAAAGCGGTTTATTCTGGATTTCTATCTAGTTTGTCTGTATGCCTTCTTTGATTTAGTAGAAAGCCCGGTTCAAGCCATCTTCATGGTTGTTTAGCTTCTATTCTTAAGGCAGCGCTAAAAAAGAAGGATTGATTAAGCTAAAGCAATTTAGATGTCGACTACTACCAAAATCGAACTGCTACTTAAGACCTTGTCTCAACTTGGAAAAGAATAAGAAAATCAATGGTAGCTGATGACCTACTCAAGTATCATATCAAATATTTTTCTATTATGTAGGGAGATAAGATGAAATACATATGTTGCAAGTACTCCTTGTATTAGGTGTTAGAATCCCCCCTGACATCGTTGGATTCCCTACTTGCGGAGGAGCGTCTATCAGTAGGAAGATGTTACTATCAAATTGTAGTCTCACCCCAGAGTCAGTCTTGTATTACTCTTCACTCCTTCCAACAGGGGACCAAGGAATAGCAATAGATGGGACATCCAGCAAAGGCAGAGAAAGATGGGTGAGGTGCTCAAGTCTCAGCAAGGGACTTGCTGAATGATCCTTCAACAATATATATTTCATATCCTTTATAGATACACATTGCATCCCCAGCCTTCTGTCTCCCCCTATGAAGCACCAATACTCTAAAATAGGTGCCCTACCATTACTGAATACATATCTGATATCAATGCTCCCTATATACTCTATTACGTGCCAGATACTTCTTAATTTGTATCCCATTTTTTATTAGAAGTATACAACCTCAATACATCTCAGATACCGCCAACCCATTTAGCTGTCAAGGGAGCGGCACCCCAGTCACATGATCCCTAAAATTCCCAAAACCATGTCACTCCCCAATTCTAGACTCCTAATATATTATGATTTGAGAACGAAATGGGATTGTCTTATTCTATTTTTTTTAAATAATTTGGTATATTTTTGTTAAACATTTTAAACAAATATTAAAAAGTTGATGTATCCACGTCGTACCCATATCCTATATTTTCAAAAATTGTCATATCCCCATACCATACTCGCACTTGTATCCATGCTTCATAGCAGAGTTGATTGGGAAAGAGGGATTCATGTAGTTGACCCCCAAAATGGTTGGGATTGAGGCTTAGGTGATGATGAAAGATTGTTCCCTCAAGTTTTTTATCTTTTTATCAACATAAGTACAACCAGACAGAACTTATTATCAAATTGTAGTATAATTAGATAAAGTACAACCAAATGCAACTTATCTAAATGAATACATTATATTACAAAATGAAATTCGTTATAATCAGCAGCTTACCAAGGACCAGACTTCATAGTACAAATTAGACAATATTCACGAGATTGAATTTGAACCTTGGCAATTAGAGTAGTCGTGTCATAGCTTGTTTAAGAGTATTTACTAAACTCTTAATGTCAATGAAGAAATATGTAGTAGTGATAAGTAATTCTAACACAAACAAAACAATAAGATAGAAGAGATCCCTAGCTTTGCAAAACAAGTTCCATACTCAAATAAAAAAATATAAGAGCTATATCATTCTTGAACTACCTCACCAACTTAGGAAGTGAGGAAAAAGATGACAGTTGAAGAAAGTTGTACAGTTCTCATGAAATGTCTCATGAAACCAACAAAGAGAAAAAAATTCCATGAACATAAATTTAATTCTCACTTGATGAATTGTATTATTTTGAGCTCAGATACCTGGAAAAAGATCAAATGACTAGTGTCAGAATACTATAAGAACTTTTAAGACATGATTAAGGAACAAGTGAACTCTACGAGATATTCAGTCATTGTTGTCAATAGGAAGCTTCAAATTTTGTTGTTTCCATAGGAAAAAAAACAACAGCATTTAAAAAAAATCACTTCTTGCAATTTTTCAGTCATCCAAACGTTTTGCTCAAATAAAGCATAGGTCAATGATTTTTCACATTTAAGAATTTAACGTCTGGTGAAATTTTCTTTTTTCACCATTTTGAGTTTAAAAACATTTTTTGAAGTTGAGCTTTGAGTTATATTTCTAACAAGGTTAGTAACCCTTTGATGCCACATTCCAAATCTAGTTTATCAACAACTCTCTATCCCCTTTACTATGCAATCTAAGGTTTCCACTCTCATGTGTTGCAACAATCGATTCAGTCTTTGTTTGAATCTTAAATTCTTAAATGATACCATGTTATATGTGTATGTCTCTAGGCATGAGTGCATGTATCTCAATTTTCCCTAATTAATTTAACAAATTTTAAAGGATTTTTCCTCACATTTTCCTTAATATTCTCCAGTTTTGAACTATTCACTCAATTAGACAAGCTATCACACATATTTTTTATTTGTCACTATAGTTGTTCATATCATGCTTGTATTTTTGAAGATGGTGTCTTGCACTTAAAGACATACAAATTTATACTTTTAAACAAGAAAGAAGGAAAATAATTTGGTCAATAAGTTTTACTCCTTTACAGTCAACTCATAGAATACCTTTTTAATTGTCAATCTTATCACCCTATTTTTCATTAGTTCCATATTGGTTATATCTCTTAAGAGTTTCCTCTATGTTCCTATATAAAGAGAGGACATATATTGTGTTTTAATCATCCAATAAAGTATTTCCTTCTAATATGGTATGAGATTGGGTTGGAATTTTAAATTATTAAATGATACCATGTTATATGTGTATGTCTCTAGGCATGAGTGCATGTATCTCAATTTTCCCTGATTAATTGAACAAATTTTAAAGGATTCTTCCTCGCATTTTCCTTAATATTCTCTAGTTTTGAACTATTCACTCAATTAGACAAGCTATCACACATATTTTTTATTTGTCATTATAGTTGTTCATATCATGCTTGTATTTTTGAAGATGGTATCTTGCATTTAAAGACATACAAATTTATACTTTTCAACAAGCAAGAAGGAAAATGATTTGGTCAATAAGTTTTACTCCTTTATAGTCAACTAATAGAATACTTTTTTATTATCATTCTTATCACCCTATTTTTCATTAGTTCCATATTGGTTATATCTCTTTAGAGTTTCCTCTATCTTCCAATATAAAGAGAGGACATATATTGTGTTTTAATCATTCAATAAAGTTTTTCCTTTTAACATGGTATCAGAGTGAGTTTGTTACTCCTTTGTCTCTCTCTCAAGAGTGATGGTCACAAAGGGCCATCCTACTACCGCCAATCCCTCCTAGGGGGGCAGGGATCATGTTGTTTCCTTCAAGGGTCTTTCTGTTGCCGCCAGCCGCTCTTCTAGAAATCAATGTTGCGACCCCCTCTTTCAAAAAATCTTGTCACCGCCTCCTTCCAAGGATCCATGTCACCATCAGCCCCTCCAAGGGAGCCACTGGCTTTGTCGGACCCCTTCTACGAAGGCAGTTGTTGATTTTGACCCCATATGAGCTCCTCCCTAGATTGGTGTCCCCCCAGGCCATCCTCGAGGAATTTGTTGTTGCCTCTGATGGCCTCTTGATTGAAATATATTGTGGGGCATTAAAGGAATTATCCCTCTTCTTTGTGTACGGTGGGGGGTCTTCCCTCATTTTTCATACGTCACATGCATATGTAAAAAGTAAGTGTGGCAGATTTCACTTTTCTTGTATCAATGCTACTAGCCCTACTTGTGGCGTTTTGGTAAAAAAATACAATCTTTTTCTCTGATGTCTCAGGATTATGGCAACCTCTACTCCTGGATTTTGAGAGAAACAAGTTACAACGATGGATTTGGAAATTACCAACTTTCACACCTAGAATGCCTCCTTTGAGTTGTATGTGAAAGCCCAAGGGGCTTCCATCTTACTAAGGTTGGTCCTACAAAGCCTAACTTTTCCTCCTTTATGTTAAATCCATATAGGCCTTTGATCAATGGGTCAAAGACTACTCAAGATTCATGACATGGATGGTCAATGCACTAAAACAAAAATCAACACCTACTTGTCCTAAGGACTGCCAAAGAAATGTCGGATCAACTTGCACATGTCTACTCCCATCAACAAAACCTAAGGACAAATTTTGAGATCTTCAAGTTAGGCATGGAAATGGGTCAAGTTTTGTTGAACCCGACCCGAACATGCTCAACCCAAACCTGATCTGACCCGTACAAGGCATTTAAAAGGTCGAACTAGAATTGGCCCAAACCCTCATAGACCGACCCGACCCAATGATTATATAAGATATATATATATAAATATATAAAAAAATACTAAATAAATTTATGACAACCCAAAACTCGACCTAAAGTTGTCCAGACATGAACCCACCCAAGTCAACTCGAACTATATTTGACCCAACCCGACACAAATCGACCCAAAACCCTAATTAAATTTGACTCAACGTGACCTAACATGAAACAATTAATTTCGGGTTGGGTTGGGTTGGGTTGGGTCGGGTTGGTTTGGTTTTTTTTTCCTTCCCTACTTCAAGTTCCTTACTAATAAAGATTGTTGGCACTTTAGTAGAGGATTATACTCTCAATAAAAGGTGCTTTGGGGCAAGCTTGATATTTATCACACGTTGACTGTTGATGTAACCAAAATGAGAAGTCGGCACAAGGATCTTCAGTTTGTTGAGTTTCTTGGAGGATTGTCATCATCCTTTACAGGAGTTGTTGATCATATCATGGCAAGTATCATTTCCCCTTTGTGGATGATGTCCTCAAGCACATCCAATGTGTTCCCTTTTTCACTTTTCCACCTGTGAAAACACCAACCAAGTCAGCTCTTGCTTTTGTCCCGACGGCCGTGATCATGATCGTGGTCGAGGTCATGGTCATGATTGTGCCTCAGGAAGAGCAGGACGAGAACAGGTTGTCCCCGTTACTCATCAATGCAACTTTTATGGGCAAAACAACCGTATTAAATATCATTATTGGCCAAAGCACGATACACTTGTAGGGGTCAATCAAGTATCTTCTGAACTAACAAATTCATACTTTACTACTGCCTCAGCATATAGACATTTAATCCTATTAAGCGACTTCTCTCTAGTCTCGACAAAGTTCTACATGAACAGCTTCACACTCATACAACTATGGCTCAATAGGATGAAGGTTCATCTTATCTTGCTAATCATGTTGCCTATGGTAAACATAGATCAGTGATAGACTCTAGCCCCTCATCTCACATTTCTGGAAATTCCTCTTTATTTACATGTCTTACTGAAAAATCAATTTCAATGTAGGATATGGACCAAAATTAGGGTATGGTATGAGATAGTGCAAATCGAATGATATTACATATGCTTAAGAGTAGGCTATTTGACACCAACCGGAGTACGACTAAAACTCGAGTGGCTTATACAATAGTACAAAATAAGGAAAACACACCCTAGGTTGTTTATGATTCCATACAAAATTTGAAAAGCACAATGTGAAATAACCAACTAAATCCTACTAGTAAAAATTACCATTACTATTATATTGGTCATGTACATCAATGAGAGCACTCGAACGTCCTAACAAGATGGCCACGTTCCATGTGGAGAAGCATTATTTAGGAAGCATGGACACTTCCCGGAGGTTGTCGTGTCCCTGTGTAACACGTATCCAACATGGACACACGGTGGAACGCGTGGATATGTGGTGGACACAACCCAGACGTGTCCAAGTCCTTTTTTTATTAGAAGTTGGACACAACCCGGACACAACTTGGATAAATCCAGGATATAGCCCGACACTAAGAAGGGGAAACACCTCCATCACTATATACACTCTCCTTTTCTATAAATAATAACATACCTCCCCCTTCTTTCTTAGTTATCCACCACCACCAGTATTTTTTTTCTATCCGAAATTAGTATGCAAAATGTTATATTGTGTTCATTCTTGTGGTATTTGACTCATATTGTTATTGTTTTAAGAAATTGACTATAAGGTTGAATGTTATTGTGATTACAGTGTGGGTTTGTTTGATAGTATGTCTTTGATGCCTTAATTTTATGATATATGCAATGTGTGTTTGAACGTAAATATGAAATTGGATATAGTGTGGATGAGATGATATTTGCATTTGGATGTGTTTGTTCTATTTTGTATTTATACATAGAAATAATATACATATACAAATATATATATATATATATATATATATATATATATATATATATATATTTGTCGTGTTCATGTCCTATATTTTTTAAAATTCCATGTTCGTTACCGTGACCGTGTTCATACTTCCTAGAGTATTAATGCACAAAACATATAATGAAACCATTTAAATATAGCACTAATGCAGCTTATGTCAACATTAGAATTTTGCCCATACACTTGGATGGAGAAAAAATCGGACGCCTCTCGCTTCCGCAAAAGACTGAACGTCGTTGCCTCCGGTATCGTCTACGCCATTGTGGTCATTGCGCCATGGATGTACCAACGAATTCGGGTATGTTATATCTATCAATGGTATCAGAGCAATTATTCATCAGTCGGTCATCTTGTTACTATTCTACAACGCGATAGATTGTCTGGATAATTGTGAAGAGTGCGAGCACGATGACATGTATAGTTTTCAATCCGGGTTCTACATAATGATTCGTCTTTGATTCTAATACGACTGTTTGATATTGGTATTGGTGAACCCGACGTGAAACAAACACGCAACCTTCTACACCGAGATCTTCTTTTTAATCTGTTATCTTCTTCAAAACCAATCGCTTTAGTCGAAAATTTCGGTATCTTCTTATGGCTCTTCGATCACAGAATGTTGAATGTTGACAATCATCATCATATTGGTTTAAAATATAAAACAGTTTCTTTTGTCTTTGATGAATTCCGCAACGAATTCGGGAATCGGTGCACATGCTTATTGCCGAAAGTGCTCTAGAAAACCAAATGCTTGGGTCATATCCAATAGTGTACCAAAATGTACACTAACATCTTGACTAACGGTGGTTTGAAATTATAGTAAAGGACATACGGTATCTCAAGCACTTAACAAGTATGTTATGTAATGGAATCTACAATATCTACTTCAAATTTACATGTGCTTAAATGTGTTCTTTTAATCTGATATCTCCAACGGCACCGTGATTCTTAGTTATGATTTCCTATTGGTGATTCTTATCAAATGTGATCGTTAGTACAATACTAACTATTCTGGGGTTAATTTGTTCGACCATATAAAACTATTATGTTGCAAGCATCCATATAGTTTCAGATTTAAATCAAATTTTTAGTATGTAATGGATTCTATGGGGTGTGATATCTTGTGTTCACGTAAGGATTATGTAATATTAATGTGATTACAATGATGCTACCACCCAATATGCATAATCATAACTAGATCACTTTGTGGATATTAAGTCACTTGAGCATGTCACCAAAGTGAACCCATAAGGCTATTATAATGTTCATTCAAAATATAACAATGGGTTGTACTTAACGTACATGATAATGACACCACCCAAAGGTGGATCATTTTATACATGTTTAGCATGGTACAAATTTGCATATGTTTTTAAATTAATAACTTGTTTTACCCAAAGGTGAAAAGTTTTACTACTTTAATGCGTATGCAATGTTGATATTCTCAAGTAATTTGGCCCACATATTTCTAATTTCATTTTGTGTCACATATTTATCCAAAGGTAATGATGTGATGACTATTGAAATTAGTAGATAAAAGTAAATTAAAGTAGACCTCATATTTACTTTTACAATCAAAGTTGTGTCTTGTTTGTTTCTATTTTTAACACAAAGTCTTTACTACTGCAGTCATTTCCTCATCGTTGTGTGGTGAAAATAATAATATTCCAAATCTCAATGGTTGAAACTTTAATGAATGGAAAGAAAATGTCATGTTTACATTAGGGTGTATGGACCTAGACTTAGCTATCCGAGTGGAAAAATCATAACCACTTACTGAGAAAAGTACTTGCTGCAGAAAAGGTCACTTATGATAAGTGAAAATGATCTAATAGGCTTAGTTTGCTTCTTATACAAGAACATGTTGGAAAGCATATTAGACGGTCCATTCCTACTTCTGAATTGGCAAAAGATTTTCTAAAAATAGTGGAGAAACAATATGTTTCTTCTAGTAAGTCTAGGGTTAGCACCTTAATGGCTAAGATGTTCTCTATGAAGTATAATGATTCGTGTGGGATCCGTGAACACGTCATGGAAATGAGAGACATTGTTGCACAACTCAATGAGATGGAGTTATCTATCTCTGATGCATTTCTTGTTCATTTTATTTTAACCTCCTTGCCTAGTCAGTATGGATCATTCAAAGTCTCTTACAACACACAAAAAGAAAAATGGTCAATAAAACAACTTATTGGTCATGTGTGTTCAAGAAGAAGAGAGACTCAAGAATGAAGGGGTGCCTATTGCACATTTAAGCTCCCATGACAAGCATAGCCACAAAGGTAAAGGAAAAATGAACGGAACTACTCCTATCTCAGGTGGAGTGTCCAATCCAGGTGATGGCAAGGATGGGGGAAGTAAAGCTAACATGAAATACTTCTTCTGCCGTAAGAAAGGACATGCTAAAAAGGAGTGCTTCAAGTACAAGAAATGGTTGGAAAAGAAAGGTATAATGTCTCTTGTTTCATATGAATGTCATCTTTCAAATGTTCCTTTATATAGTTGGTGGCTTGACTTTGGTGCCACTATGCATATTTTCAATACATTGTAGGGATTTCTGAATCAAAGGAAACCAACGGAGTGTGAAAAAGTCCTCTATTCTGGAAACAAATTGGACTCTCGCGTAAAGGCCGTTGGCACATGCAAATTAATCCTTGATAATGGAAAGTTGTTGGACTTAGAAAATACTTTTTATGTACCAAGTTATAGTAGAAATTTAGTCTCTGTTTCTAGATTAGATAAATTAAAGTATAGTTTCATTCTTCAAAGTGGACAACTATCATTGTATAAAAACTCTAGTTTAGTTGGTACTTGTGTTTTGATAAATGATCTCTATCAAGTTTAATTAAGCACTCATTTTGATCAATCATTTATAGTCCAGCATAATATTATTGGAAATAAGCGCACATTACTAGATGAAAAGTCATCACTACTTTGGCATCGAGGGTTGGGTCATATTTCCAAAGAAAGAATTCAAAGATTAGTAAAGGAGGAAATTTTAGGACCCTTGGACTTTACTGATTTTGGAACATGTGTTGAATGCATAAAGGCTAAGCAAACCAACACTTCTAAAAAAGGTGCAAAGAGAAGTAATGGAACATTAGAAATAATTCACATGGATATTAGTGGACCATTCCCACCTTGTTTTATAGGGGAAAAATATTTTGCAACCTTTATTGATGACTATTCACGATATATGTTTCTCTACCTATTAAATGACAAAAGTGAGGTTTTTCAAGCCTTTAAGAACTATAAAGTTGAAGTGGAGAAACAATTAGATAAGGTGATTAAGATAGTCAGATCTGATAGAGGAGGTGAATATTATGGAAGGTTCACTGAGATGGGACAAAAAAAGGGACCATTTACACATTTCCTTCAAGAAGAGGGTATTGTACCTCAATATAAAATGCCAAGCATGCCAAGTCAAAATGGTGTAGCTAAAAGAAGGAATCAAACATTAAAGGAAATGGTTCGTGCAATGCTTTGTAATTCATCCCTTCCTTCTTCAATGTGGAGTGAGGCTTTAAAAATGGCAGTGCATGTATTAAACAAGGTTCCTAGTAAGTATGTCCAGAAAACCCCATAGGAATTATGGACAGGAAGGAAACCATCCTTGAACTATATGCACATATGGAGATGTCGTGCAGAAGTTAGAATTTACAATCCACATGAGAAGGCTTTTGACCCAATAACTTCTAGTGGTTTCTTTATTGGTTATCCAGAAAGGTCAAAGGGATATAGATTTTATTCTCCATCTCACCCACGAAAGATAGTCGACAGTGGTAAGGCTAGATTCTTGGAGGATCATCAAATCAGTGGAAATGATCTACTTCAAAATATATCTTTTGATGAAGTACATGATAATTCAGTCGAACCTGCACCTAGTCAAACTTGTATAAGCTATCCAATAATTATTCCTATGAATAATTGTCAAGTGGATGAGCCAATAGAAGTAGATCATGCTCCTAGTCAGGTTGTAAATGAACAAGTTAATAATGTTCATGATGAAGGACAACCCGAAGAGCCTACAGAAAATGTACAACCCAATGCTGAATTAAGGAGATCCACAAGATCAAGGAGGTCTGTCAATCCATCTGATTATGTTGTATACCTTCAAGAACCAAACATGGACTTTGAAGATATTGATCCCTTATCTTTTTCACAAGCAATGGATTGTGAAAATTCCTCTAAGTGGTTTGATGCCATAGAGGAGGAACTAGCATCCATGGATAAAAATCAAGTATGTGACCTTGTACCTTTGCCAGAGAATATTAAACCTATTGGTTGTAAATGGGTCTTTAAGATAAAAAAAAACTCAAATGGTGAAATTGAGAAGTACAAGACTAGATTAGTTGCGAAGGGTTTCACACAAAAGGAAGGCATTGATTATAAAGAGACCTTTGCTCCAGTCTCTTCAAAGGATTCCTTTAGGGTAATCATGGCCTTATGGCTCATTTTGATCTTGAGCTACATCAAATGGATGTGAAAACGGAATTTTTGAATGGGGATTTATCCGAAGAAGTCTATATGGAACAACCAGAAGGTTTCATTAATAATAGTAGAAGTCATATGGTTTGTAAACTAAAGAAATCAATTTATGGACTTAAACAAGCATCTCGACAATGGTATATAAAGTTAAGCACCATTATATCAACTTTTGGATTTAAGCCAAATGTTGTTGATCGGTGTAGATACCTCAAGGTTATTAAATGAAACTAAAGAATTACTTTCCTCTAACTTTGAGATGAAAGATATGGGAGAAGTTTCATATGTACTCGGCATGGAGATACATCAAGACCGAACTAAGGGCATACTCGGTATATCCCAGAAAGCTTACATATCTCAAGTTTTAGAGAAGTATGGAATGAAAAATTGTTCATCTGGACCTGCACCTATAGTTAAAGGAGATAAGTTTAACTCCAAGCAATGTCCTAGTAGTGATATAGAAAGGAATGAAATGAGGAAAATACCATACGCATCTACAGTTGGGAGCCTACAATATCTCCAGATATGACCCCGACCGGACATTACTTTTTCAATTGGAATGCTTGGTCGTTACCAAAGTAACCCTAGCATGGACCATTGGAGAGTTGTGAAGAAGGTGATGCGCTATCTGCAAGGAACAAAGGATTACATGCTTACATATAGAAGGACAAACCACCTTGAGGTTACGGGATATTCAGATGCAGATTTTGTAGGATGTCTAGATAGTAGGAAGTCTACAACTGGCTATGTTTTTCTACTAGCCGGTGGTGCAATATCATGGAGAAGTATTAAGCAAAAGACTACGGCTTCATCTACCATGGAAGCTGAACTTATAGCTTGCCATGAAACATCATCACAGGCAATATGGCTTAAGAATATGATAGAAGATCTTAAAGTTGTGGATACAATTCATAAGTCAATATAGATATACTGTGATAATGAAGCTGCAGTCACTTTTGCTAATAATGATAAGAGCACCACTGCATGCAGACATCTAGACATAAAGCTCTATGTTGTTAATGAGTGAGTTGACAACAAGATGATAGTGATTGATCACATTGGTACACAATATATGATTTCAAATCCCCTTACAAAAGGGCTAGCTCCATGGTTATATACATCTCATGTAAAGAATATGGGTCTGAAAAAGTCATTTGATGTGTAATGATTAATGTAATGTGACAATGTAATATTTAATGTGTGATCACATATTTGACTCGCTAATTCTGTTTCAATACTAGTTATAACAGAATGTTTGTTTTGACATAACGTTGGACCAAGAAATAGATTTTGATGTCAACCTATTTATAAATTTAATATCACTACATATACGAGTTTTGATATTGTGGTGTGTAGAAGGAAGTAATCATTTATTGATTATCAACCGCTATGACTCATATCTTCTTCTCATATATGAAAGTGTTTATGTTTAGCATCAAAGAAAAATTATTGAATATTATCGCCATGGTATTTTGGGCCAAGTGGAAAAATGTTAAAAATCCTATTTAGTATGGCCCAAAATAAATAAATATATTTAATAAAAGTTTTCTTAAAGGGATGTGTCTGTTGGGATTGGGGTTGGTTCCCATAACCAACGTGTCTCTTTATGATGGATGAAGAGAATAAAAGATATTCTATATAAGGAGTGATCCTCTCTCCAGGGATTCTGTACTGTAACCGAATCCATCTCCCAAAGAATCCAGAAGGAGAGAGAAACTGACTCCCGACTTCTTGTCTTCTTAAAGGCGTACGCTACGTTTCGGAGGCCTCTCGCTTCCGCAAAAGACCGAACGTCGCTGCCTCCAATATCGTCTACGCCATTGTGGTCATTGCGCTATGGATGCACCAACGAATTCGGGTATGTTATATCTATCACAAAATGCAAAGGTGTGTTCATGATGTTTGACGATATAAATGAGGCATATAAATTTCAAAAAGAACATTTTACAATAGTTATGAGCATTGGAAGCGGGAAGAAAAGAAAAGTATGTTCATTATTGCTTGAGCAAGGGAAAAAATAATATAGTTTACATATGCTGAGTTTGTTTTGAGCTTACATTCCTCAAGATCGGCAGTATCACCAGCATCAGCAACTTCAACATGTAGAACCTGTGACGCGAGCTGCTCGTTGCCCATTATAGATGGGCTATCCCAGACCCTCCTTCCAAAATCTAGCCTCATAGAGTGGTCACTAACTTCATATGTGTGGCTGAAGTTGTAGTAATAGTTACTGGTCGTCGGACTAGAGTAGCCGTATTTGTATCCATTCGTGTGCATCATAGGCCAGTGAAAGCTACCCTGGATCAGCATCGATTAGCAAATCACCCAAAAGAAATCACACATGGTACAAAGTCAAGTTGATGTTGCTACTAAGAGGCAGCTGTGAAGACTCCTAAACCGAGATTAAAGTTACCAGAGAAACAAGCTACACAAAGGTACAGTCAACAAAGCAGAACCAAGCAATGATAAGATCGAACAGCGATTTCATTAACTGTGATATGAGCTTACCTGGTCCTGCTACAAAGCTCCTGCTAGAGCAGAAGCATCTGTCTGGACATATGTGAGCCCCTCGAACAAATCATGAAGCTCTCCGTGGCAGTGTATGGTAGACCAGTGTTGATGTAATGGATCTCGACCTGCCTGTTACTGTTCATTCCTGTGGACCAGCCAACTGTTCACCGGCAGTCAAACTGACTCATGTGGAAACCAAAAGAAATTTTACTGGCTGTGAGATATACAGCAGAGGAGGTGGCGAGAGAGATCTCCAATAAAGAAGGGGGCATTAGAAAAAAAAGGAGGCAACAAAGAATATATGCCTTGCTTACACAGTAGTTATAATACGGAAGGGCTATGAGCCTAAACTCGGTCATACAGGAGAAGGCACTCGGCGACAGCGTCATTCATGAGCGTAACCTGAAATTCACAGCGGAGAGGGAAAAAACGACATTAAGAGGTTTTCAGTTTTCAAGCTGAGCTAGTAAGCCAAAACTTATGGTCGGCAACTGGAGTTGTATCAAAGCGAATAACTCCCAGAAACAGAAAGCGGGAGTAAGAAACAAAAAGGAACAGGGTCGTCAGATCAGATGCCTAAGGAGCAGTTCAATAAATGAGATGGATGGAATCGCATTGGAAGCGTGTAGGCGTCTAGATAGCCTATAATGCATATCCAACAGTGAAAGATATTCGTGTGGCAAAAGTAACGGCGAGTGAACTTTGTCAGAGATGGAAAAAGCATCCGGCAATCGTCGCCGATGCTTGATCCTTACGAAACCGTCGGATTCTCTCAACACCCTTAACGCCACCCCCCACCCACCCAACCCCCCCGTCCGTCCCCTTCTCACATAACCCACCCACCCCCTCGGCATTTGCTTGAAACCACCGACGAAGGCGACCGGTAAGGCTGAGGCTAGACCGGAAGCACATAGACCCGGAATGCCGACCTGACCGTCTCTTTCGATTTCATCGACCAGCCCGCACACCTAACCGAGGAAGGGAAGAAAAAGAGGTGACATTACCTGATAATTTGGAGAAACTAGTGAACGCACATGTGCACATGTACGTGACATATAAAATTTGTTATAAATATGTGGGGAGAGGACTCGTCCCTGAAAGTGTTCCTACGATAAAAGATAGTTGTGTTGGTTGTTTGAAAAGAGAGAATCAAGGAACCATTTTCGTGGGATGAAGAGAAAAATACAGAATTAAAGATAATAAAAGTTAATAGGAGAATATGGGAATAAATATTTGTATGAGAAAAATTTCTTTAAAAAAAACGAGAGAAAATAGGGAATCAAGGAAAGTGTAGCATCAAACTCAGCTCTATAGTATAGTAGATGACAGCAAGCACAGAAACCGGCGAGCTCCATCACGACGCAAGCATTCCTTCCCTCCTGGCTCCTACCCAGAATTCACGCGCAGCCAAGGGCGGTGAGAAGAGGAGGGGGGAGGCCGAATCACGCGAACCACGCCTTGTTTGGAAAACAGATGGAGCGTGGAATCAGACAGGTTCTGGCAACTGGATCTATTGAAACGGAATGGAGAAGAAGGGAGAGAGAAACCGGTGAGAGAGGAGAAGAGGGAGGTGGTGGCGGATGCCGTGCCGTATAAATGGCGGGGAGGGGAACGGCGAAGATGTCGGTTTAACGGAGGGCCGAAGGGGAGGAGGGGCGTTTTATTCCTGACTCCTGAAGAAACATCGTGTAAAGAGAGAAAGTAGATGAGGGGGGAAATGGTGAAAAACGTCGTCTGGAGAGAGAGAGAGAGAAGAGAGAGGTGAGAGGCGTGAGGAAGGGAAGATGGGCAATTGACAACACCAGGAGAGATAAAAGGATTAACGGAGTGACGATGCACTTCTTCAGCGTGGCTCCTTCAAGAAGTACTCTCCATTCCTCGTATACGGAGAGAGGAGGGGGACAGGTGATGCTGGAAGAGAAAAGCGAGGAGGCAAGGTGGGGTGTGAGTGAGGGGACCGCCGTGCGAGTTGGTGGTGGGGAAGCTGACTATATGAGTGAGGGAGTGGTCTGCCCGTTGCAGCGGAACGTTAAGAATTCCCACTCATCCTCCTGCTTATCAAGTATCAACTTGTCATGCATGCACTGAAACAAAAATCTCTTGCGTGAAGACAAAGCATTCGGGCACGTATTGCGGAAGGAATGTTTATATTCTGTGATGTGGAATTTACAGTTTATACATCTCGCGATGGAAATTAGTAATGGTTCTGATGAAGTTCCATTCAGACTTCAGAATTAAGATAAAAGATTAGCTCCAACTCCAAGCAAATGGTGGATTTAGGGTTTGAATGTGTCAAACAGACGGCGTTTAGCGTTTACTTCTGCACATATCTATATACAATGCACTAAGGTACTGTGATTCGATTAGTCCACAAGAAGGACATCGAACGGGACCTCTTCCACTTGAATGACTTTGGGGCATTGCAGTTTTTGGGTTTCAAGGGGTTGACTCCTCATTGTGGACTTCATTACAATTAATAAACTCATTTAATTGCCGACAATGAGCTTAGTTGAGCTAGTGAGCTACTCATGACGGTTGCACTTATGTCTAGTGTGCCATTCACTTGTTTGGGTGGTGTCCTACTCATTGGAAGTAGTTCCGATGACCAACTTCTCGTGTGATTATGGTTTCATCATATGATCATGATATTTGAGATTGAACAATGGACACCCAAATCAATACTGTCAGATCCACTCCTTGATTCAATTGCAGATTACTTGAATTCATTGAATTAGGAATTGTTGATGACGTCGACATGAAGGACGTCAGATATATGTCCCATCATGGGTGGCTTGTTGCAACCACATTGGTTTACCTGGAAGATTCCAAACAATGTCATGGGTGAAGTTCATCAATTTATACACATTCCCCCAGTGTGTTCACCTCTTAACTATGTCCATGTGAGTGTCTGGACTGAATTTAATTGAAGTGATAGACTCCTTTGTCTCTTTACTTTTCTGTAGTTTCATACAGTTGGAGGCAATAAGGAGAAACTTCAATGCATTATCCATCATTACCATTCCTTGTATCATATATGTAGGAAATGGGGGAAAGTAGGGTTTCCAAAACCCCTTTCTGGATCAGGAAACGGGTTTTGTGGAAGATTGCTCACATTCACACCATAACCTATGGCTGACTGCAGTAATTTTCTAGTCATGGCTATGACAGATAATGATGATTGGGTCATTTATTATAACATTTATAATAAGGTCCATCTTCCACTTCGCGCGTGCTAACCCTTTTGTCTGTGACTATGTATGCACATCTAATCATAGACCAATGCATAAGCACATCCTAAGATTTGTGTCATGCAATTAAACTAAGACATACTTGATCTTGTGCATTCAAAACTAACTACAATGGTAAGAAAATGTCATGCATAAAATTTTTCAGGTATACCATCACAAGAAAGTGGTATACCGCCTTCACTTTCATTCACATAAGATCAACCAAACATCATTTATGATGCCATTTTACGTCCTATTTGTGTACAAGGTTTACGCATGTTATTATAAAATCATGAGTGATAAATACGATGCTACAAATCACCATGTTTGGGATTCAAGTAAATAGGGATGACTCTCTACTACAATGATCACACCTCAAGGTGATTAATTCTTGTTCTACCGTTATAGAGGTGAAGACTAGTCACCAAGTAATCGTATGGGGGTTGTTGAGACACTAGAAACATTGAAACAACAAGGCAAGTCAATAATTCTAGAAGATGATGAAACTCATGTAAAAAAAATAAAAGTATACAATTCTACATATTTCGACTAAGCATGTACATAAATGGAAAGGGGTATTCAAGAATATGCTTGAAAATTAAAAGCATGAATGATGAAAATCAAATGAACCTATTATATAAATTATATCTACATGGCTTTTTATACATTTATAATATATGATGGGGTTAAGCTGAAATGTACAAGCTACACAAGTCGCATAAAGATCTACATAGCCCAAATAATAATATCATAGGATTATTGGTCTCACTAAGATCTCGCTATACCTTAGTAGATTTGATTATATAACAGTGCAGTGGCTAATTGGTTTTTGACCTACGTAAAATTTAGGACCGACCTAGGTGATAACGAATGGATATTGTATCATATATAGTATAACAATATTTGGGGTAAGGTATGCCAAGGTTCAAGTCATGTGAAGTCATTTGACCTTGTGTTATATCGGCCTCAAAAAATCCCAATGGATCTTTTGGTCGTGGAAATAACTAAAAAGTAAAGAGAGGATAATAAATCAATAGAACTTGGAGTTGCCACCCAATTTTATACGTAAAATAAGGAAAAAAAAGAAATTAGCGTTCAAATGAGTAGGAAAACACATTAAAACCCCATTTTGACTCCACTCAAGGGAGGATAATGTCGGGCCCTCTCTTTTGATCAGTACTAATGCCAGCCATTAGAGGGAAACCCAAAACCTAAACCTAGATTATGAAGCATAATAACTATTTCTCAATAAACGCAACTAACACAATATATGAAAAACACATATAAACTTTTCCTTTTTGTTCCTCATAAAACCTCGTAACAGTAACATCTCAATGACAATTATATTTAATCAACAGAATTCATGTTCCACTCTGTTAAAACTAGAATCAAGACTTATTGCTCAAATGTGATTGAATTCACATCAATTACATGAATATGAAAGAAGAAACTTGATCTACAACCCATCCTGGGAAAGAGAGAGTACATGGACATTCTATTGTATCTAGATTATTCTATTTACATCTTTTTTTGTCACGACCTCTCCGCTAAATATCGTTATACCTAAAAATATTTGAAATAAACACATGAGATCATATAGAGCCCCTGTGAGTGGATAGCTCCCACTCAAGGTGAGTATCTACACAAGCAGGGAATAGTATCATGGTCTTAATGACCTTTGGGTATGGTTGAGCTCTAAATGAGGTGTAATCCTCTTGTGTTGATAAGGGTTGATACCCTGTGATATTGTGAAAAGTATTTATATCCTGTGATAATATGATGGTCTTAATGACCTTTGGGCATGGTTGAGACCTGAATGAGGTGTAATCCTCTTATGTTGATAAGGGTTGATACCCTGTGATATTGTGAAAAAGATTTATATCTTGTGATAGTATGATGACTAGTGTGGTCTCAAGAATGGAAAGTGAATAGTACCATGTGATAATGAGATGATAAATTATGTTTCACACGTTTTATATATTTTCAATGTTTTGATATTTATATGCTTGCTAGAAGTGAATTAGGGTTTGTATGTCTACTTGTTTGATGTAGCCTTAATTCACCCAATTGGAATAACTAATCAAGTTCAACTCTAATCATGTAGTGCCCTGTGCCGTAGAGCCATCTTCAGTGTTATAACTTACTAGACGGTGAAATGAGTATTCATAAGGGAAACTCGGAGCGCATACTGTTGAGTATGTGGGGGTGGCAGGTTGAGGATATATCCTTGTCATCCATAATATAGATTGTGGAGGTTGGCTATGGTCATGCCTCATACATCTGATGTGATTGAGAATGGTTGCGTTCGTGTCTCGATGATTATAACATGATGTGATTAGAGGACAACTGCAGTTTTACCTCAGTGATTGGGTTTGAATACCCTAGTTTCTAGTTTTGTGACCTGTACCAAGGGCGGACTTGTGGTTAACAGCTTGACTATATGTCATTGTGGTGGCAGCTTTGACTGATATGTCACTACCGTTTTACTCGCACTGACCGAGGGGAAGAGATCTTAGGATACTGACACTCCTAGATCTTGTACGAAACTGAATAGCCCTTCACAGGGTCGGTTGGACTTTGAATGGTACAGTTTAAATTCCCTAGGGAATAATAAAAGATATAATACATCCATGTAGAATATTTGTTTAGGGTTATACATGATGCTTCACATTGAATGATAACCCTTGTTTGTTCTCTTTACATAAAGATGATCCTTGTGCAATTAAGAGATAGTAGATATACTTATGTTGTGGACATGCTTAAGATTGTAGATGCATACATACAGTAGCCATGATTATGTTGATAACTATACTTCTATTGCTGATATTCATGATGCTAGCTATCTCATGTTGTTAGTTATGTTTAGCATGCTAACCATGCCTTTGTAACTAGAGATGCATATAACGTTAATCATGCTTATCCAAGTAATTATGCTTATGTTGTTAGCTCTTTTTATGATGTTAATATATTCAACCTATTAGACATGCTAATGTTGTTAGATATGCTTATGTGGCTAGACTTATTCATAATGATAGAGATTCTATGTTACTAGACTTGCTCATGATGCTAGATATGCATATGCTACTGAATTGCTTATATTGTCAACAAGATAAAGGATGATAGTCTGGCTAATGATGATAGTTATTATCTGCTCCTTTATGCATTTTGCTAATCATCAGTGTTGCTGAGCTTATTTGTTATATCTGATTAAACTGCTTATTTGTTTAATTACTTAAAAATGTTGTAATCAATAATCATTGTTGGAGGCTATATCTCTTACTAGGACATGGGTTTCACCATTGTGGTTCACCACATCTTTTTTTAGGTAATCAGAAACAAACATGTGGCAGCAAAGAGGAGCTATAGTAATGAATCTTTGAGAAATTTGATTAGATGTCTAGTGTATCATAGAGTCATCACTGTACTCTCAGGTCCAGGTAGGAAAAGTTTGTATATGGTGTTTCAAATGAATCAGAATTTTGTTAGTATGTTAATGCTTGTTTGTGTGACATATACGAATATTGTTCTCATGTGTATATATGTTGTGGCTAAGGCGATAGATCAATTTGTATCAAATTATTAGCATAGTATGGATATAAGAAAGATTTTGGGCTCTTATGCAAATGTTTCTGAGCTGGTGCCGATGTTGAAATCGATTTTAATTTACCCATATTTTTGGGTATGTGATTAATTAGTGATTGATTGTGTATTATGTTTTGAGTAATCTCGTTTAGTGTAACGAGTTCTCACATGTTGGTATCAGAGCTTTAGGTTCACTGAGTCTACAAGGACACTAGGACTTAGGACTAGGATGATGTCTAAGTTAGGAATATGACATAAAAATATGGTGCATATTGCCTAATCTCAGTATTTGGGTGCCCTGGCCAACTATTCAATTATTGAAGAAAAGGTAAGTATGGAACTCTTAGATTGTTATCTTTCTTATTACTCTGATCAATTAGTCATTTTGAGACAATCTAAAGAGTATAATGAATAAGAAATCATGGCGTGAATATCTCAATCCTACCTTAAAGGAAATGATAATTGCATCATTATCTATCAAAACTTGAATGTTTGGTAAATATAAGAGAAAGATACAACACCATGAAATCTAAATCTGAATACAAATAAGGAAAAGAGGAGTTCTTAAAGATGTGATTCAAGAAGATAATAATGTAAAAGACAAACAAGTCTATGCTTATAAAGTGAATCAAGGTATGAAATCCACATAAGATAGAGAGAACTCCTATAACAAGTACAAAATGAGAAGATAAATGGGAACAATGACAAAGGAATAAGGTGGAACCTGAGTTAATCTCAGACCAACATATGTGTGTAAGAAAGTGTTAATGTAAAATCAGCATGGCATGTGAAAGAAATTAAGGGAGATGATCCTTTTTTAATGAAGAAAATGAAGAATATGATGATTTACCTATTGATAAGTGGTTGAAAAACATAATAAAATAAGAGAACATACCCAAGTATGATAAATAGTCATCAAGGAAGGAGTAATGAGATATGTTAATCATGAATATTCCTATTCTAATGGTAAGGAACCCAAAATGAAAAAGGTAAAATGATACATAAGAAGCTGTAACTTGCATAATGAAAATAGAATTGGTTAGCTTTTTGCTAGTGACCTTGAACAATGTTGCTATGATGTAGGAAGTGTGTTTTCCTTTGTGTCTTTTCTTTCCAGGGAACAACTTTCAACTGGATCATTGCCACTTGGTATGTGTGTATTTGTTGCAAACATGAGGGTGGATAGCTTATTATAGCATAAGGTTGTTTGGACTATGGTTCCAAGTTCATAAAGTTTATGATGATTTTTCTTTTGAGCCTTCCAATAATTAGGAAGACTCCTCGTATATCTCCATATATTTGTTAGGTTCGTAAAAGTAGATGATATAAGGATGTGAGTTGCTTATAGCACATGAGGTGGATACCAAGGTAATGAATCCTAGTATCCAAGATGTATTAATAATATGAGAAATATGTGAAGGTTGGAGATGTTTATTGAATGAACATTCCAAGTATTCCTCTTCCGTAGAGAGAGAGAGAGGGAGAAAGAGTTGATGATGACCCTGTAAATGTTGTTTGGAAGGAAAAACAAAAGTGATTCTATTATGTTGTGTATTGTTCAGTGATAGTTTTTCAAGACCACTATCAAGGATAGATGGTTTGTTGGTTAATATATATGTGATACAGTGTTCCTTTAAGATAAACCTAGGATCAAATATCAGTGCATAAGAGTTAGAGTGGATGACATAAGTTACATATGATAAGAGATACATAATGTTCTATGTTTGATAAGAGACAGCAAGTATGACTTTTGAGTAATGTGTTGATACAATAGATATAATTTCTAGATGATAGCTAGAATTTAAAGTTGAAAGTTACTATTAGACTTTTATAGATGACACAACAAGTTTCTACATTCCATATCGAGAATTTCTTCTTAAGTGGGGGTTTGTGTGCTGACCCAAGAGGATATATGTATGAATGATGTGACATCACCATGATATGAAAGTAAACATGTGAATGTAATAGGATGAGGTGCAAAGGAAGTACCCATCTTTGTTTACCTTGGATTTCAGGGGCAAAATATGTTAGGAGTTTATAATTGTAAGGCCCCTGAACTTTCTTAATAAGTTCAATAAGCTTAATTACCATAATTGAATTCTTAAAAGCCTAATATAACCTTTTTATATGCTTTGAAATCATAATACAAGCTTAAGTTTCAAATTTGTTCCAATTTGAACGCTATTTGAGCAAGTTATGCAATTTTATACACATTTTGGACTTTTCTACAATTTGCCCAATTGAGAGGTTTTATTTGCAATTTATCACTTTAATTATGTTCCTTGGATATTCTCTCATCATTCTTGATCTTTTTGATCGATGGGGCACCTATTTAATCCTTGGTTTGAAGGTGTTTTCTCTAAGGGTATTTTAGGATTTACCCCTTCACAGATGAGCTACCTTTAGTAGCTATCATCTAATGAATTATGTGATTGGCTGGGAAATTCGACAAAGGAAAGATAAGCAGGTCTATAAGGACAGTGGGGGAGATTCTTGTGTGTGTTCTTGTATATTCTTAATAGTTTAAGGCCATAGACACATGGGGAAGCTACTTTTACATCTCATGCTTACTCCCATCCTTATCCATGGGCTATATTTACCTCTTCCTTGCCCAAGTACAAAACTTTGCTTGCTTTATCTTTCCCCTAACTTGGAGAAATGACTCCACTCTATTTTTTTGTGGAACCAAGTTCTCTAAGGTAGAAGACAACCTCTTTTTGGAGAAGGTCTCCTAGAGCTCCATTTAGCCCTACCTAGGGTTTCCAAGGTCATCTTCTAGGAATTTCAACCAAGGCAAGTTATTTTCTTCCTTTCTTCTCTATTTCTCTTTCTCTTCTCCTTCCTTAGACCTTCCTCTAGGTCGGAACCTTGCTGTTCCACGGTAGAAATTGCTCCAAATCTCTAAAAGCCTACCTTTCTTGCTCCTTATGCTTAGGGTTTGCTCATTTGATGAAGCAAGGTGCTAGGTGAATGAGTTCATAGCTTATTCTTGGATTTTCTACCCTAACTGCTCGATATTTCTTCTGTGTGGGGTTTCATATTCTCATTATAGGTAGGTTTTATAACGTTCTCCATGTTTATTGCTTACCATAGGTTTTCTAGATCATGTTCTTGCTTGAAAATGATGATCAATGCACTAAAAATCTATGCTTGACTTGGATTTCGATTTTTATAATGTTCCCTATTCTGGTTTCAGTTATAGATGAACCTGTGATCATGTGTATGTTAATACTAAGGTATAATATGACTTGGATCAGGTTGGTTTGACAACCTATGGTGCTAAGCACCTATCAACCAATGATCAATTTTAGGGTTTTAAGCTGATTTCTTCTATAAACCCATGACCCGATGATGGTACCATTTCAACAACCCTATGGTGTTGTCTTCATGACAACTGATGGTGGTAACCAAGGGTGTCAACTGACGTTCACCCCTTAGGTCATGTTTTGGCCTAATTATAAACCTAGTGATTACCAACTAAGTACCCAAATGATGCTATCAATCAATGGTGATATTAGTTTGACATTTTATGTTGATTAATGAATATAGTGCTGATCTAACAACCTATGGTGACTTAATGGTCACTAACGATGGTGGATCAGGTCTCCAAAACCTATGGTGAGTTAATCATATATTTTTAGCATCAATTAAGCCTTAGACCAATGGTTTCTTGGGTAACTTGATACAATGGTCGGACCTATACTGTAATTGATGGTTTTAATATATGAACTTGACCCAATGGTCAAGATATAATGTTTATTCCTCTAAGAAAGTGGAATGATGGCTAATGTAATACGTTGGTCCTAATAATATGATTTATATGGTTTCCTTTATATGATCAACTTAAGGAGCTTACTTGTTGACAATGGATGGCTTATTTTAAATGAACAGTCGATTGTGGGTTTTACCCTACTCTTAGTGGAACTTTTTATGTTGTTAATCAAGGGATGTCTAGGGTTAAATGGTGACTCTTTATAGAGCACAATAACCAGGACTTCATAGGTGATTTATCCAAGGTGTTTACTTATGTAAACAACCAATGGTCTTACCTCTTAAACATCCAATGGTTTTGGGTGACATTGAGGTATGGTGATATGGGTTTAATGATGATGGAACAAATGGAGAGTTACCCTTAATAAGGTAGTCTTACCTATTCACTCATATAAATAGAAGGGATTATAATCATATTGTGTTGATATGTAACCCTAAAGAGGTATAGCTTGTTATACCTAGATTTAATATAACTAAATGATGGTAATTGGGTATGAATAGTCCTTGAATGACTAATAGAATCATGGAGTACTCTGTTGCTATTGTTGAAACCCTAGTATGCTATAGCCTGATGGTTACACCTTGATTTATGTGTGGGTTCATACTTGAGAATAGTATGGAATGTGATGGTGATGCTTCACCTTATGCATCCATGATCCAATGTGGATGTCGTGAGTTAGGGTTTGGGTATGAGTGTTGATTAGTAACATTAATATAATTTATCTTGTGAACCTAACTCTAATGCAAATAGATAAAGATGAGTATTCATGTTTAACATTCTTATATGATATAATGATGGTAATATAACCTCATTAATATGATCATAACCTTGATATGTTAATTGGTGGTTATCATAGCCACATGGTTGATACTTTCTTATGCTAAACATGTGCATTATGAATATGATGAGACTTAATCATATCTAGATTCCTTGCATGTTGATGTAATAAAGGAATGTTCTTAATGTTAATATAACCGTTATATGATTGTTTATGAATATCTTCTATCTCATTTATGCAATATTGTGTTGATCTGGTGTATTATATGTAAGTGATGTTTTTGAGCCTTATTATAAGGCATGCAAAGATAACGATGATCTTGCAGGGAATACTATGATGGTATTAATGACCTTTGGGCATGGTTGAGCCATAAATAAGGTGTAATCCTCTTGTGTTGATAAGGGTTGATACCCTGTGATATTGTGAAAAGTATTTATATCCTATGATAGTATGATGGTCTTAATGACCTTTGGGCATGGTTGAGCCCTGAATGAGGTGTAATCCTCTTATGTTGATAAGGGTTGATACCCTGTGATATTGTGAAAAGGATTTATATCTTGTGATAGTATGATGACTAGTGTGGTATCAAGAATGGCAAGTGAATAGTACCATGTGATAATGAGATGAGAAATTGTGATTCACATATTTTATATATTTTCAAAGTTTTGATATTTATATGCTTTCTAGAAGTGAATTAGGGTTTGTATGCCCACTTGTTTGATGCATCCTTAATTCACTCAATTGGCATAACTAATCAAGTGCAACTCTAATCATGTAGTGCCCTATGCCGTAGAGACATCTTCACTGTCAGAACTTGTTGGATGGTGAAATGAGTATTCCTAAGGGAATTTCAGAGCGCATACTGTTGAGTATGTGGGGGTGGCAGGTTGAGGATATATCCTTGTCATCCACAATACAGATTGTAGAGGTTGGCTATGGTCATGCCTCATACATTTGATGTGATTGAGAACGTGCGGTCGTGTCTCGGTGATTATAACATGATGTGATTAGAGGACAACTACGGTTGTACCTCAGTGATTAGGTTTTAATACCCTGGTTTCTAGTGTCGTGACCTGTACCAAGGGCGGACTAGTGGACAACAACTTGACTATATGTAGTTGTGGTGGTAGCTTTGACTAATATGTCACTGTCTTTTTACTCATACTAACTGAGGGGAAGAGATCTTAGGATACCTGCACTCCTAGATCTTGTACGGAACCGAATAGCCCTTTGTAGGGGTCAGTTGGACTTTGAATGGTATAGTTCAAATTCCCCAGGGCGTAATAAAAGATGTAATACAGCTGTGTAGCATATCTATTTAGGGTTATACATGATGCTTCACATTGGATGATAACCCTTGTTTGTTCTCTTTACATAAAGATGTTGCTTAGTGCAATTAAGAGATAGTAGATATACTTATGTTCTGGATATGCTTAAGATTGTAGATGCGTACGTACAGTTGCCATGATTATGTTGATAACTATACTTGTACTACTGATTATAATCATGATTCTATCTATCTCATGTTGTTAGTTATGTTTAGCATGCTAACCATGCCTTTGTAACTAGAGATGCATATAATGTTAATCATGCTTATCCAAGTAATTGTGCTTATGTTTTTAGCTCTTTTTATGATGTTGATATGTTCAACCTATTAGACATGCTAATGTTGTTAGGTATGCTTATGTGGCTATACTTATTCATAATGATAGAGATTCTATGTTACTAGACTTGCTCATGATGCTAGATATGTATATGCTACTGAATTTCTTATATTGTCAACAAGATAAAGGATGATAGTCAGGCTAATGATGATAGTTATTATCTGCTCCTTTATGTATTTTTTTAATCATCAGTGCTGCTGAGCTTATTTGTTATATCTGATTAAATGACTTATTTGTTTAATTACTTAAAAATGTTGTAATCAATAATCATTGTTGGAGGTTATATCTCTTTCTGGGACATGGGTCTCACCCTTGTGGTTCGCCACATCTTTTTTTATGTAATTGAAAGTGACGAAAACAAACATGTGGTAGCAAAGAGGAGCTATAGTAATGAATCTTTGAGAAAGTTGATTAGATGTCTAGTGTGTCCTAGAGTCGTCCCTGTACTCTCAGCTCTGGGCAGGAAAAGTTTGTGTATGGTGTTTCAAACGAATCAGAATTTTGTTAGCATGTTAATGCTTGTTTGTGTGACATATACTAATATTGTTCTCCTATATATATGTTGTGGCTAAGGAAATAGATCAATTTGTATCAAATTCTTGGCATAGTATGGATATTAGAAAGATGTTGGGCTCTTATGCAAATGTTTATGAGCTAGTGCTGACGTTGAAATCGGTTTTAATTTACTCATATTTTTGGGTATGTGATTAATTAGTGATTGATTGTCTTTTATGTCTTGAGTAATCTCGTTTAGTGTAACGGGTTCTCACAAATCACTAATACTACTAAGAGGGCATACCAACATATCCCTGACATCTTGTATAGAAGGATGGGGGAAAGATTTTGTATTTCACATAGTAAACTTCCACCAGATCCTATTAGAACATAACATCCATTATCCCCCAATTCTCCTTAATCATAATTTACATATCTCCATTTTGTGACATCAAGGAGTCATATGATTGTCCAAACGATATAGGAAGAAATTAGGGTTTTCTATCACTTGTCAGTTTACCTCCATTGTAACATCACAAGACAAGATGGATGATAAATTCAAATACCCATCATCTTATTCACTAGGTAATCTAATTATACCATAGAGATAAGAGCAATTAACTCGTAAGAATGCCTACAAAAATATATATTTTTCCTTCAATGAATCATTACATATGAGGCATTTCAAGCTTAACTACGATGATAGTCAGCCACAAGATAGTGAGATCTAGGCGAGTCTAAGTTAATATAACTCCATATTTCAAAGCAATATCTGCTTAACAGTAAGGGAGCTAGTTCAGATTATCGCTTAATATACAGGGAATCATCTCAATTCTAAAATTTACATCTCTGTTTCACATTTGTCATCCATGTTCAACCCAAGGTGGATTTATGCAAGTCATGCTATAATGCAACAAAGAAAAGGGGTCTAAGGTGAGATATGGCTAAGCCTAGATATGAGTGTTCAATGCAACCTACAACTCACAGTCCTCAAGCTTACATCCTAGAGAACATGAAATAAGAAATATACAATACACAAGTTAATTCCTATGTGGTGACCTTTCCACCTCCATTAATGGGTAGGGTGATTAAGGTTACTAAAATTTGAGTCTCAACCAACTACATAGTTTGTGGAGTGAAAGTGACCAAATTATCTAGGGATTGAACCCTAATTGATATTACCTAACTCAAGGATTTACTCCCTAACTCAAGCATATCAACAAGCTATAAGGGTTTACTTTACTACCTAGATAAGGAACAATATGGGATAACTTGAAAGAATCATGTTGCTGACTGCTTAGGCTCTAATATCATTTTGTAAGGAGTGGGACCTGAGAGGGGATCCACAGCTCGATGAGTAGAGAAAAAACCGATCTTATTTCAAATCTGCAAGAAAATAGGAATTCCATTATTTCCCAAATGGTATATATATACCACAGAGCACAAAACTTTATAAACAGCGGAAACTATTACAAAGTTACAAATTATATCATTATACAATGTTGTAGCAAGGTAAAAAGTTATACTTTTAATAAATCTAACAACATGCAAGGCTCGTTGTAGATGGCAACCTACCATTACAAGATATCCTTAAGTCCATGTCATGTAAGTGATCTTCCTGATTCCATGTCTCCTAATGTACCTATACCTGGGTGGAATGGAACATCACCCAGAACATAGGAAACTAAATAGAGGTTAACAAAGGCAGAGTATGTACGTTTAAAAAACATTTTAGCAATTATTATAAATGCAAAAGATATATTTTCACAAAGAGGGGGTTGTTTGCAATTAGGTAAGTTTAAAAGAATTATACAAGAGAAATGAGGCATACTAAATTCAAAGTACAGACATGAAATTGAAGTTGCTCTTTTCAATTAACCATATTGTCAATGTGACAATGAACTTTTTCATGCATAATAATGTAGACTAGATATACCAAAAATAGGGTCATAACACCATAGCATCATGGCCTTAAAGAAATAAGGGTAGAAACGCACACCACAGGTGGAATACACATACCCTTTTAGTTATGATTGTATATAAATATTGTTGTTCTTAATATTCTAGTCAAACATGTAGCATGCATAACTGAAGTGGCAAGACTAGCATTTTAGTCAATTTCTCATAAAAAGGCAATCAAAGAAGGAGGGTTCCAAGATCCATTATAAACAACATACTTTAACAACCACATGAATATAATGATTCAATATCGATAAATATATATCTCCGAGCAATTCAATTTACATTTAAATTAACATTTAAAGAGATTCCTAACTAGATGAATGTAAGTTTCAGTCAAATAATATTCTAAAATAAAAATAGAGGATGTACATACCTATAATCCAATCTCAATATCTCTAAATGAAACTCAAGGTCCATGCAAGGGTTTAAACATAGTTCACTTATCTATTCCCTAGGTATGTACTATTCATATGTAATAGTGGATCTATTACATAATTTATGTGTTAGTACAATGTTCCAAACCCTAATCAAAAGTATTTATATATATAGGATTTTTAGCATGAAAAACAATGTTGAGAAACCTAACAAAATGATTCCCTATTAAATATCCTTTCTAGGGCATATTTTCCCTTAATTTTATGAGGTTTTATGGATTTACTATGGATTTTACAAATGTGAATCAATTAGAAGATGGAAAATATACACGTGGCATTTAAAAAAATAAAATGCATCTGATTAAGATAACTTGAAAAAAGACAAAACAACTTAGGTAAGAATTGACAAGACAAAATCTTGTGTGGGTGTAAGAACAATACATGTGAGTAAACTACCGAATTGCCCATTTCCGTAAGATCACTCAACTGAAGTGGTAAGGGACAAATTGCCAAAGTTGCATGGCTTCTTTTCCTTTTATCCCACATGAAGAGCATCACATCATCCAATGATTGGTGATCCAAATAGAGGAACCTCACATCTACTAGTGACACCAAGGTCACATGTGAACCCCTCAATTAAACAAAAACTTTAGAAGCTCAAAATTGAATCTTAGGAGTACAACACTACGAGGTCTGAAACATGTCCTTGTATTTTGTGTTTTGGATAAGGGACCACTCCAAAAGGTGAAACTGAGGATGCTAAAACCACAAAGAAAATAGGAGGAACCCCACAAAGCCAAGGAGAATCTATGAGGATGAAGGGGCATTTGTGTCTCTAGATCCCCATAGAGAAGCATGACAAACAGGGAAGGGAGCTTGAAGTTGAAATCATTGGTTCAGGCTGTGAAACCACAAGGGGAGGACATAAAAATCTATATCAAGGTCAAACAAAACTGAGGGAAGCAAATTGGGTGTTGAGGGTCTACTGAACCCTCCTAGAGGTGAACACTGATAGTGGATAAGAAGTAGCATGTTGTGGAGTTCGTGGGGAGAGAATACCCGCAAAAACCAACACAAAATGAATATATAAAAAGGAAGTGGAAGAGATGAGGTTCATTATCGTGCAAGGAGATTCAGCAAGGTGGGTTGTGTAGGTGCCACAAGGACTTGGTATAAGGAGAAGAAAATAGTTCTTGAAAGATTGAGTCTAGGGACCTTGGGCACAATTGGCAGTTCCAAGTAACATAGGAGGAGCCATGCTTCATTTCTAGATGTGTAAAGAGTGGTGTGGTGTAGTGTAGAGGATTCATGGTTTCTGGGAAGTGGCCACAGAAAAGGAGGAAAAATGAGATTTGGTGTTTTGTTGTTTAGTTGACATTTGATCAGAGTAATAGCTTAGAGGAAATGACACTCAAAGAGGAATCAATTTGGAAATAAATTTCAATAAGAGGGAAGAGGTGGGAAGAGAAAGACTTGAACTAGTCAGTAACTTCAAGATGGTCCACTTTAGAGGCAGGGAAATTGGAAGGGGGCGAAGTCCACCATCCCAGTTACTCTACCCGATCACACATGTGTGAAGCGCACCAACAAACTGTAGTCTAATATGGTGACATTTAATTGAACCCAAACTTAGGTCAAAAGGGATGTGACATCAAAATAATCACATGAATAACACTTAATCTCATAGCATATGTTCTAATTTACTGTTAGGGGTGTATTTTATATCCAACTAAAGCCCAAATTTGGTATGTTAGCTAATTAAGATGTGAGGAATTTAAGTTTGTCATCAATTTCTCCTTTCGAAGATGTGTAATGTTAAATTTTATTATTTGTATACTACACATTCATTTAATATATTCTGTCATTTCAACTAATAAATTGTGCCCCTTGTATTACATATTAATTCAATTTCTTTCCTCTTATACCCCTAGAAATATTTTTGAACATCAAATTAGGGTATATCATAGTGTTTGGTATATTTGTTTATTAAGTCTTGTTATTGAATATATTATGGTTGATCTACCTTAAATATCAAATATGAAAGGTGCTTATATATACATGATTTTACTTGAATTCTAGGATTCATAGTGTACTTTATAATAGGGGAGATCATAACATATGAAAACATGATCAAATATGGGCCTGGAAGAAGGGAGGTTTCACATATATGCTTAGATTCAAGTATCTTACAACTGGCCTTTCAACCTTGTCATTGCATGTTGGGTTCATTGCTGCCATGTATTAGTATTGAGGGAACATTACGCATTGACAAATAAATGAACACACTTCTTATTACTTGTGGTTTCAATGTAGATAATGGCATATACCCATTAATATTTTATATTGTTGGGAATTAGAGAACTGAATCATGGCATTGGTTCTTACTTTCCGCACATTGGTAACATCAATGTAGCTCTTACGACTTAGGATAATATGTGCATTACTCAGATAATATAGGTGGAGTTTTACATTCTATGTTGAGTAGAAGTTCCTAAGACACACATTGATTATGTTTTTATCCCCTTCATGTCAGCTCCCATATGGAAATTGATTATGTACAACTTATATGGAATGGATGATATATGAATATATCCCATTATATAGTGTATGTTTGAAATCCAAGATATCAATCTAAATACCCATAGGTAGATGGTACATATAGGCTTTAGTATATGGTCCATTTCATATAAAAGTTCCTTAATATATGCTTCATATTCTGGTAATTAACAAGAGTGCGTCCCTATTAATATATGCGTCCAAAATGTTCCATAAATATATTAATAATGGCACTCATTATTTTGTCATACTATTGCTTAGTGTCAATGTTCCTAGTTAGGTGCAATGAGTCCCTTGAATAGGTAAAAACAGACACAAATTACCTCCCAAACTTCAAAAGAATCTAAAACATGCAAATGAAATTTCTACAAACCGCAGTGATACTCATGGGTAATCATTATGAGTTTCTAGTTGAATACTTGTACATTGATCATTTTTCGTATTGATTTGCATTTGAATGGTTCTAACAATTGTAGTTGTGTATTTCACTATAGATTCGAACCTACGCTTTCCACATGTTTAGGTAGATACTACTTTTTGCAACTTTGACAACAACCAACTTATCAACATGTGTTATACAAAGTTGCGGTCACTCTCATAGAGGTTAATTTCATGGTATCATTAACAATAGGTATTTCCCCTATTATATAAAAAGAAATCAAATTGCTAATGTCAATAGTATCAAGACCAAATGGAACACAAAATGTCAGTGAAATTACACCATGATGGATATTGATCTACATTTTGTTGGGTTTTACGTGGTCAAAGTAGGCAGTGGAAACAAAAAATTACTTGACCTTAAACCCATAACCAGGGGATCACATCAACATCTATGTAATGGGAAGGATGGTTTTAGCGAGTTATACCTGGTCTTGAGGCTTGATCACCAATTATACCTCGTAGCAAGTGCAATTTTCAACCACCTGTCTTTGACAACATTTGTGCAGCTCCTGGTTTTGACCTGGACTGCGGTTGACTGTTGTCCTCCTGAGCGGCATAAGTCTCCCGCCTATATAGGTAGTCCACACGGACTACTGAGAACTCTAGTCATCCTGAAGGATGGACTAGAAGGAGTTGTCCCCTTCTGTCGATGTACTAGTCAATGCCACACTCTCCCACCACCGGTTGCTTTTCAGCAGTTGTCATTACCTCACTATTTCTCCCTGGATGGGTAGAACTTGCTTGGGTTCTCTCAGTTACCACAACTAGAGAGGACAACGACTTTGCAAAGTAACTGATGTTCTGAGTTGTGTCTCTGGAGAAGCCCCCTATACTCCTCTATATATTGTAGAGGGTAGGGTCAGGGTTCCCAGTCTGTGCGGGAATAGAAGGGTCCAGAATTTCCATGAACAATTTTCACCACGACAAGCAAACCGGTCATTTGGGAGTGTGAGATAATCAATTCACTAGTGAACCGACCGATTCACTTCCAAGACCTGCATGCAATTGACTTTCCTTATTCATTTCTAATTAACAGAAATATTAATTCTTTTCCCAATCAAATTGAACAAGTGAAATGAAAAACTTTTCTCACAATCGGGAAAACCCAACACTACTCGTTTGGTCCAAGTGAACAGATCAGTTCACCAGAGTGAACCAGTAATCTCACTGACCATCATCCCATCAATTCACCCAGTGAACCGGTCAGTTTGTGGTCTAGATTGTATAGAACACATTCAATTTAGTTCTCACTTAATCTGACACTCTAATCAATTGGTTCAACACTTGGACTTGATGATATCGAGTCAATTCTATTGATTGAATGTTTGATTGAGTACCTAAACACTTTAGTGATCAATCAAACATCATTCAAGGATAAACTCCTCTTCCAGGTTGATCCTTTGTGTGTGACCATATAGGTCCCATTTCACGTTGGCAATGAATGTCCATAACTAGCTTATGACATCACAAGTAAAGAGTTGTACCTAGTCGCACATCAATGCTACCAAAGTGAAAAGGAAAGTTGGAGAACAACTTTCAATCCTATAGTCTGTGATTGGTGTTCTAGTGAATGTATAATTCCTTTGTCTCTGAAATCCTAAATGAACTTAGGGCATGGAGTTGTCATCCTTTCAATGTTCATTCATGTTTCTTGAACTAGAGCAGACTGTCTGAGATATGTGTGACATCAATATCATATATTGATTTACATGTGCATGCACATGCCTTTCTCAGTCTCACTTATCAAGTGGCCTGGACATCATACTCCCTTAGGAGGGACAAATCCCATATCTATCACCCACAGTCTATCTCATGCATCAAAGCCACCCAATCATCATCGTTATAACAACCCATGTTTTAGGACTACGTTTGATGATGTCAAAGTGTACCCAATCACATTCGACGAGTGTAGTGATTTCAGGTCTAAGAATCACAATCACCACCATTACTATGAGAGATGATTCTGACTACCATGTCATGGTTCCACATGTCACTCTCATGGTGGGTCTATTTGATATATTGTTCTCTAACATGTATCTATGTGCTTGATTTGATATCCTATATCATGACTAATGAGACATTATCATCAACCAACACACACTAGTCTTGATGTGTCATTGTTGTCTATCAACCTTCCACAATGACATCCAACTAGGGACATAACAAGAATGTACATACTCTTAGCATCTGTATGATCTCATTGTTCAGGTCCTCAACTTGAAGACATACGTCATTGAGTATTGTCATTTTTTAGACATTCATTCTGCTCCATCATTTATCTCATAATTGATTGAGCTAGAATAAATTGGAAGCTTGCCTTTGATATTTATCAAATCAATCATGACGTATGCCAATCCAATCATTGTATGATTGGCTCTTAGGGCATACTTACCAACAGAATCCCACTTGCACTTACAACCAATCACCTTTGAATCATATTCTTAGTGATCTCTAAACATTTCCTACATGTTTCTACTGCACTAGTGCTAATCCAGTGAGTTAGCAACATTTTGCTTTAGTCGGTATATTCAATGTTTTACATCTCCTCACAGTCTGACATTTCATATGAAATGGAGTTTCCGTAATATGCCATCTGATATTCCATTCCTAATAATTAGCTCCATAGTTTGACTTAATATTTTTTACTATGTCATCAATAGTTGGAATATCTATAAGTTCGTCTATATGAACTTCTACATCCATATAGTATCCACTGGTGTTCATAAGACAAGGATACTCAGCATTCCTTTGAGAATTAAATGGCTTTTAAATTTTACTCAGAACATTTCCATTTAACAGCTCTTGCTCACTTTACAATTGAATATAACTTTTATATTTTTCATTTTGCAATCATTTTTTTGACATTTTGGAAGCTTGCATCAGTGTAACTCTTTTACACTCAACTCTTCCTTTTATTACCATATAACTATTCCTTTCATACTTCATAAGTACTTAAATAAGTTCTTTATGGTATTCCAGTGACTCTCACTGGAAGTAGATAGACATCCACTCGTCATGACCATTACATACAAGATAACTAGATGAGCATATCATATTGTCGTGTCCAACACATACAATATGATGAATGCATATATGTTTTCTTGTCATGTCCAATATAAACAAGATAATGGGATGATTACATACATGATAGATCCAATTGTGAATGCAAAAGGCATCTATCTATCTGTTCCTATTCTTCATAAGAATTTGGGACACTAGGCATTTGAGAAACTAACTCCATGTAATAGGTACAAGTTTTCTCCTACTGAATCTCTACATACTTAACCCGTCAGCACAGACTGCTAATGAATGCTCTCTCTTCATCAGGTCAAGAGACTTTTGAGAACTATCTCTATAGGTCTCTATTCCTATCACATAGGACATTTCTCTTTATTCCTTTAAAGAAGGTATTTCCACACCGGTTTCAATTTATTCCTCATCATCACGTAGAATATGAATATGCTCCCACTAAATCTTTGTAATCACAAATCCCTTCTTTATTCGATATATCAGTCAAAACTTTTTGACTATATAATCAAAGTAAAGACTCCAGCTCTGAGGTGCTTGTATTTAATCAATTATATTGATTAATCTCTTGCAATCTATAGATTTTAATTGCATTAATTAAATTATAAAACCCTTTAGGTTGTGTCACATACACAACCTCATGTTATTCCTTATAGGAATGCATTTTTAATATCCATATGCCAAATTTCATAGTCTTGAAGTTTCAATAGAAAGCATGATCCTTTATGGCCTATAGCCACTACAATTGGTTAAATAAAATCATCAGGTTCAACACTTTGAACTCATTTGAATTCATTTCAACCAATCAACTCATCAAATGTCATCCATGTCAGCTTTAACTCTTAAGACCCAATTCCACTTACTGGTTTTATCCCTATAAGTGCTACCATTAAGGTCATACCTTATTTGGTTCACATGGAAGTCATTTAGGATCTTATGGCTTCAAGCCAAAACTCAAAATCTAGTTCCTCAACATCATCTAGACTGATTATTGGCTTATCATCATATGACCAATTAATCACCTTTGAGTTTGTAGGATATCATTATCCATCAAGCTCAAGGTGTTTTCTACTAGATATATGTGGTGTATCTGCTACATAAGGAATTTGAGATTTCACAACACTTGTTATTCTCAATATCCTTTTGTAACTTTATTTAGTGTAAAGCATGTTCTTTAGAAGAATTCTAGAAGATTAGTTATTTGTTTGATGATAATGATCTTACTATTTAGAGTATGATTCCTTCTTTGATTTAGACATCATTATGCCTTAATCATGAGCTCTCTATGATACACTATCATAGTTACTCACAAGGTCCTCAAACATTTGGTTTAAGTATCTCGTTCATTGATCATATCAAATAATTAATACCTTTACCAAGTTTTTTCTTCATTTATGATATTCTTGAACATTTCAAGATATTCATATTGGTATTTCATTCAATACGATATCGGAAGCATTATCATTTACTCCAATAGGTATGTATATACATCAATATGTATTATACATAATAGAATAATCATTCTCCCACTACATCTAGTGAAGATTGACTTGTCATCATCTCCAATAAACAAGACATTCATATCTCTTAACGGTTCATTAACCAAGAGAGTCTGGCTTTATCCATCAACACCGAATCTAGAGATGAATTTCTCATTCATTTGTTTAGATGATAATGCTAATTTATTTATTTTATCTTAGGCATATCAAGTACCACAAGATAATTATGGCATTGCCATAAAATATCATATCTTTGAAATTGAAACATGTATCTTTATTGATATACAACCTTGTCATTACAAGATGCAGAAATAAAATGTTTCTATATATTGGCAAAATGAAGTAACAGTTCATAACTCTATTACATGCTCTTTGGGCTGAAATAAACTAAAAGGTACTTCTATCTATGGCAGAAACACTTGCTCCAATGTTGATGAGTGCTCCTTCTTGGTCCTTTCATAAAGGCCATCACTTCTTTTCAGATAATGCACATCATATATGTCATATCTATATCTTGGTATCAAGTACCTAAGATAAAGAAGCATTTTAAGTTTAATTCGTAATAGCTGAGGTGGAGACTTCCATCCCCTCCTTCTTCTTCTTTAGTTCATCTATGTAGAGGGGACAATCTCTCTTCTAATGTCCTAGCTCATGACAATGGTGACATTTGCCTCCCTTGTTCACCCCTCCCTTGGCTTTCAGAGTTGAAGATGACTTGGGCTGCTGGCTAGCATCATAACTTTTCTTTGCTTTGACCTTTCCCTTGTCGTTAGACTTTTCCTTCTTTTTATGATCATCATCACATATTTGGGTTTGTCTTTCTTCATCAATGCCTCATCCGTCCTCAACATGCCCAAAAACTTTGTTAGTGACCTATCAAAGTTGTTCATGTTGTAGTTCATCACAAACTGACTATAGGATTTTGGAAACGATTGCAGTATCACATCAGTATCCAACTCTTGGCTCAAAGGGAATCCCAATCAAGTTAGGTTCTCCACATACCCAATCATCTTGAGTGTGTGAGGGCCTACTGGATCTCCTTCTATCATGACACACTTGAACAATGCCTTGGAGACATCATATCTCTCTTGTCGTGTCTGGTCTTGGTACATGTTCTTGAGATGTTGAACCATCTCAATGACGTCCATGTTCTCATGTTGTCTCTGCAACTCATAGTTCATTGAGCATAACATTAAGCACTTCACATCAATGACATCCTCAGTATGGTTCTTGTAAGCATCCCTTTCGGCCTTTAGTGCGTTGGGAGCAGTTTCTTCTGGCTCTGGTGCATCTAGGACATAGAGCTTTCGCTCTTGAGTGAGAACAATTCTCAATGTCCTAAACCATTCATGGAAGTTGTTCCCATTTAGCTTTTCCTTCTCAAGGACTGACCGCAACGACAAGTGATTGTTGTTGGTAGCCATTTATTCTACAAAAGGAAATTTGCAATTTTAGTCCAAAACTCTTTTGATTTGATTTGATTTGAAAATTGACGATATTTAATTAGGTCTTTAATTAATGTTCACTTCTAACTATTTTATCTCAAATTGATAATCCTCATATCAATTCGGAAGATTGCAGCATACAACCTTCTAGTGAGCAAGATCCTGATTTCATCTAAGCCATGGACCAGCTAGGGTTGTCACCTACAACTAGAGTCTTTCAGGTAGGAAACATTTGCCAATTGCATCATTTGCAACTCTTGATAGATGCCATTTGCAATTCCTTGCCATATTCATCTTTATGCCTCAAGGTTCTTGATCCGATCAAGGTCACCTTGTTAAGTCTGACCCAAAAGGCAACACAATGAATATGCACTCTACAAAGGTAGACCCACATATTCACCATCACACTTCCACGAGATAGACAATGCGCCACCCAAAGGCATGCCCACACTTAGCTGATCAAGTTTTTTATGTGTGCTACTTTTGGAAGGCATCTTCAACTTAATATGTTTGTTGAGGGGTTTTAATATGCTTATATATGCATATATGTATCCAATCACCACATATATAGTATGTATCATATACATGTTATATCCCACAAATGAAAACTTGCAATTATGATAAAGCGATGATTATGGCCATCCTATTGTAGTTCCTTGGAGCCACAAGGAACTACGGTCATCTAAGGTCTACATTACATGCAACCTGTTATTGATGAAGATCTCTGCTTTCCAATTTGGGTTGACTGGTTCATCCTTTGAATCAGTCGACTTACCTCTTGGCCAGTCGGTTGGTTGCCTCCAGTCGATAGTTTGGCTCCTCCAGATGGTCAGCTCGTCTAATCATCTGGGCTTCTCATCGGTCCACCAACTACACCTTAGTCGGTCATCTCAGTCCATCTAGCGGTAATCTTCAGTCTTCAACATAACAAGAAATAAAGCTAATCCTATTTTACATAATCTTTGTGAAACCTTGAGTTACATTCGAGTGGAGCAAAGGTAGAAGAGAATCTCGAGTTATCTTGAGTTACATTTAGAATAGAAGAAGAAGGCTCAGTGCGTAGACCGAGATGCAAACAACCATAACCAACCATACACATGCACATAGGGTTTATAGGCCATAACCATGCTACACATCCACCATCAAAACTATTTTAGGGTGACACATATCGATTGCATATATACCATATCATATATGTATATATTAGTTTGGGATCATGTAGTATTAATCCGACATTCACATTAGTCATTTAAATATTTGCATCGTATGCAATAAATAAAAGACAAAAAAACTAAAATCTGATCATATCGATTATCCCAAAACATAGAGCATTGACATGACTCTGATACCACTGTTGGGTTTTATGTGGTCGGAGTAGGTAGCGGAAACAAAATTTTTACTTGACCATAAACCCATAACTAGCATATCGAATCAACATCTATGTAATGGGAAGGATGGTTTTAGCGAGTTATACCTAGTCCTTAGGCTTGCTCAGCAACTATACCTTGCAACAAGCTTTGACAGTGTTTGTGTAGCTCCTGGTTTTGACCCGAACTACGATTGACTGTCGTCCTCCTGAACGGCAAAAGTCTCCCACCTCTATAGATAGTCCACACAGACTACCAAGAACTCTAGTCATCCTGAAGGACATAGTAGAAGGAGTTGTCCCCTTCTGTCAGCATACTAGTCACTGACACACTCTCCCACCACCAGTTGTTTTTCTACAGTTGTCTTTCCCTCACTGTTCTTCCCTGGACGGTTAGAACTTTCTTGGGCTCTCTCGATTACCAAAACCAGAGTGGACAACAACTTTGCAAAGAAGATGATGTTCTGAGTTGTGTCTCGGGAGAAGCCCCCTGTAACCCTCCATTTATAGTAGAGGGCAGGGCCAGGGTTCCCAGTCTATGCGGGAGTAGAAGGGTCCATAATTTCCATGAACTATTTACACCGCGACAGGCGAACCAGTCATTTCATAACTAAACCAATCTTTTGGGAGTGTGAGCCAATCGGTTCACTAGTGAAGCAGTTAGTTCGCTTCCTAGACCTTCCTGCAATTGACTTTCTTATTCATTTCTAATTAATGTAAATATTAATTCTTGTTCCAATAAAATTGAATAAGTGAAATGAAAAACTTTTCTCACAAATTAGGAAAACCCAACACTACTCATTTGGTTCAAGTGAACTGATCGGTTCACTAGAGTGAACCGGTCGTCTCACTGACCATGAGCCAAACGGTTCACCTAGTGAACCGGTCGATCGGTGGTCCAGATTATGCAAAACACAATCAATTCAGTTGTCAATCAATCTGATACTCTAATCAATTGGTTCAACACTTGAACTTTATGATTTTGAGTCAAGTCTATTGATTGAATGTTTGATTGAGTACCTAAACACTTTAGTAATAAATCAAATATCATTAAATTGGATAAACTCCTCTTCCAAGTTAATCCTTTGTGTGTGACCCTATAGGTCCCATTTCACGTTGGCAGTGAATGTCGATAACTAGCTTATGACATCACAAGCAAAGAGCGGTACCTAGTCGCACATCAGTGCAACCCAAGTGAAAAGGAAAGTTGGAGAACAACTTTCAATCCTACAATTTGTGATTAGTGTTCCAGTGAATGTATAATTCCTTTGTCTCTGATATCCTGAATGAACTCAAGGCATGGAGTTGTCATCCTTTCAATGTTCATTCATGTTTCTTGAACTAGAGCATAATGTCTGAGATATGTGTGACATCAATATCATATATTGATTCACATGTTCATGTCCATGCCTTTCTCAGTCTCACTTATCAAGTGGCCTAGACATCATACTCCCTTACGAGGTACAAATCCCATATCTATCGCCCACACTCTATCTCATGCGTCAAAGCCACACAATCATCACTGTTATAACAACCCATGTTTTAGGACTACGTTTGATGATGTCAAAGTGTACCCAATCACATTCGATGAGTGTAGTGGTTTCAAGTCTAAGAATCACAATCACCCCCA
The DNA here is from genome assembly GCA_963693085.1 of Alisma plantago-aquatica. Taxonomy (NCBI): domain Eukaryota; kingdom Viridiplantae; phylum Streptophyta; class Magnoliopsida; order Alismatales; family Alismataceae; genus Alisma; species Alisma plantago-aquatica. The sequence goes on from OY856412.1 coordinate 1,261,463,174, forward strand.
TCACTATGACATATGATTCTGACTACCATGTCATGGTTCCATGTGTCACTCTCATGGTGGGTCTGTCCGATACACTGTTCTCTAACATGTATCTATGTGCTTGGTTTGATATCATATATCATGACTAATGAAACATTGTCATCAACCAACACACACTCTAGTCTAGATGTGTCATTGTTGTCTATCAACCTTCCACAATGACATCCAACTAGGGACATAACAAGAATGTACATACTCTTAGCATCCGTATGATCTTATTGTTCATGTCCTCAACCTGAAGACATATGTCATTGAGTATTGTCATTCATTAGACATTCATTCTACTCCATTATTTATCTCATAATTGATTGAGCTAGACTAAATTGGAAGCTTGCCTTTGATATTTATCAAATCAACCATGATGTATGGCAATCTAATCATCATATGATTGGCTCTCATGTCATACTTACCAATAGATTTTGTATTGTTTTTGTTGTCGTAAGTATGAAGAAAGGGCATTAATAAATGAATATGTACTCTATTTTCAATGTAATGTTATGGTATTTGCATGTTCTTTTGATTTGTTTTGTTCATCTTGCTTATTTCATGTTTAATGTAGTATTCTTCTTTTGATTCATATAAAGTTTATTCAATTGGATCATGTAATGTTTAGTCTTTTGTTTAGTGTCTTTTTGTTGATTTGGGTCAAGTAATCTTTCTCTTTAGGGTCATTTTTACAATAACCTCCTTTCATCTAGGTTACTTGATGTTCTTTAATTTTTGTTTGCCAAACTATTGTAATGTAATGTAGCATAATGTTGATCCTCAACATTATTCCATATTGAGTTAGATGTAATGAGGTCATAAAACTTTAGTGTTTACCATGTAATGTAGGTCATGCAATGTAATGTTGTGCACGCAGAGAGCATTATATGTCAATAGAGTCATCCACCCAACTACTACTACCCATATGACTCATTATCCTAGTCCTCAACAAATTCCTACATCCTACTATGTAACCCTTTCACTCCAATATTAATGGCCATGCTTCTTTTTATCATTGTGCAGGTTAGGGTCGTATGGACATCACTTCAAATCACCCTCTTGTTTACATCCAAACCCCACTCACCTCAATATAATGCAACAATTTCAATCTTCGACTTACTTAGTAGGAACATACTCACAACCACAAACCTAGTCATAGATATAGTGTATGTTTGCAATCAATTATCTTGTTTTAACAATTATAGAGTTAGGGAGGTTTCTCATTGGGTATGGTAGTGATCTTTAGGATATCCATGTATAGCACCTTAACTAAATCCGTGCCAAGTAAATAGTCAACCCTCACACCTCCATTTTAGTTGTAATTTAGGCTTGAACTTGAACATCCTTAGGCTACATAGTTAAGGAATGTTAAGGGTTCTCCCGAAAAGCTCCTGACACAAGAGTTGAAGGTCCATACATGTATATGGGACCATGCATAGGCATCTTCAAGGGTTATAAATATTAGATTACAATTATAAGATCATGATGTAGTTTAGGTTACAACATATTAATGCAATGGTTGTAATTGTAAAATGTAGAAGTCATGTAACTAATTGTATCTTTGTTGATGATATTCTTTAGGTTTTTGTAGGTTTTTACTTCATGTGATTTTTTACTTCTGTTACATTTTTATGATATTGATAATACTTTGGGTTTTTAATGAGTGACAAACTACAAATGTCACCATAACAACCTATTCCCTAGTTATAAATGAAACTAGATTAGCTTCCATGATTAATATATGATATCCTACTTATCAGAGAAAAATAGAAACCCTAACTTATGTGAAATAACCTGTGTGAATTGATTAAAGTAATTAAAACCTATTTTTCCTAAACTCATATAGAGTTTACTATGCTTAGTGAACCCTATTTTGTATGTGTCTTGTGTTATTGATGTTGATGATCTGCATAATAAGAAAATTCCATGTGAATATTGAATATGATTGAATGATCCTAGAATGTGAAACGATAATGAGAGTATAACACTCTACCCGATAAATATTCTTCAACATATTTCCTCGATAGTGAAACTCAATTCACCAGTCACATAGAATGTAAATGAAGTTTGGACTCACCACCATGTTCAATAGGGAAAATGTTGAAAAAATATATGAAATCTTGAATCCATGGTGGAAAGCTTATTTTCATTTGATTTGGATAGGTATGAAAACAAGGATATGAAAAAACATAGATAATTCAGGCTCAGTGATCTTGTTATCAATAGGAAGGATGACCACCCTCGTCTTGCTTGGTAAACCAATATTGAGCCATTTCAATGCGATTGAGGAAAACATCAATTTTTAAAAACCAAAGGAAAATAATAAAAAAAGAAAGTCTTTTATTTTTTATTTGTGGTCAGATTTTTAAGGCTGGAGATGGCCGAATCATTCCCATAATTTTCCTAAAATTTCTGCTTTTAGGTAGATTGGGGTCCTAATCACATCAAGATCTACCACCGCAAATGTAACGACAGTCGCCAAACTGATAGACAAATCGTTACTAATTAAGCGGAAAAAACATAATCAGTGGATGAACAAAAATCACTAAAAATTAAAACCATTTTGCAAGGAGATCCTTGTCTAGAAAAAACTTTTACTGAAAGATCTAAAAATCATACATATCATGATTTACATTGTACAATATTGTTTCATCTCATCTCGAGGACAACATACAATAGTTGCTCGTTCAAAACACATACTGGAGCAACATAAAATCTCAAGGCATTCAAGCCAAAATATTAGATTATTCATGAAACCAGTACGAACCAACTCCAATGACTTGAGAGTACAGAGACGACACATAATACTTCTATCTACAAGACATGACAGACAATACACTCAACCTGAGCTGTCACTACTGCCTCAGTTGTTGTTCCTCCTCTACAGAAAGATCTTCGCCACCTCGTGCATGTCCACCTAAAAAATGTGGATCCCACGGGATGAGACAATTGTCCCAACGAGAGATATAACTCTCCACCGACCATATTATTATCACACATTAAAAATTTGTAAAATGAGCAGAGGTTCTTTTTATATTAACAGGCAATATTAATCATTGTATGAACAGAATAAGATAATCTCATTTCTTAAGGAGAACATTGCATCTACCAATGGTAGAGTTATAAATCATCTATCTGCTTTGTAAGGAATGTAAAGAAACATAAATAACATCTATCCACTAAGATGTGTAACTGTATTGAGCATCAAACAATGTTTCTCGTACTCGATCCTTAAGTAGATATGCTACACGGCTGGACATATTTTACAATCACACTTATGCCCGGAGGAGATGAAACATACCCCGGTCATCTCCAACCGACAACAAACTTCTCATAAGTCGGTGCCATACAAGGTCAATGGGAGATCCGGTTGCCATGACCTCACTTGTCTCGGTCAGTATGAGACCACTAGTAGGACTATGTCAACTGCTTAACAAGTTGTGCCAGGGTACGTAGGCATCCACACTTAGAGCTACAGTGTCAACTGCACCATCTTAGGGGAAACATCTACTAACAACCATCCCCAGTTACTGAGTCATGGCGACACAAGCACCATACTCTAAGCCACGGGCCAGTTCAGCGTACTCAACAAAGAGTCTACAAACGAAGTCGCACTCGAGCCAGGATATGACATATAGCCAAATCCCCATTCATTTCGGGCTCGTAAGGGGATTGACTCACACATGGCTATCCGTACTTACGTCCTCACATACTCAAAAGTATGCACTCTGGGTTATGTCGCGGGGAACCCGTTTCATCATTCAGCAAATCCTGACATTGATGGATCTATGGTTAGGGCAATGTTTTATAGTTCCTAATGATGTATTACATGTATTACAACATTCTTTTAGCATCAAACAAGTTATCATTATTAATCACAAGAAATGCTACAAGGAAAAGTGTATTACATCTATCACATACTTTTCATATCTTTAAAATACATGATACTTGGGATCTCAGTCCCACATCACATTACAGGGAATGTTCATCCCTTAACATTATCATCATGATTACTAGATCTGGGTATTCAAACCCTTTGTTCATCACTGAACCTTGTTACCACTTATTAGGTAACTAATACCTCTAGGTCCTTAGACCAAGGTATACATGATACTTGTTGTACAAGCATCTCACATGGCTCACAAGGCCCATTGCACATCTTGTCACCTCTCACTAGGCAACAACTCATTCACATGGCTCACAAGGCCATTACACATGTTGTCACCTCTCACTAGGAAACAACTTATTCACATGGCTCACAAGGTCATTGCACATCTTGTAACCTCTCATTAGGCAACAACTTATTCACATGGCTCATTTTACGACCCCACCTCCCGATAACCCCCAATTAAGGGAGACCGAGAGGTCGAAGCCGCACCCATAATCTCTGGATCAAAGGTTCGACAATTAACCAAGAAAAATTATTAAATTTTAACATACTAAACTGAAAAGCTGTAAGAAAATAAACTTTTGCATACCTTTTTGAAAACTTGGATCTCTAAACTTATATCCACTTATGGATTCTATTCTAACTAATCCTCTTTGTATTTTACTTCATGTATTTCACAATATGACGATTTATTGTTTGTCCTTTTGGCTTGTACCTAAAACGCAAACAAACAAAAAGTCGGTCAGCCAAAGCTGGTATGTGGGGGAAATAATAAACGTGCAACTATGATAACAACGTAATCATTCAATTAATCATTTAACAACCAAGATTACATTTTAAATATAACTCCGTGATCCATGAGTACCCTATCCTCTGTGCTATCCCTACAGTGGACCTGGATACTACCTTCCTTATGGTAGATCCCCATTAAACCCCTCATAGTCCCACCTATAGGTGAACCCGTTTCTAGGGTTGAGTCACATGGCACCACTCGTAAGTAGCCCACTCCTTAACTCATGTCATGCTAATGGGTCTCATGGCACTACACTTGGTAGCCCAATTTCTAACCCACGATAACCTAGACCTTACTCTAGGTTACCCCTTTTTAGCCTTTACAAGCCCTAGAGGTGGACCTGGATCTAGCCAGTTATACATGTATATTCATAGTGATAGTCATAATCACTCTACAGTTGCATGAAATAAAAGCATCCAACAGTTATTTCAAGCCATGAGGGAAACATCGATAAAATCCCCGGAAAACTAGTCGGGATAATCATAAGCGTAACCCCATACCTGATTTGATGATTTCACAAGTATTAAGCAAATCCAAACAAGAAAGCAATCCAAGCAAGAAATTCAACAATCACATAATTCCTGAAAAGAATATGTACTCTATTTATTACACACTTTATCAAGAATCTACGTTATTGACTTGGATTCACTTTCTAGGGTTTCTGTATCCATTTTAGGGTTTCATTTTGCAATTAGGGTTTCCCTTCATCTTTTACCATATTAAACCCTAATTTTATGCCATTACTCATAAACCCTAATTATCTCATCTATTCTTCAATATTAAGGTTATCTTAACAACATATAACCTTATTTTTTCAGATTTAAAGGCTCCATTACCCATTTATTAATTTCATTAAGCTTCTTTTATATTAAAGCTACTATTTTTATCCTTTTAATCAATGACAAGATCATTATATGCCTTGATCATCAATTCAAAGTTCATTATGGTCTAATTAACATATGAATTCGATTTTCCATAATCTACCTTTTTATTCATTAGAAAACCCTAATTACCAAATTAAGGGTATTTATTCAAAAATAGAAACCTTAATGCTCAAAATAGATTAGAACCATCATATCTCAGCTTTGTACATGAATTTGACCAATTAAAAACATTAAGGATCATAATTGCCATAGTTAGTGTTCAAGGTTCATTAAATCATATGGAACCCTAATTTAATCAACTTACGCATGAAGATCATCTTTTTAGATCTAATATGACTTTTTATTAACAATAGTTCAAAATATACTTAAAACGCCCATATAACCCCTTTCAAATTCATTATTCATCAAGGGTTAGGGTTTTTCCATAGATTAAACTATTAAAGATAGCATCTTTGTATGCTTTTTGAATTTCAAGCAGAATTAAGCATCAATTATAATTTATTTGCGTTCCTATCATTCTGAGGATCAATTTTCATATAAGATTTGTCTCAATCGAAGTTACCAATCTTTAATTATGAATTTAGCAAGGATTTACTTACTTGGCCAATCGGATTGCGCCACGTCACGCAATACATGCAACGTTGTTTGCTTAGAATTAAAATTGAATGAAACTTCTGCCCCCAACTTGAGTGGCACGTCCTTTGTCATGCCGAGGGTAGAACCGTCCAATGGCTCTCCGGGCTTCTTCAACCTTGTACTGTCCGACATGGCCGTCGATCCCAGCCCTAGCCGCGATTGGGGTAGCCTCTCTTCCTCCTCTTGGACCCGAAGAGCACCTTGGACTGCCTTCCTGCCTCCGACCCTCTCCATCGCAGTCGCCCCAGCTCCGAGCCATGGCCGGATGGCCGCGTGTTGGGCGCCAGACCTGCAAACTAGGGTTGTGCTGTAGCTACTTACAGGATCGTTTCCCACCTCTTCCAGACATGAAACCCACCAAAAAGGTCGTCCAACCTCCGCCACCTGCTGTCGTTCTTGGGGCACCGCCCCGCTCACGATGTGCGACCGTGCTGGAAAAGCCTCTTCCTCGTACCACGGAGCAAACAAGCTACCATAGCAACTCCCTCTAGCCGCCTCGTGGCTCTATGTTATCGATGCTCCTCTCTGTTAGGGTTTTTACGAAGAAGATGAAGTAGAAGGAGAAGAAGAGATGGATGGCTATGTTGAACTCCCTTGAAAACCGTCACTGGGCTTTACCCCTTTTATAAGGGAGGGTAACGAAACCCTAAGATGGCTTGCCCACAAAGAAACGAAGTCCCTTTTATAAAGGAATCATATTCCCTTAAGGAGAAGAAACCTTCTCTCTCTTCCTTAACTTTGGATATTCCTTATTACTTAGATATTTAGGAATTCGAAAATACTCTTAATTAATCTCTTTTATACTTACCTTCTAACTCATAGGCACGAAATTCTATTTCCTTTACTAGAAAATTATTTTCTTTTTAACAATACCTCATAATTAATTAATAATGTATCACATTATCCTTTTATTTTGCAAATTTTATATTTTTTCTTTCTTTCCTCTTTATTGGGGCTCCTTGGACCCCAAGAAATTCTATTATTTCGAAATCCTTTTTATTGGATACTCATTATCCTTCTAGATGCATCTAAATGCATTATTTCTCATTTTCATGTGTATTTCTTATTAAAATATTTCTTTTTGAGGATTTCTCTTTATTTCTCTTTTATTTTCCTCATTGGTATTACTTTTATCATTAGGAATCCTTGGGATACGAAATTCCACCAAGGATAACCTAATTATACCTTTTTCCACTTATTTCCAACATTTTTACATTATTTTCAATTTCTTTCTTACTAAAGAAATACTTAATTAATCTTTTCTTTTCTTATTGCTTTCTTTTGCAACTTTGGACTCCTTGGAATCCAAAGAACCCAAAAGGCACGAAAACTGCAATAAGAGAAGTGCCACCTTCCCATCATTAGGGTTAGGGTTTGCCATTATTAACCATTTAGGTTTTCAAGATCATATTATCAATGATCAAACCCTAATTCATTGCTCCACACATCTAGGAGCAAACTTTGATATCATAAGTATTCAATCATACTTATTTATTCTCATCATTTATCGTTAAATGATTATCAACACAAGGTATGAGTTTCTCTCTCATCCTTACCAGAGTATGAATACATCATACTTTATTAACTTGGCTTAACCCTTTCTCAAGGTATGTTAGCCTACACTTATCAAAGTGCATTAAGCTCATTACATCTCAATGTAACAATTGGCATGACACACTTCATGTGTTACTCATCCATACATATTGGATTTAAGTTGCATCAAGGTGTAACAACCTTAAAGTGTTGGATGTGATATTTACCATGCCTTGGTGTATCACTTCCCTCATCACTTTTAACTTACTTAAGTTCATCAACTTATCTTGTATTAGGGTATTTCCAATCCTAATACTTTATCCACAATCCCATCATATTAATCTTGTAAAGTATTGTCCATAAGTCACACACTTGAATTACCCAACTATCATCAATGATATGGACTCATCTCGAGTTAAGGCATTCTTGATATAAGGTTGTCCATTATCAACCACTTTAGGTGTTTCTACTTGGTGTTACACTCATCACTCCTAAGAGTGTCTTGCCCTCACCTTTATACGGTATCTCGGGTTAGAAGTGTGCATATTTTCTCCATATCCGGTTATAAGTATATGAGCACTCACCATATCGGGCTAGAAGTATACACACACCATTCATATCGGGCTAGAGGTGTTAGTATGTGTTACCCATGTCGTGCATGAGGTATTAAGCCATCACAATATTGGGCTAGAGATGCATTCAATCACCATATCGGGTGGCTCACCATCTAGTGTTGGCTGTGACGGGTTAGGGTTTGCCATATCGGGCTCAACCCAATATACAAATCGATAGGAGTGAAGGGCACCAAGCCATGTCAGGCTAGACCATCCAATGTTGGGTTGTAACACCCATGTTGGATTAGGGTTGGTTGTGAAGGGCACATGATACATGTATGTATCGCCCATGGTGTTGAAGAGGTATCAACTCATTACCATGTCGGGCTAGAGATCAACTAGGGTTGTGTATCGGGCTACCATATCATGCAGTGGCATTTACTATCCTTTACTCATATCGGGTTACCCAAATTAGGGTTTCATGTCAACTTATAAGTATTCATTTAACCTTGTATCGTGCATGGAGTCTATACTTGAATCCCTATCATTCAAGAGGTGTATACTACACCCCCATATCGTTCAAGAAGGTATACAATCATATCCATATCATTTTAGTGAAGTAGGTGCATCATCATATCGGGTTAGAGGTGCTTGCACCCGATATCACTTTTATAAAGTGATGCCATCATCTTCAAGATCTAGACCTTAGTTCTAACTGTTATAGTTCATGGAAATAGGTCTAAGAAACTACTAGAACTCATAATTTCATCAACTATTTCAGGAAATTTTAGAATTAAAAGTAGATCATTAAATATAGCAATTTAGGTGATGAATAATAACATGGTTGAGTTCAAGTTATATAACCCGCCTTAAGAACATCTTCAAAGCTCCAAGATCCAAAGCTCCACGTTCCTAAGGTTGAAGATGACTTATAAAAAGTCCAAGGCTCATTCAAAACTCCTTCATATGCAAGGAATCACCATGGATAAGCAATTGGTGAAGAAGAAAAGAAAAGAAGATCAAAACCCTTAAATCATTTTTCAATCCAAGGTTGAAGATGATCATGGCCTCACCTTAGAGTTAAGTATTGAGCACCTTCTTGATCTAGCACCTTTGCACGATACCTAAAATCCCTTGCACGATATGCCACCACTTGTGGCCGATATCCCCCTCACTTGTGGCTTAAAACACTTCACTATGGCCGATATCACCATTCTTGGCTGATATCACCCTACTTAGGCGATATGATCTTGCTATGGGCGATACCCAAGGACCATGCACGATACCACATCACTCCTGCATGATACAAGGACCCTATGTACGATATTGTAGGGAAGGAGGGTGGTAAGATCTGAAAAATTCCACTAAGGGGTGAAACTAGGGGTATATAAACTTGTTGTTCATGAAGGAGTGTAAAAATGAGGTGTCATCAATTTGAGCTAGTAGGTGCCACGTGTCCATGCATGGGTGACACGTGTAAATTCATGCATAAACATTTATCTTGACATGAAAAATAGTTGAGGATAACCTAGGGATGCTAATTCGTCCATTACTTATCCCTTTGAATAAGATATATCAATTAAATCACCACTTTATCCACAACCCGATACAACTTTTCTAAGGAAGTTGTAACCCAACAAACCTCACCTCCTTGAGGTACTTTGCATGACATGGACTTTTAAAAGAGTAAAAAAAATAATATGAGGCTTGTCCTATGGCTCCTTGGCCGATAGGCACTCATATATAAGCTTTTCTACTTGATACAACTCAAGTTAGGGTTTCTTATTCAACCCCCTTTTCTTGGTCATTTCATCACCAAGATCATCATCACTCACAACAGATTCAAACATGGTGTATCATTCATTCTATCTCCTTTAAATGATACAAAAAGTAAGTAGGGACACTCTAGAGGTGGTAATTTGCATATCAACCCTACATTTTTGGTAAATTACAATTGTACCAAAATTGGTGCACAAGGTACTAGCATTATTCAAACATGTTCAAACTTGGAATTTAGGCTTTCCACAAGCCACCACTTAGCATAATTCTCTCTCTTATGATTCTAAAACACTTAAGGCATGTTCAACATGTGACATTTTGCAATATATCCCCTCATCTTGGGTAAATTGCACTTTGGTCCAAAATAAAGGAACATTGCTCAAACAACATTCAATCAGGACCAAACTTGGAAAATAAGTGTGTCACATGATAACAAAACACCATAGAGGATTATATTAAATTTCTAAGCAACTTACTTATCCAAAACAAATAGGGTTACCTCATAACCCATGTCAGGGTCCTTACAAGTTATAAACCACTAACAAGGATTTCGTCCCCAAAATCCCAGGTAAAGGGAGACTGATATTATTCATTCATTATATCATCAAGTATCCACATAACAAATTAATGTCATGGAGATGCCATAGAAATTTATCTAGCACAAAGTTCTTCCACACATGATTATCATAGAATCTGTCATACAAGACACATACTCCACTGTCTTTTTCATTATTGACTGTAGAGTCAACTCTGTGTCAGGTAACACTTTTCTTAGTCAGAGAAACATTATACATACCTTATTTAACTCAGGTGTCAAACCTCACTGACTTGTCACCTTTCTCAACTTACAACTTTATGTGACAAGATTCTTGATTATGGGAAGTCTTCCATACTCCTCATTCAGTTTAACATTTCACTTTCAAGGAAATACCAGAGTTACGTTCTATCACCCACTTGGGACTACAAGTGTTATCATACATCTACTGTGCCATTTAATCTGTTGACACAAGACCAAACTTTCTTACTACCTGTACCAACTATCTCATTAGTTGTGCATTCTCCTGTCATAAGGGGAGGTTATTTATCAATCAAGAACTTATCTTAGAGGTATCTTTAGATGTTATGTATAAGTTGCCTTAACAGATCTGGATAAGGGTATTCTAAGGAATTATTTTTAGTTTGATAAGATTTTCCCACAATGATTTTACAATTGTTCCTTAAATTAGTACATTTTTATCGATGTTATGTTTATGCAGAGCATAAACCCCTAACATATGATGTCCATACTATTTTATGTAACTAGGCTGATTTCACAGTTGGCCATTCCAGGTAACCAACATAAATCATATGATTCGGAGTTATGTTTTTGCTTTGCCATACAACCTGATATTTCTTAGATACCAAAATTCCTTACTTTGGTATCTATCACATGTGTCAAAAACATGTCACATCCTCATCATTTCCATCTCTCTGTTGTTATTATCAAAGCCACACATATAAAAGGATCTTTCTTTCATCTTGGAACATTACTTGTTACACATATCTTTGTCTTGGAATCCAATTCCAAGACAAACTAATACTTCTCTAAGTATCCATCAATGGATTATTTCTAATCCATGCACATCAAGTGTCATAGTACTCACTTGATTTTCATGTCCCTAAAAGGAGATAACACAAAGAAACATATTCTTCTTATCACCCCATCATCACCCAGGGTTGTTTATCAAAGAGAAAGGATTATCATCTTCTCTAATTATAGCATGAACTGTCAACTGTTCATGAGTCATTTACTCTTATTTCATCCTAGGTTCCTTGCCCTCAGCATAGGAATTATAAGGATGATTACATGTCATCACCCGTTTCTTTGTTATTGTCTAACATGTTCATGAACATTTTGTGATTTTATCAAATTTCCCATTTCCACAACATGGGAAAAGATCTTTACTATTCACACAGGCTTTATCAGACAGGGATCATCTCCCTTGTACTCATTCTTTTATCATGAGGATTATACTTTTTACTTCCTCATACACACATATTGATCTGAGATTATCTCAGATTCCATTTTATTGTATTTAGGATGTGATACAAATGTCCATACCATTTTTCTAGTTTCACTATACTCACTAGATTGTCTCAAAATGACTACTTGATCCAAGTAATCAGAAAGATAACAATCTAAGAGTTCCATACTCACCTTATCTTCAATAGTTGAATACCTAGCTAGGGTATACAAGTACTGAGATTAGGTAGTATGCATTTTATTCACTATCATGTTCCTTACTTTTCATATCATCACAAACACATCATTTAACATTCCTGGATTTTCTCTAGGCATCACTTTTATATCTCATCCTCTTTCGCACATATAAGAGCAATTATGGAACATTTAAAAGAATACTGAACAGAATATAAATTCTAATTCTCATCATTTCTTCCCTATGTCCCCATAGGACAATCAATAGGGAAATCTATAACAACAATCCTTCTTATGATTATCAGATATCATCAAGATAAGGAATATCAAAATGAAAAAGTGTTGGGTTTTAGGGGAGGCAGAGAAAGCAGCAGAAATAAAAAAAAATTTCTCCCTCAAACCCAAAATGAAGGAATTGCGTCAACATCTATACAGTAGGAAGGATGGTTTGTAGAGGCATACCTTGTCCCGAGGCTTGCTCGACAGTGTTACCTCGCGGCTTGCACGGTCTTCACCTCCAGTCTTGGACGCTGTCTGTGCAGCTCCTGGTCTCACCGGGAGTAACAACTCCTGGTCTCACTGGGACTGTCGGGATTGACAACTATCCTCCGAGCAGCAGAAGTCTCCCGCCTCTGTAGTTGTCCACACAGACTGCCTAGAACTCTGATCTCCTTATCTCACAAGGAATCAGAAGGAGCCATACCCTTCTGTCGGTGTACTAGTCACCGACACACTCTCCTGCAATCAGTTGCTTTTCTACAGTTGTCTTTCCCTTGCTGTGCCTCCCTTATCGGGTAGCACTTGCTCGGGCTCTCTCGGTTGCCACAATCAAAGAGAATGACAACTTTGCAGAGCAACTGGTGTTCAGAGTTGTACTTTGAGAAGCCCCCAATACCCCTATATATAGGAGGGTCATGGGATAGGGTTCTCTACCCCGGGCAATGCGGGACTAAGCAGGAGTAGAAGGGTTCGAGATTTTCCACAAAATCTGACAAACTGCGGCAGATGAACTGATCAGTTCATCCCTGAATTGATCGCATGGACTCTCCAACCGATTGTCTGGACACTCCAGCCAATCGTTTGGACCCTTGAGCCGATCGGTTGGCTGCTCCAAATGATCGGTTCACGGTCCTGGTCCAACTCAAATTGACTTTCCATGTCTGTTTCTAACTAATCAATTATTAGTCCTTGTCCAAATCAAATTTGAACAAGTGAAATGAAACAAGATCGACTGGTCACCCGACCAGTTCACCAATGTGAACCAATCGTGTCATGACCTGAGCTGATCGGTTCATCTCATGAGCCGATCGGTTGGGGCAGCAAATTAGTCAATTACAGTTTCAATCAATCTGATACTCTTATAATCTGATCCAACACCTTGAATACTATGAATTTGATCTATCAATTAATTGAGTGTTTAATTGAACTACTAAACTCCTTTAGTAATCAATCCAAACATCATTTGTGGATAAACTCCTCTTCCAGGAACATGTCCTAGTGTGTGTGACCCTACAGGTCCATTTCACATTGGTAGTGAAAGTCCATTACACTTATGACTTCACAAGCAAAGAGCGGTGCCTAGTCACACATCAGTGCTACCCAAGTGAAATAGAAAGTTGGAGAATAAATTTCAATCCTACAATCCGTGAATGGTGTTATAGTGAATGTATAATTCCTTTGTCACTGATGTCCTGAATGAACTCAAGGCATGGTACAGTCATCCTTTCAACGTTCATCTATTTCCTTGATCTTAGAGCAGACTGGGTCAGATGTGTGCAACATCAATATCACATATTGATTCACACATTCATGCGCATGCCTTTCTCAATCCTACTCATCAAGTGGCCATGGACATCAAACTCCCTTAGGAGGGACAAATCCCATATCTATCACTCACCCCTCAAAATCCCCATGTGTCAAAGCCACCCAATCATCACCTTTATAACAACCCATGTTTCAGGACTGCGTTTGATGATGTCAAAGTGTACCCAACAACATGTGTTGAGTGTAGTGATTTCAGGTTGAAGAATCACACTCACCACCATCACTGTGAGAGCTGACTGTGACTACCAAATCATGGTTCCATGTGTCACTCTCACGGTGGGTCTGTCCAGGACACTTGTTCTCTAACAAGTACCTATGTGCTTGGTTTGATATCATTATATCATGACTAATGAGATTCTGTCATCAACCAACACACAATCTAGTCTTTAGTGTTATTGATGTCTACGGTTATTTCCACAATAACAACTGACTAGGGACTAAATAAGAATGTATACTCTTAGCATTCGTATGATCTCATCCTTTAGGTCCTTAACCTAAAAGCATACATCAACGAGTAAAACAATTCTTTACACATCTATCATGTTACACTATCATCTCAGAAACAGTTAAAACATATAGATCGGAAATTGCCTTTTTTATTATTCAAATCATTTACAAAGTATCCCATTACAATCATCACATGACTTGCTCTATGGGCATACATACCAACAGACTCCCACTTACACTTAGAGCCAGTCACCTAGGAACCTCAATCCTTGTGACCTAGCATGACCATCATACTTCTACTGAGAAAGGCCCTTCGTTAGTGGATCAACTATGTTGTCTTCAGTTGGTACTTTGCAAATCTTCACATCTCCTCACTGTATGATCTCTCGTATGAGATGGAAGCACCTCAGTATGTGCTTGGACCACTGATGTGATCTGGGATCCTTAGCCTGAGAAATAGCTCCATTATTGTCACAATAAAGCTCAATTGCATCACAACTACTGGGAACTCCACCAAGTTCAACGATGAACTTCCTGATCCACACAACCTCCTTTGCTGCATGTGAAGCAGTGATATACTCGGCCTCTGTAGTAGAATCAACAACTGTTTCTTGCTTGGAACTCTTCCAGCTCACAGCTCCATTATTTAGGCAAAATACAAATCCTGATTGCAATCT
This sequence comes from Alisma plantago-aquatica, assembly GCA_963693085.1. Taxonomy (NCBI): domain Eukaryota; kingdom Viridiplantae; phylum Streptophyta; class Magnoliopsida; order Alismatales; family Alismataceae; genus Alisma; species Alisma plantago-aquatica. The sequence continues at coordinate 1,261,478,411 of OY856412.1, forward strand.
GTAATCATCTTTGTCAGTTTGGAAGCTTGCATCGGTGTAACCTCTTACAACCAATTCTTCCTCGCCGCCGTATATAAGGAACTGATCCTTAGTCCTTTGCAAGTACTTCTGGATGTTCTTTACGGCTGTCCAGTGAGCATCCCCGGGATCTGACTAGTACCCTGAGGGCATACGAGACATCTGGGCATGTGCACAACATAGCGTACATGATGGATCCGATGGCAGATGCATATGGGATCCCATTCATACGCTCCCTCTCTTCACAAGATTGGGGACATTGATCTCTAGAGATGGTGACTCCATGTAGCATGGGGATGTTGCCTCTCTTTGAGTTCTCCATGCTGAACCGCTTCAACACTTTGTCAATGTACGTGCTTTGACTTAGCACAAGAAGCTTTCTAGATTATCTCTATAGATCTTAATTCCTAGAATGTAGGATGCTTCTCCTAAGTCCTTCATTGAGAAAGTATTCCCTAGCCAAGTCTTTACCTTCTCTAAGGCTGTGACATCATTCCCCATCAATAGTATGTCATCCACATATAATATAAGGAATGTGATCGTGCTCCCACTAACCTTCTTGTACACACAAGGTTCATCTTCATTTTGAATAAAGCCAAACACTTTGACTTCCTCATCAAATCGAAGATTCCAACTCCGAGACACTTGTTTCAATCCATAGATTGACCTTTGCAACTTACAGACTTTATTGGCATTCTTTGGATCTACAAAAGTTTCAGGTTGTGTCATGTACACATACTCATATATATTCCCTTTAAGGAATGCAGTTTTAACATCTATCTGCCAAATCTCATAGTCATAATAGGCCGCAATCGCAAGCACGATCCTGATGGATTTAATCATGGCAACTGGAGAAAAGGTTTCATCATAGTCAACACCTTAAACTTGTCGAAAGCCCTTCACAACCAATCTGCCTTTATAAGTTTACACATTGCCATTCATGTCGGTCTTCTTCTTGAAGACCCACTTGCACCCTATGGGTTTTACCCCTTTGGGTGGTTCCACCAATGTCCATACTTTGTTGGAGTACATGGATTCCATCTCGGATCTCATGGCTTCAAGCCATTTCTCAGAATCTGGTCCCTCCATAGCCTCTAGATAGGTAGTTAGATCATCATCTATGATCAACTCACTGCCTTCCTCAGGTTCAAGGCATCCAAACCTCTCAGGTTCAAGGCATGTCCTACTAGATCTACGAGGTCCTTGTGTTACTTGAGGAGAATAAGATTCCACAACAGTTTGTAAATCTCTATGTTCCTCTTGTACATCTACCAGTTCAATGTTTTCTTGTTGGGCTTGAACCTCTTCAAGCTCTATTTTCCTCCCACTGCTTCCTTTGGAAATAAATTCCTTTTCTAGGAACATAGCATCCCTGGCAACAAATACTTTGTTGTCAGTTGGGTGGTATAAGTAATATCCCTTGTTTCCTTGGGGTATCCAACAAAATAACATTTATCGGACTTGGGTCCAAGCTTATCAGGAAACATTTTCCTGACGTAAGCCTCACAACCCCAAATCTTTATAAAAGACAAATCGGGACGCTTCCCGTGCCATATATCATATGGTGTCTTTTGAACCGATTTAGATGGTACTCAATTAAGTGTAAAGGCGGCAGTTTCAAGAGCATGACCCCAGAAGGAAATCGAAAGATCGACAAAGCTCATCATTGATTGCACCATATCCAACAATGTGTGATTCCTTCTTTCAGACACACCATTGTGTTGTGGTGTTCCAGGAAGAGTCCATTGTGATACAATACTACGGGCTCGCAGAAGGTCCTCTAACTCCTGGCTTATGTATTCTCCACCTCGATCAGATCGAAGTGCCTTAATACTTTTACCAAGTTGGTTTTCTACTTCATTCATGAAATCCTTGAACCTTTCAAGGGTCTCTGACTTATGTTTCATCAGGTACACATAGCCATACCTACTAAAGTCATCAGTGAAGGTAATGAAGTACTGATACACATTTCTGGCATTAGTTCTAAAAGGCCCACATACATCAGAATGTATGAGTCCTAATAGATCACTATCTCTCTCACCTTTACCTAAAAAGGGAGTCTTGGTCATCTTGCCCAACAAACAAGATTCACATATCTCTATTGATTCACAATCAAAAGAGTCTAGATAACCATCTTTATGGAGTTTAGAAATGCGCTTCTCATTTATGTGCCCTAGACGACAATGCCAAAGATACATTTTGTTTGAGTTGTTGATTTTTGGCCTTTTGTGTTTATGTTGTACACACTTGTCTCTAAATCTATCAAGTATAGACCATAAGACATCAGGGCACTGCCATAAAAGATCCCATATTTTGAAATGGAACACTTTCCATTCTTAATAAGAAATTGAAATCCATCCTTTTCCAAACAAGAGATGGAAATGATATTCCTATTTATGGCAGGTACATAATAGCAGTTCTTCAACTCTATTATTATCCCACTTGGTAGAGTTAACTCATAGGTTCCTACGGCACTGGCGAAAACTCTTGCCCCATTGACAACTCATAGTTCAACCTCGCCTTTCCCCAAAGGCCTACTTCTCTTAAGATCCTTCACATTTGAACAAACGTGAGACCCCGCATCCGGTATCAAGTAACCATGACAAAGAAGTGGTAAAGTTAATCTCTATCACGTATACACCAGAAGTAGAGATCTCTATCTCTCGCTTCTTCTTCCATCGTTCCTTGTATCCTCTCTATGTTTTGAGTGGAGAAGAATCTGACATTGGTTTGGCGAGAGAACCCTTCTCTCCCTCACCTTTGTCCTTGGACTTTGTTCCATTGATCTTCATCAATGAACTATCCTTCTTCTTGTTTGTCTCAAACAATGCATTAAGCGTACATAGAGTAGATTCAAAGGCTTTCGGTATATCTAGATTGTGCAGAACACTTCTCACAATCCTCAACCAGTTGTGGAATTTATTCTCAATTTAATTTGCCCATTTTAAAAGATGATTCTTTTGCCATTCTATAAGAGAAAATTGCATTTGTCAAAACTCCTTTTGATTTGATTTGATTTGAATAAAATTTGACGATAGTTAATTAGGCCTTTAATTAATTACCGTTCCCACTATTTTTATTCAAAGTGACAGCCCTCACCATCAATTCAGAAGATTGCTGCGCACAATCTTCTAGTGGGTCAAGATCCTGAAATCCTCTGAGTCATGGACCAGCTAGGGCTGTCACCCACAACTTAGATCTTCCAGATAGGCAACTCTTGCCAATTGCATCATATGCAACTCTTGAAAGATGTCATGTGCAACTCCTTGCCATGATCATCTCCATGCCTCAAGGTGCTAGATCCTATCTAGGTCACCTTGTTAAGTCCGACCCAAAGCCAACACGATGAATATGCACCCTGCTAGGGCAGACCCACATATTCATCCTTCATGCTTCCATGAGATAGACGGTGCACCACGCTAGGGCGTGCCCACACTTGTCCGATCAAGATTTTCACGTGTGTCGCATTTCGAAGGCATCTAAAACTTTAATATTTAATGAGGGATTTGATTTTTATATACATATACATATCCAATAACCACAATATAGTAAGTATCATATACATGCTATATCCCATAGAAAACATGTGAAACGATAAAAGCGATGATTATGGCCATCCTAGTGTGATTCCTCGAGCCAAGAGGAATCATGGTCATCTAGGTCTACATCACATGAAACTTGTACAAGATGAACTCTATGCCTTGCCTTTCTGGGTTTGATCAACTCATCTCCATGATTGATCGGCTCGCCATAAGGTCAGTCGGTTGGGTGCCACTAGCTGATCGACTGGAACCTCCAGCCGATCGGTTCACTGGTTGTCGTGCATCTCCTCAGGTCGCCACCCGCTTGTCTCACTCCTCGAACCGATATTCTAGAACGCCAACCGATCAGTTCATGCCTTGAACCGACCATCTCAGTCGTCGTCTGGTCGTCCGCCGTTCTTTGACATAACGGAAAATAAAATTCTATCCTATTTACACTTGAATTGTGAAACCCCGAGTTACATTCGGGGGGAGTAAAGGTAGGAAAGAAATCTCGAGTTATCTCGAGTTATATCAAGAATAGGAGATAGGGAATCGGTGCATAGACCGAGATGCAAGAAACCACAATCAACCACACACAAATATAGGATTTATTGGCCATAACCACGCTATACATCCACCACAAAACTCGTTTAAGGGCGACACATATCGATTGCATTCATATTACATGGCATATATGTATTTTGGGATTTGTGGATTTAGGACATGCATTAATCCAATTTTATTCACATCCTATGCAATAAACAAAGGCGACAAACCAAAATCGATCATATCGATAATCCTAAAGTATAGAGCAGTTGATGTGGCTCTGATACCACGGTTGGGTTTTAGGGGAGGCAGAGAAGGCAGCGGAAACAAAAAAAAATTTCTCCCTCAAACCCAAAACGAAGGAATCGTGTCTACGTCTATACAATAGGAAGGATGGTTTGTAGAGGAATACCTTGTCCCGAGGCTTGCTCGGCGACGTTACCTTGTGTCTTGCGCGATCTTCACCTCTGGTCTTGGACAGTGCCTATGCAGCTCCTGGTCTCACTGGGACTGACAACTCCTGGTCTCACCGGGACTGTCGAGATTGACAACTGTCCTATAAGCGGCAGAAGTCTCCCACCTCTATAGTCATCCACACAGACTGCCTGAAACTCCGATCTCCTTGTCCCACAAGGAATCAAAAGGAGTCATACCCTTCTTTTGATGTACTAGTCACCGACACACTCTCTTGCAACCAGCTGCTTTTCTACAATTGTCTTTCCCTTGCTGTGCCTCCCTTATCGAGTAGCACTTGCTCGGGCTCTCTCGGTTACCATAACCAGAGAGAACGACAACTTTGCAGAGCAACTGGTGTTCTGAGTTGTACTTTGAGAAGCCCCCAATACCCCTATATATAGGAGGGTCATGGGACAAGGTTCTCTATCCCGGGCAATGCGAGACTAAGCAGGAGTAGAAGGGTTCGAGAATTTCCACAAAATCTGACAAACAACGGCAGTTGAACCGATCGGTTCAGCCCTGAACTGATCGTCTGGACTCTCCAGCTGATCGTCTGGACACTCCAACCAATCGTTTGGACCCTTGAGCCGATCGGTTGGCTGCTCCAAATGATCGGTTTGCGGTCCTAGTCCAACTCAAATTGACTTTCCATGTTCGTTTCTAACTAATCAATTATTAGTCATTGTCCAAATCAAATTTGAACAAGTGAAATGAAACAAGATCGACTGGTCACCTGACCAATTCACCAATGTGAACCGATCGTCTCATGACCTGAGCCTGTCGGCTCACCTGCCTGAGCTGATCGGTTCATCTCATAAGCCGATCGGTTGGGGTAGCAGATCAGTCAATTATAGTTTCAATCAATCTGATACTCTTATCATCTAATCCAACATCTTGAATACTATCAATTTGAGCTATCAATTAATTGAGTGTTTAATTGAACTACTAAACTCCTTTAGTAATCAATCCAAACATCATTTGTGGATAAACTTCTCTTCCAGGAAATTGTTCTAGTGTGTGTGACCCTGCAGGTCCATTTCACTCTGGCAGTGAAAGTCCATAACACTTTTGACTTCACAAGCAAAGAGAAGTGCCTAGTCACACATCAGTGCTACCCAAGTGAAATAGAAAGAATATAGAAGTAGATGAAACAGTTAGGTTGTTGTTTTAGCATCCCAATAGTTTTAGCATAGTAGGTGGTGTCACAAGAAGGATCCTATGATCACAGATAATGCAAAAAGTAAAGAAAGAGTTAGTTCCATCCTCTGGAGGAGGTTTGGAAGGGCCCCAAAATGTAAGTCATATGTTGGATATTTGTATGTGGCTTTTAGGGTTCGGGTCCTAGTCATATTCTTCTACAATTGGTGATGGATCACTCTGATGCGCCACCTGACATCAAACACATATAGAGGGAACTCACAACATGGCACATGGTAGATGACTTGGATCTCTCAGGTGTCCTGGGTTGGATAAAATTGATTCCCTAGTTTTCTAATTATTTTAGGAATGTTATTGTGTAAAATTATGATTCAAATAAAGGGATATAACTCAGGATTAACCATCATATTTATAAAAAAAAGGCAGTTGAGTATCTTTGGGGAAAAAGGAATATTTTATTCATGATAATTCAATAGGGCTATTTATAAAAAGGCTTATAAATAGAAAAATTGATGAGAAAATTACACTTTGACTCTAAATTGTAGTTTTCTTCTTAGAAAGGCATGAATTGGAAAAAAAGTAGGTAATAATGGGTGTATCAAATAGGTGGAAATATGAAACAAAAGGGAAAATATGGGAAATATGTGGAATGTGGAATAAACTCCATATTTAGCCAGAGAATTATAATTATTTATGAATTTCTACTGAGTGAAAAAAATTAGGGTTTTAACTTATGCCTTCCTCAAGGAAAGGTTCAAGATAAGAGTGAAAACCATAGGATTGAGCCATGTCTAACCCCATTTTGTCACAGAAGGCCAAAAAGGTTCGACTCATCAAAGCTGTTCTCACAAATATTGTGGAGAGTGGAAAGTGTGAGTGATGTATTTTCATTATAAGGATGAATTAATCAATTATCCATTCTTAACAAAAATAAGATTGTCCATAAATTATTTATCTAGAGTAAGAGTAGACTCTATCTAAGACACGTACTTATAGTTGAAGTACCATTCATTCCCTTGGAACTCTGATGAGCTATTCAAGGTTTGTTAGTTTTAAAATTTACTCTCATCATCATTTGTAGTTCTTAAATTAGTACATGTCTGATTGCCTCTCTAACTCAAGCCTAAGTTAGAAAAAGTGGATGTGAAAAGTGAAATAATATTTTTGATTTGTCAAAAGTCACTGAGATCAAAGATCAAAATTCAATGAAAAATCATGTAACTAATAAACTACAACAATATCTTTGAAAAGATTTATCATCTCCTTTCATCCTATGCTTCTTTAGTTTGGTTTTCTCTGAGTTTTGTCCAGTTCAATGCTAGGACCAGAACCTTAAAAAGGCCTAATCTTGAAATTTTTCCTATCTAGGATAGGTATTTGATTATTGGTATTAGTAATTGAGTTCCAGACAAGTTCCTAGATTTAAGGTGACCATTTGGTTAGAGATTGTATGGGTCAATTGTCCATCATCTTGGAGTATGGGGGATTCCTCACAACATCTTTAGACTAAGAATTAGGTGATTATCCACTAAAAGGCGGCCTCCACGACTTATTCCTCTATTGGCTTATCAATTGTCCCCTAGAGTGTAGGTGAGCGACTATCACCAACACTTTAGTTCTCTCCATGATTTGTAAGAGATTATTGATATCATAACTTTCCAAGTAGGTGTTTGATTCGTGATTCATGATCATAAAAAAGGTTATGATGATTTGGTTCATTTTTAAATCATGATTTGAGATTGTCAAAAAATTAGAAAATTTTTAGTGCGAGTTTGGTATAGTTTTGGGTCATAATCTAGGACCATGATATATATCAGAATAAAAGTAGGGTAGTGGCCCAATTTTAGGTCATCATCTAGGACTACCAAAATATTTGAGTTGGATGGTGATTTTAGTTCAGTTTAACGTCATGATCCGAGACAATCAAGAGATATGAGTTTGATCAAAGAATTGTTTATTTTGCTAGATAGGGAAGTATTCAAAACTTAAGACAAGATTTGGAGCCTTTAAAATTTTGCAATTATTTTGGTATTTTATTTGTATTTTTCTTGCTTTTTCTATGATTTTTTGGGGGATTCTTAGAAGGTTTCTAGAAGTTTAGCTAAAAATTAGGGACCAATTTACAATTTTTATTTTTTAATGGAGGGAAATCATAGGGGGTTGAGAACCTTCTCATTTCACCCTCATGTAGTTGGAGCAAAGTTTGGAGATTCAGCTCAAGTAAGTGACTATGGAGATCACAACAAGGAGAGAGAAGATTAGGTTGGCAGATTGTGATAATTAGCCACACATAACCTGATAGATTGTGGCATTCTGCCAACCAGTCTTGGGATCACAATGAACATTTTTCTGTGGCGGTAGTGGGGCTATGGATCCTCCATGTTGGCTATGTTTTTAGCAGATTCTAGCTACATTCTTTTTTAGGAAGGTATAGATTTCATTTTTGCACTTTATTTTGGTCATCTTGGCTCTCCGTGGCAAAATTCATATTTTGGCCTCCCAACGTTCTTTGTAATCTACAGGTTGAAGATGACTTGAACCTGCAATCCAATTTGCGATTCGGCCGATTTTACTATTGTGGCAACACATCCCACTATCACATGGACAGCGAGGTGTTACGCGAAAACGTGCGGAAAACACCATAACCACAGATTACCAAAAACACGGGTTAATTAAAACCGATTGCGGAAAGCAGATAAACCAAGAAACTATTGCAGTCTGGTCCACATCCTGCAAGAAAATAGGTTATATAAACATATGCCAGATCTGATACATGTCCACAGCTTAGGAGACCAGTTGTCCAACCATCACATGAGTTCATCACCTATTATATATACATAAGGGCCCACATCCGGCCAACAGCAGGATATACAGAACATCATCAGCTATACATCGAGAAACAATGTCAAAATGCTCCCAAGGACCTGAGAGTACATGGATGACTCTAGACTCTACTACAAAACAACCAAAATAGCAGCATGTCCATCGCTTGCCTTCTACTGCTCGTCTTGCTGCTCAGCCGCAACTCCGCAACCACCACCACGTCTAGCTCGACCACCTAAAAAGGTTACAAACCAGCGGGGTGAGACACACAGTCCCAGCGAGAAACATAACTCCCCGCCGAAACCACAAAACCTCAGAAAGATAAAGCAACAACAGTAGATAACTGACTAAGGTATATAACAAGAGCAGTCTATATATCAAAGCTATTCATACTATCAGGCTTACCAAGCTGTACGGATGGCATATCACCAATTATCTCTTTATGGAACATGATTGACAAGATAAGATGTATAAGAGCTCACCACATAACACAAAGAACGTATAAGTAACTGCAAGGTATAACAAGATTAACTACACAAGCAAGGCCTCAACCAATGTTCCGTGTTTTGCCTTAAGAAGTAAATACTATTCGGCTGGATTACGTATTATTATGCCCTGAGGAAGTGAGCCGTACCGCTCAAATCCAACCTTCGGTTACGAAACCCAAGCCGGTGCCATACAAGGTGAATGGAAGAGCCGGACTCCACGACCTCCCACCTCGTGGTCAGTGTACGAGTACAACACAAGCTGGACCGCAGTCTCAAGCTTAAGTGGCCTCAACCATAGGGTCAAGCTACCCTCTGCCAAGCCCGCCTCAGTACAGGTATCGGCACTAGTGATACTGAGCCACGGGCCTATTCACCGTGCTCTGAGCCATGAACGCATTCATGCTCCCATCTCACATATCCTGAGCCATGGGCCTGTTCACCATGCTCTTATCATATTGAGCTACGGGCCTGAATCCGCACTCTAGAGTCTACAACCGAAGTTGTACTCATACCTCCTCATTTTAGGCTAGGAGAAACCTCACATACTCAACAATATGCGCTCCAGGTTAACCCACAGGAGAACCCGTTTCACCATCACCAGCTCCTGACGATGATGGATCTATGGCCAGGGCAAACTACATGATATGTTCCACTGTGATTAGTTAGTATCTTTTAGATGGATTGCAAGATTCAACCAAGTTGTATAACATGCAAACTATAACAAGAATAAACAACATGAGACACAATATCATGCTTTATTTGTCACCAACATTATTATGATCCAACACAAGGATCCAACATTACATGTTATCACTTGGCCTCTTACCAATCATCTAGATCCACCTCAAGGATCATCACATTGCCATGGGATCTCAATCCCTCAACACATAGTGCCACTGCCTCTCAAGGCTTACATTATCACCATGGAATCGCAATCCCAAACACATGATCAGAGGGTAACACCTCAACAAGGCATTTTAGCCAACTTAGGTACATCATGCCTGTTATCTCATCATCAAGAGTAATCATCAAAGCAGTGTTACTCAAACATATATATATACCTCATAGCCCTTTACCTGGTTATGCATCTGTATGAATCACCTGCATGGTTAGTATACATAATCATCATGGGTTACTTAGAAAGATCATATTATCCAACATAAGGCAACATTGATGTTTAATATGCTTTATCATTCATGCGTCGACCTGTGACCATAGACATAGGTCATATCATCATGCAAGGCATCCTTCATGCTTACTATTAACTCATCATTATATAGATAATCAAGATGATCATAAACACAGGTATTATCATATCAAGCTACATGGATGTGATCAACCATATTAATCACCATCAAGCATATAAAGGGTCACCATTATAAACCAGCCGTGATAACAAGAACAAGATCCAGCATATCAGTTTTCCATAAGGACAAGACCCTCACTAAAAGCACCCACTACCCTCACCAAAGGTAGGTATCGGGTAGGGTACTCACTCATCTCGTCCAACCACTAAACCCTCACAACGGCCAAACAGACCAGCCACATATCGACCAAGCACTAGCAGGGGTGTCGGGCTACCAGCTCAAGATGTATATAATGCGCACAAGCATAACGACAGCATGTGTCATGCAACACTGTGTCGTGTATCAAGGATACAACGGCCGTAAGCCTATCGGGCAACTGAGCCCCTGGGCGTCTCGTGCAACCAACTGCTAACGGGAAACCAGGGCGTGCCGCTCAGCCAAAAGGCATATCGTGCAGTGATGCTTCGCGCACCTCTGTGCCGTGCAAGGTGTAACATGCGACAGGGTGTCGTGCATCAAAGGAACCTATCATCCAGCCATCTAGCCCCATCTATCGGCCGACACACAAGACCAAAACTAAGATGTGACTCCCGACGCAAGAACAGATCACAACGCCCCAACGTCCAAGGGTAACAACACCAAGCAACCACCTGAACTAAGTGTGTCGGGCAGGGCATTCAACTTAGTGTGACGCCCGACACCCAAGGGTCAGCAACCAAAGGTGTGACGCCTGTCACAACACCACAAACTAGCTAACAAGCCCCATACCTCAAGGCATAACGACACCAAACCATCTCCTAGGTTAAGTGTATCGGGCAGGGTACTCATCAAGGGGTGATGCCCGACACACACAGGGCAGGAACCAGGTGTAACGCCCGACACAAAAAGGCAGGGACCAGGGTGTATCGCCCAACACAGCCACAACAACATGTCGACCAAGGTTCTAGATCAAGTGGGGATATCGGGCAACATCACTACCAAGGCCTTATCAGGCAAGATGCAACCCGACAGGGTCACCACCAACCTCAAGCACAGGGGCACCAAAACCCTAATGGATCAATAAGATAGCTCACCTCTCAACTTAAATGAGAGAGGAGTCTTTCACACTTCATATCACCAATCGGCAACACAAGGAACAACCCTAACAAAGGTCCACAACCACTACAAAGCCCACCTCTAGAATCCATGGTGAGAGAAGGGTGTTGCTCAAGCAACTAGAACACAAGCTCACCTCTCAACTCAAACGAGAGAGGAGTATTGCTCATATCACTAGAGTTTAAGCTCACTTCTCAAGACCAAAGGAGGTAGAGGGGTGTTGCGCAACAAGAAACCCTAGAACATGGTTCGGCCAACAAGAAGCAACTAAGCAAGAAACCAAACTAGAAACATACATAGCCGACATGATCATAAGCAACATACAAGAACATAAAAGAAGTTAGTGTAGTTAGGGTTAGGAGTTATGTAACCCGCCTTAAGCAAGCTCCAAGCTCCTAGCTCCAAGCTCCAAGAACCACCACAAGAAGGAGAGCAAGGCACTCTAGGGTTCGGCCACCACTAGAGGAAGAAGGAGACTCCAAGGCAAGGATCGGACACCAAGCTTGCAAAGGAAGAGAGGGTGACGTGCACCAAGGAGAGGGAGACTAAGGAGCTAAAGGGATCCTTAGCAAGAGAAGGGAAATGCATATATAGAAGAGGATGGAGGAGAAACCAAGGTAGAACAAAGCAAGGTGTCGCCCACCTAGGGACACTTGTCCATGTGCAAAGACACTACTCAAACATGCCCTAAACACATGTCCAAGGCCATTGCCACATGCAAGCATCAAGCACCAAGTGTCCACTAGTGGTGAAACAAACGAGGTCAAAGAAGGTCAAAGGGTCCATGGGCGACACACCTCCTCACCATGGTCGACACACCCCACACCATGGCCGACACACACCCTGGGCGACACATCTAGGCCGACACAAGCATGGCCGACACAGCCATGGCCGACACAGGGCTCTCTTGCCCGACACAAGGGTCAAAGAAGCAAAGGCAAGGCACAACAAGGCCCAACAAGCTCAACCAAGCCCAAGGCAACGAGCCCAACCCTTCCTCTCAACACTAGAGGAAGCAAGGAGAGGGAGGAACACCTCACAAGGTGACAAACTTGCCCACAAACCCTAAACTTGGGTATATTGCAAGTAGCACCTCCATCTCTCATCAAAGCACCAACAAACCCTAATCTCCACTTAAGGTGATTAGAAAGCAACAAAGCACCAGGGTTAAGCAAAGCAAACAGGATAAGCCCTAAACGGAGGTCAGGGTCCTTACAAACTAACCCTCTACAAAGGGATTTCGTCTTCAAAATCTGAAGAGAAAAGTGAGGGGTACTTCCTCCTTATCTCTTCCTTAAGCTCCCACGTGGCTTCCTCAATGCCACGATGATGCCAAAGAACATTCACAAGAACCAGGTCCTTCTTCTTCAGCTTCTTAACACTTCTGTCAAGAATCATCATAGGACCTTCCTCGTAGGTCACATCTTCATCAAGCTCAACCTCGTCTGGCTGTATCACTATTCCTGAATCCGGATGACTTTTCTTCAGCATAGTGACATGGAACACTGGATGTAACCTGTGCAACTCTGGCGGTAGCTCTAACTCATAAGCTACCTTGCCAACTCGTGCTATGACCGGGTATGGCCCCATATATCTGGGTGCTAGCTTACCCTTCCGGCCAAACCTTAGCACTCCTTTCCATGGCGAGACTTTAAGATACACTTTGTCTCCTACCTGGAACTCCAAAGGTCGTCGACAATTGTCTGCGTAAGACTTCTGCCTGTCCTATGCTGCTTTCAACTGTTGCTGTATCACTTTGATCTTCTCTATTGTCCGCTGTACTATCTCAGGACCCAAAAGCTGGTATTCACCAGACTCATACCAACACAATGGAGATCTGCACTTCCTGCCATATAAGGCCTCATAAGGAGCCATGTCAATGCTCCGTTGATAACTATTATTGTAGGCAAACTCTATCAAACTGAGATGCATGTCCCAACAGCCTAGGAACTGCAAAACACAAGCTCGGAGAAGCTCCTCCAGAGTCTGAATAGTCCTCTCAGACTGTCCATCTGTCTGCGGGTGGAAAGCGGTACTGAACCTCAACTGCATTCCCAACGCCTTATGCAACTGTTCCCAGAAACGACTCATGAACTGAGGACCTATGTCGGAAACTATCGTTGTTGGCACACCGTGCAAACGTACTATCTCGTCTACATATACTCGAGCAAGCTTCTCATCTATATACATCGTCTTCACTGGTATGAAATGGGCAGACTTCATCAATCTATCCACGATTACCCAAATGGAATCATGATTCCTAGTTGTCCTGGGTAGACTAACTAAGAAATCCATGGTTATATGATTCCATTTCCACTGCGGTATCGACAGGGGTTGCAACGTACCGGACGGCTTCTGATGCTCAGCCTTGACTTGCTGACATACCGCACACCTAGCCACAAACTCGACTACATCTTTCTTCAAACCGGGCCACCAATACAAGTCCTTCAGACTATGGCACATCTTGGTGACTCCTGGATGCATATCATACATCGATGTGTGTGCTTCCTCGAGCACTAGCTTCCTTAGATCATCAGCATCGGGGAACACCATCCTATCATGATAGAAAACTAGTCCATCCTCGGACTCATGGAACCCATCACGCTTTTCGTTGCCAAACTCTGATCTGATCAATTGCACTGCATCATCTGTTTGCTGTGCATCCTTGATCTGCTATCTCAGCGTAGGCTTGACTTGCATATGTGCTAAAAGTCCAGCTAACAAGGAAACTTCCATCTGCACATTCATCTGCCGCAATGAAACAAACATATCTCGTCTATGGCATACCAAAGAACTCAACTGTGCCTTCTTTGAAAAAGAAGAAGACTTTCGGCTAAGCGCATCAGCTACCACATTAGCCTTACCAGGATGATACTCGATGGTGCAGTTGTAATCATTGATTAGCTCCATCCATCGGTGTTGTCGCATGTTTAGCTCATTCTGCAAAAAGATGTACTTCAGATTCTTATGATCTGTAAAGATCTGACACACTTCCCCGCAAAGATAGTGTCTCCAAATCTTTAACGCATGAACCACTGCTGCTAACTCCAAATCATGAGTCAGATAGTTCTCCTCCTGTTTCTTAAGTTGTCGCGAAGCAAAAGAAACCACATGATCTTCCTGCATCAACACACAACCTAAACCTTTCTTGGAAGAATCACAGAAAACAACATAGCCCTTTCCAGGCTCTGGCAGGATTAACACTGGAGTACTGGTCAGCTTCTCCTTCAAACTTTGGAAAGCTTGCTGGCAACGATCATTCCATACAAAAGGTACATCCTTTCTGGTCAACTTTGTCAGTGGTAACGCAATCGCACTGAAGTCCTTGATAAACCTCCGGTAGTAACCTGCTAAACCCAGGAAACTATGAACTTCTGTCGGCGTCTTCGGCTGTTCCCATTTTGCAACGGATTCCACCTTCTTCGGGTCCACTTTGACTCCTTTTGCAGATATCATGTGACCCAAGAAAGTCACTTCTTCCAACCAGAACTCGCACTTATTGAACTTGGCATACAACTGATGTTGGCGAAGAAGAGTCAACGCTAACCGTAGATGTTGCTCATGCTCTTGCCTGTCCCGACTATAGATCAAGATGTCATCTATGAAGACTACAACAAACTGATCTAAGAACGGACGGAACACTCTGTTCATCAAATCCATGAAAGCAGCAGGTGCATTGGTTAGCCCAAACGGCATAACCAAAAACTCCAAGTGACCATACCTCATCCTAAAAGCTGACTTTGGTATGTCATCCGCCTTAATCCTCAACTGATGATATCCAGACCGTAGATCGATCTTGGAAAACACTGTAGCACCACGCAACTGATTGAACAAATCATCTATCCTTGGCAACGGGTACTTGTTCTTGATCGTGACTTTCTTCAACTGTCAGTAATCTATACATAACCGCATCGATCCGTCCTTCTTCTTAACGAACAACACTGGAGCACCCCAAGGAGACGTACTCGGTCTGATGAAACCTTTCTCCAACAACTCTTGCAACTGCTTCTTAAGCTCTGCCATCTCTACTGGAGCCATCCTATACAGTGTCTGTGCAACTGGCTGCGTTCCTGGAACCATATTGATCTCGAAATCAATCTCTCGGGGTGGAGGAACACCAGGAAACTCATCAGGAAACACATCTACAAACTCTCGGACAACTGACACCTTCTCAAGGCTAGGACCTTTCGCCTTGGTATCCACAATGTGAGCTAAGAACGCCTCACATCCTTGTCGTAGCTACTTCTCTGCCACCAAAGCTGACACTAGACATGTAGGAAGAATCTTCCTATCTCCTTGGAAGACATACTTCTTTCCATCATCAAACATAGCTTGCTTGGAACCAGTCCAAAACAACCTTATACTTCTCTAAGGTATCCATCCCAAGATAACATCAAAACCATGCATATCAAGTGGTATAAGATTCACTTGTATACTGTGTCCCGCAAAAGATAAGATACAAGATGGACACTCTTCTCGAAGCATTGAGGAACCATCAAGAGGGGTTTCTAACAACAGACTATCCTTCTTACGACTAACAGGTAAACGACAGTTTTCAAGCATACTATAGGCGATAAAAGAGTGTGTAGCACCCGGGTCAACCAGAATAGATATAAAGCAAGAAGAAGACATATCAGAATGAAATAACTCCATCTGACCTGTCACCACTCGCGGGTTGACTATCACCTTCGGCTGACTCATAGCATAGAATCGAGCAGTTGCTTGCTGTCCACGTCCTCTACTTCCTTGAGCAGACGAACTTGCTTGCGATGCTTGACCGCGTCCTCGCCCTATGCTACTACTGGGCTATTGTCTATCTGATCATCGCTGATTCTGCCTCAGCTGCTCTGTCACTTCGACGTCTCTACTTGGGCAATTGAACCTCCAATGCCCGATCTGTCCACACAGATGGCATGCCCTATCATCCATCCGCGACCTAGATGGCCCTGTCACTGCCACAGAAGCTGTACTATGTGCTTTTGATGGTGAAGAAACATATCCTCTTCCCTTACTTGGAGACCACTATGACGGTACACTGGAACCTCTCATCGCAGAAGGTGTTGAAAACCTGGGCTTCTTGAAGCCACCGAACCTCTATCCCTGGAACTGAGCAGGCCTCTTCTTAGACATGGATTCTCTTTTCTCCCTAACTGACCGCTCGATCCTCCGGACAGATTCCACAAATGTAGCAAACCGCTCTCAGTTCTCCAATGCAGAAACAGGTGTTATTAGCTCAGCACTCAGACCTTTCTTGAAACGTCTGATCCGCTCTTCATCTGTCGCTGCCATGTGAGGACAAAACCTCAACAGATCCATGAACTTGGCCTCATACTCGGTGATGTTCATCGTTCCTTGTCACAAACGCTCAAACTGACTGATCTTCTCATCCACATATGTCTTCGGGAAGTATCTGCTGATGAACTCGCGCCGGAAAACCTCCCAACCGATCACCTCACCAGGCCGCTTCTCCTCCTCGATGGTCCACCAGTGACCAGCGCTACCTTTCAGAAGGTAGACAACGTGCTTTACTTTGTCTACTTCGGTGATGTCGAGGATCCAGAAAGCCTTCTCAAGACTTGTCAGCCACATATCTGCATCCGCTGGATCAGCCGTTCCAGCGTAGTCCGAAGCTCTGACTCGGCGAAGCCGCTCAAAGGTCTTCCCAATACCCGATGTATCACCATGGGGAGCCTATGCTCTCGGCAGAGGAACTGGCAATCTCTCTACCATGAGATTCATCGTAGCCATCATCTGCCCCATAAGCTGTTGATAGACAGGGTGTTCAAGAATGGCTGGGTCAGGTTGGGGGACCTCAGGCACCCGATCTTCATGTTCCTTCCCAAAAGCTCCATCAACTGATGCAGCATCGCTGTTCTCAGCTGCGTGTTCTTCATGGTTTCCAGACATCTTCACTTTTCTTCCGCTGAGGGCAGAAGATGATCGTAAGAAAATCTGGAAAACTCATAAGAACAGACACAACCTAGTCCTAAATCCCTGTAGACTCAGCGAACCTAGAGCTCTAATACCAAACTTGTGGCAACACATCCCACTATCACATAGACAGTGAGGTGTTACGCGAAAATGTACGGAAAACACCATAACCACAGATTACCAAAAACACGGGTTAATTAAAACCGATTGCGGAAAGCAGATAAACCAAGAAACTATTGCAGTCTGGTCCACATCCTGCAAGAAAACAAGTTATATAAACATATGCCAGATCTGATACGTGTCCACAGCTTAGGAGACCAGTTGTCCAACCATCACATGAGTTCATCACCTGTTATATATACATAACAACCCACATCCGGCCAACAGCAGGATATATAGAACATCATCAGCTATACATCGAGAAACAACATCAAAACACTCGCAAGGACCTGAGAGTACAGGGATGACTCTAGACTCTACTACAAAACAACCAAAACAGCAGCATGTCCATCGCTTTCCTTCTACTACTCGTCTTGCTACTCAGCCGCAACTCTGCGACCACCACCACATCTAGCTCGACCACCTAAAAAGGTTACAAACCAGCGGGGTGAGACATACAGTCCCAGTGAGAATCATAACTCCCCGCCGAAACCACAAAACCTCAGAAAGATAAAGCAACAACAATTGATAACTGACTAAGGTATATAACAAGAGCAGTCTATATGTCAAAGCTATTCATACTATCATGCTTACCAAGCTGTACGGATGGGATATCACCAATTATCTCTTTATGGAACATGATTGACAAGATAAGATGTATAAGAGCTTACCACATAACACAAAGAACGTATAAGTAACTGCAAGGTATAACAAGATTAACTACACAAGCAAGGCCTCAACCAATGTTCTGTGTTTTGCCTTAAGTAATAAATACTATTCGACTGGATTACATATTATTATGCCCTGAGGAAGTGAGCCGTACCGCTCAAATCCAACCTTCGGTTACGAAACCCAAGCCGGTGCCATACAAGGTCAATGGAAGAGTCGGACTCCACGACCTCCCACCTCGTGGTCAGTGCACGAGTACAACACAAGCTGGACCGCAGTCTCAAGCTTAAGTGGCCTCAACCACAGGGTCAAGCTACCCTCTGCCTAGCCCGCCTCGGTACAGGTATCGACACTAGTGATACTGAGCCACGGGCCTGTTCACCGTGCTCTGAGCCATGAACGCATTCATGCTCCCATCTCACATATCCTGAGCCATGGGCCTATTCACCATGCTCTTATCATATTGAGCTACGGGCCTGAATCCACACTCTAGAGTCTACAACCAAAGTTGTACTCATACCTCCTCATTTTAGGCTAGGAGAAACTATAACAAAGTGGATTTTCGCATTATAATGATGTAATTACTATTTTTGCCCTCATTTAAACTCACTCATTATTCCAAATTAATTTTCTTGGCTCCTAAATCAATGTTGAGACTCAAATTCGAAATATGGTGATCAATGTAGTTTTTATACACATTATAACACTTCAAATTATATTCAATCATCACTTTATTCAAAGAATCAAATTGATACATCAAACTTCATATTTTGGTTATCAAACTTTTTCTAAAGGTTTTCCACGTTTTTGTGAAGCTATGATCCAAATTTTATGTCATTTGGACATTCCTACGATTTACTATGATTTTTGAAAGTTCTGTGCTAAAAAACCCCTTTTATTGGCCATTTTCTGATCTTTTTCTAGTCAGCAATCCGTTGGCTAAGGCAAGGGATGAACCTCAGCCTTTAGATCGGAGAGCCACAAATCACAGCCTGATCTAGCGGTTAGGAGGTCATCTCCTACCTCCCGCAATTAGAGGGGAGGAGACTAAGGGGACCGACACACCCTTTTGGCTCGTTTTTGACCAGTTTCAAAAATCAAATGAACCGGAACGTTACCCCCGCCATTCCAAACTCAAATGGCCTTTCCCCCCCTCGTTTCGACCTGTTTTGAGAGCAATTGAGAGCTTGCTCTCATGACTGCCACCATGGATGCTGTGGCCATAGGAAAACCCTAGATCTAGCCTTCTCTAGCTATATAAACCCTCGCACAAGGTCGCCTATACCTTTCCGCAGGGTTCCCACCCTTTTTCGTGGTCTTTCTTGGTCTCGAGCACCCCCAACCACCTCTTTCTCTACCTCCTGCTGCTGGTGCGGCGCCACCACGCAGCCCACTGTGGTTGTTCCCCTTCCTCACCATATTGCCTCAATCCACCGCTGCCAACCAACTCACGAAGTCGCAGCGATCACAGACGGCCTTCTCATGGCCTCCATCGGCCTCCCCTGCGCCCAAACACCCCCTCTCCGACGAGCTCCTCCGCCTGCTGTCTGGGCTCATGGGGAAGTTAGAGCGTAAGAGGAAGATTCCTGAACCACTAGTCCAAAGGATCGGTGCGGTTCAATATGGATTCAAAGAACCCAGCTAAAACAGTGATCGAACCGGCCTTTTAGCCTCTGAACCGGACCACCAAGCAAGGGAGTTGCCTCGCCCACATGGACAAATCTCAACTGTGGTTTACACATCAAACGGCTCACAATTTCCGATTTAAGGTATTTTTCTCCTCTCTTTTCAGAAAATCAGTAAAATGTTCAGATCTTGTTTTAATTGTAGAAAATGCATCCTAACTCCAAATAATTTGAACAAGTTGTCAATCTTGATCAGAAAAACCTAGTTTATCGATTAAAAATACTTTGGAAACCTGATTCGAAATGTTTCTCACTGATATATCTTAATCTTGATCTATTGCTTATATAATTGATCTAAATGACTCTGTTGATGGTTAATATTGACTAAACCACTGAAAACCCTAATTCTTGACTCTAATGTTCATATTGAGAATCTAAAATCATACTTGACCCATTAATGATCTAGATCTATATTTGTTGACTTGATTCAATCTTGAATATGATGATGACATCTTAACAATATGATTGATCTAAATCTTGTGGCACATCTTGATCTATTGACCTAAAAGTTGATCTCTGATTTACTCATAATACTAATTTAGAACTTGATCTAATCTTGAACCCAAATGATGTTAGAACTTGATAATGATCTAAAGACTTGATTTTTGGACTTGCATATTGACCAGGATAATTAGGGTTAACACATGTACCTAGAAAACCTAGGTAGGCCATTCACACTCGAAATACTTAATATTTGAAATAATGTTGGACATATTGAGATATTGGTTGATTATAAGTGAATGACCCAACCCTAAGGTTGACATAAGAAAAGTGTAACCCTAATCTCGAATACTAAAACTTGATCTGCAAATATCATAATCTTGACCCTTGATCCAAACATTGTGTTTTAGGATCTAACTCGAAGGGTCGACTTATAAGTTGTTGATCTATACTTGAAATCTTCGGTGAAAGGTACGCTATTTATATAACTCCTCCGTGATTGTATTGAAGATACTTTTATGTATCTCTTGACCGTATGCTTGGCTATTTACTTGGATGAACTACTGTTCCCTATGATTAGTCTTCTGTTTTTCTATACGATATTTCGAAAAACATGAAAACATAAATTGCATGCCCATTATGACTGCCCGTATATTGATAATGATGATGATATTGATAATATTGATAATGTTGATATTGAGTGCAACAACCCCCTCATTTGGAGGTGGGACCTGTACATTGGCCTCCTATGTTCCTATGGTGAGAAGGAGCCTAGTGACCTTCCCCATCGTGTTTGGGTAATAGAGTCACACAAAATATATAAGCATGCTTCTTGAATTACAATATAATGGGAACTCGTAATAAAAGTCGAATTGCTTGAAAAACTTGTCGAATAAATGTTGGTTTTGCAAATTGCTTGTTATTCTTTTGAATATAAGTCCTGCCAAGTATACTATTTTTTTATAAATTTCTTTTCTTGATTTTAATAGCGTACCGTGCAATTGCATGATTGTGTCTTGATTTTCTTGATTTTAGGCAATACTGAATAAAATCGCTTCTACACTCATACACTCGGATGACAAAGATAAATCGGGTATATCTCCATATTGGGTTAGTTTGTTCTTTACTTATCCAGTTTTTGAGTTATTATTTCTTATTGTATATGCCAGTGTGATAGATCATATTGGGCCACTCAGGGACGGACGCTTCAATCCTCTTACTACTGTCTAGGCAGTAGGATTTAGATTGGGGTAAGAACGGTTCCGTGACAGTTGGTATCAGAGCCTACACACTCCCATATACTTTAAGTAAATAATTTTGTCAAGTCTCTTACACCCAAGAAACCCTAAAGTCCATAATGGTGAAAATTGAGGTGTCTAGGCTCGGGGTCGTGGCATAATTTCTCCTATCCGTCTTCACGGTGGCTGAGATCCCCCACTCTACCTGGCCTTAATTGATCCAGAACTGGACCTAAAGGTTTTCTTGTGAAACCCTAGAGAGTTTTCTAGCATCTCATCTCTTCTTTAAGGACAATCCTATGCCACCCATGTAGATGAATATTAGGTAGTCTTCTCATCTCCTCATGTGGTCTTTTCTTGTGACCTTTTACCACATGATGTCTCAATTATGGGTAGCTTATGCATGGGAATAATGAATATCGCTAAATCTTGAAAAGCTGATACCATGATCTAACATAAAATTTGAAAACTTGATTTTGATCAATTAATTTTGAAACCAAATACTCATGTATGATCCCTAATATCATGAACACTCAAATTAGCTAAAACTTGACTATATGCTTCCTATGTTGAGGTAAATCTTGATTTGGTGAAATAAGGATGACTTATACCTTATACCTCGTTGTTGATAAGATCCCTATTTGATTAAGCCCATGTTTCCCTATTATTGATTAAACCTCAAATATAGTTAAGCAAACTGGTATCCTATTCTATGCATATCTTGACCATGCTATCAAATGACTAAGTCTAAGACTCACAAAATCATGATGTAAGACCTATGATGCAAAAGCAGTCTTCCTATTGACTATTGATGCCTTTTGCAATCTCGATTTTGATATGACTAGATTTTGCACTATTATGCTCTAATTCCTTGAATGCCAAATTGAAATCCTCGATTTCCAAATTATATCACTACCTTCATCATGAAAGGAAAAGAATGCAAATATTAAGTTGAATTTGAAAAATCTTGACATTATTGCCCTATTATGATCTTGAATTTTGATGTTATGACCTTGTAAAACATGCTTTGATCATTGGTACTCTCCCTATTTGAATAAGCTTGATTGATAATGACTAATGTAGGTGATGTGCTAGATTAGGGTAGTAGTTGACTCATGACTCCCCTAACCTAGGTTACATCCCTATTTTTGACTACCTCTAAATTCTCGTATTATTGATTATTTAGAGTTTGGAAAGGTATTCCCTTCCATCCTATTTTGATTGGTTGACCTAAACCTAATAGGTTAAACCCATGATTGATACTCGATCTTGAATATTGATTTGATAATGACCTTGACATATGGCAATATTGACTATAGCTTGAGGTTGACTTCCTACTTAGACCTAGGTCTAGATAATTCATCAAACTTGGATACAATGATAATGAAATTTTGATATGTTGATCGAACATTGCTTGAATATTGTTACTCAAAATTGATATAGATGAGTGATCTCCCCTAAGGTCTAAATAGGAATATAAACCCTAGCTTTGGAATAGTTATACATTTGATCTTGATAGCTAAATTTCAACTTTTGATATTGATGTACAAAATTTTGAAACATGATATGGATCTTGAGATCACATTCGATATATAAATAATGACTTTCATAAATCCCAAAATTTGAAATTTTGAAATGATGACTATTTTGACTCTTTTGATTAAGAACTTAGGGTTTAGCTATCCTTAAGGACTAGAGTGGGACCTCCCAGTGATTTTGAGCTTGATATTAAAAGTATGATGTTGGTTTGAAATATTGAAATATGAAATCTCAAATCATGGACGTATAACCCCACCTAGGCCAATGGAGAAGCTAGGACCCTGAGACATTGGGATTGAAAGTCATTTTATATACTTGATTCAGGTACTCTATTTTTTTGACCTAAATATGATCTCTCCAAATTTGTGATCAATAGGATGCTTTCCATATTTGTGATTCATATAATGACTTTGGACAATATATGTGCTGATTTTGATACTCAATTGCTTGATGATGAAAATGGTGTTAGTACCAAGTTGATTATGATATGAAACATGAAATCCCAATTATGATTATTGGATTACTTGAAATTTGAGGACATGATTTTGATTTTATACTTGAGGATACCCCAGCATTTGAGGAAATGACTTAGGTTGAATAATCCCAATTTTTGAGGATATTTTTGAATTTTGGGGACAAAATTCCTTTTAAGGAGGGAAGGATGTAACAAAGTGGATTTTTGCATTATAATGATGTAATTACTATTTTTGCCCTCATTTAAACTCACTCATTGTTCCAAATTAATTTTCTTGGCTCCTAAATCAATGTTGAGACTCAAATTCGAAATATGGTGATCAATGTAGTTTTTATACACATTATAACACTTCAAATTAGATTCAATCATCACTTTGTTCAAAGAATCAAATTGATACATCAAACTTCATATTTTGGTTATCAAACTTTTTCTAAAGGTTCTCCACGTTTTTGTGAAGCTATGGTCCAAATTTTATGTCATTTGGACAGTCCTACGATTTACTATGATTTTTGAAAGTTCTGTGCTAAAAAACCCCTTTTATTGGCCATTTTGTGATCTTTTTCTAGTCAGCAATCCGTTGGCTAAGGCAAGGGATGAACCTCAGCCTTTAGATTGGAGAGCCACAGATCGCAGCCTGATCCAGCGGTTAGGAGGTCATCTCTTACCTCCCGCAATCAGCGGGGAGGAGACTAAGGGGACCGACACACCCTTTTGGCTCGTTTTTGACCAGTTTCAAAAATCAAATGAACCGGAACGTTTCCCCCGCCATTCCAAACTCAAATGGCCTTTTCCCCCCTCGTTTCGACCTGTTTTGAGAGAAATTGAGAGCTTGCTCTCATGATTGCCACCATGGATGCTGTGGCCATAGGAAAACCCTAGACCTAGCCTTCTCTAGCTATATAAACCCTCGCACAAGGTCGCCTATACCTTTCCGCAGGGTTCCCACCCTTTTTCGTGGTCTTTCTTGGTCTCGAGCACCCCCAACCACCTCTATCTCTACCTCCTGATGCTGGTGCAGCGCCACCATGCAGTTCACTGTGGTTGTTCCCCTTCCTCGCCATATTGCCTCAATCCACCGCTTCCAACCAACTCACGAAGTCGCAACGATCACAGACGGCCTTCTCGTGGCCTCCATCAGCCTCCCCTGCGCCCAAACACCCCCTCTCCGACGAGCTCCTCCGCCTGCTGTCTGGGCTCATGGGGAAGATAGAGCATAAGAGGAAGATTCCCGAACCACTGGTCCAAAGGATCAGTGCGGTTCAATATGGATTCAAAGAACCCAGCTAAATCAGTGATCGAACCGGCCTTTTAGCCTCTGAACCGGACCACCAAGCAAGGGAGTTGCCTCGCCCACATGGACAAATCTCAACTGTCATTTACACATCAAACGGCTCACAATTTCCGATTTAAGGTATTTTTCTCCTCTCTATTCAGAAAATCAGTAAAATGTTCAGATCTTGTTTTAATTGTAGAAAATGCATCCTAAATCCAAATAATTCGAACAAGTAGTCAATCTTGATCAGAAAAACCTAGTTTATCGATTAAAAATACTTTGGAAACCTGATTCGAAACGTTTCTCACTGATATATCTTAATCTTGATCTATTGCTTATATAATTGATCTAAATGACTCTGTTGATGGTTAATATTGACTAAACCACTGAAAACCCTAATTCTTGACTCTAATGTTCATATTGAGAATCTAAAATCATACTTGACCCATTAATGATCTAGATCTATATTTGTTGACTTGATTCAATCTTGAATATGATGATGACATCTTAACAATATGATTGATCTAAATCTTGTGGCACATCTTGATCTATTGACCTAAAAGTTGATCTCTGATTTACTCATAATACTAATTTAGAACTTGATCAAATCTTGAACCCAAATGATGTTAGAACTTGATAATGATCTAAAGACTTGATTTTTGGACTTGCATATTGACCAGGATAATTAGGGTTAACACATGTACCTAGAAAACCTAGGTAGGCCATTCACACTCGAAATACTTGATATTTGAAATAATGTTGGACATATTGAGATATTGGTTGATTATAAGTGAATGACCCAACCCTAAGGTTGACATAAGAAAAGTGTAACCCTATTCTCGAATACTAAAAATTGATCTGCAAATATCATAATCTTGACCCTTGATCCAAACATTGTGTTTTAGGATCTAACTCGAAGGGTCGACTTATAACTTGTTGATCTATACTCGAAATCTTCGGTGAAAGGTACGCTATTTATATAACTCCTCCTTGATTGTATTGAAGATACTTTTATGTATCTCTTGACCGTATACTTGGCTATTTACTTGGATGAACTATTGTTCCCTATGATTAGTCTTCTGTTTTTCTATACGATATTTTGAAAAACATGAAAACATAAATTGCATGCCCATTATGACTGCCCGTATATTGATAATGATGATGATATTGATAATGTTGATAATGTTGATATTGAGTGCAACAACCCCCTCATTTGGAGGTGGGACTTGTACATTGGCCTCCTATGTTCCTATGGTGAGAAGGAGCCTAGTGACCTTCCCCATCGCGTTGGGGTAATAGAGTCACACAAAATATATAAGCATGCTTCTTGAATTACAGTATAATGGGAACTCGTAATAAAAGTCGAATTGCTTGAAAAACTTGTCGAATAAATGTTGGTTTTGCAAATTGCTTGTTATTCTTTTGAATATAAGTCCTGCCAAGTATACTATTTTGTTATAAATTGCTTTGCTTGATTTTAATAGCGTACCGTGCAATTGCATGATTGTGTCTTGATTTTCTTGATTTTAGGCAATACTGAATAAAATCGCTTCTGCACTCATACAATCTGATGACAAAGATAAATCGGGTATATCTCCATATTGGGTTAGTTTGTTCTTTACTTATCCAGTTTTTGAGTTATTATTTCTTATTGTATATGCCACTGTGATAGATCATATTGGGCCACTCAGGGACGGACGATTCAATCCTCTTACTACTATCTAGGCAGTAGGATTGAGATTGGGGTAAGAACAGTTCCGTGACAGAAACCTCGCATACTCAACAATATGCACTCTAGGTTAACCCGCAGGAGAACCCGTTTCACCATCACCAGCTCCTGACGATGATGGATCTATGGCCAGGGCAAACTACATGATATGTTCCACTGTTATTAGCTAGTATCTTTTAGATGGATTGTAAGATTCAACCAAGTTGTATAACATTCAAACTATAACAAGAATAAACAACATGAGACACAATATCATGCTTTATTTGTCACCAACATTATTCTGATCCAACACAAGGATCCAACATTACATGTTATCACTTGGCCTCTTGCCAATCATCTAGATCCACCTCAAGGATCATCACATTGCCATGGGATCTCAATCCCTCATCACATAGTGCCACTGCCTCTCAAGGCTTACAACATCACCATGGAATCGCAATCCCAAACACATCATCATAGGGTAACACCTCAACAAGGCATTTTAGCCAACTTAGGTACATCATGCCTGTTACCTCATCATCAAGAGTAATAATCAAAGAAGTGTTACTCAAACATATATATATACCTCATAGCCCTTTACCTGGTTATGCATCTGTATGAATAACCTACATGGTTAGTATACATAACCATCATGGGTTACTTAGAAAGATCATAGTATCCAACATAAGGCAACATTAATGTTTAATATGCTTTATCATTCATGCCTCGACCTGTGACCATAGACATAGGTCATATCATCATGCAAGACATCCTTCATGCTTACTATTAACTCATCATTATACAGATAATCAAGATGATCATAAACACAGGTATTATCATATCAAGCTACATGGATGTGATCAACCATATTAATCACCATCAAGCATATCAAGGGTCGCCATTATAAACCAACCATGATAACAAGAACAAGATCCAGCATATCGGTTTTCCATAAGGACAAGACCCTCACTAAAAGCACCCACTACCCTCACCAAAGGTAGGTATCGGGCAGGGTACTCACTCATCTCGTCCAACCACTAAACCCTCACAACGGCCAAACAGACCAGCCACATATCGGCCCAGCACTAGCAGGGGTGTCGGGCTACCAGCTCAAGATGTATATAACGCGCACAAGCATAACGACAGCATGTGTCGTGCAACGTTGTGTCGTGTATCAAGGATACAACGGCCGCAAGCCTATCGGGCAACTTAGCCCCTGGGCGTCTCGTGCAACCAACTGCTAACGGGAAACCAGGGCGTGCCGCTCAGCCAAAAGGCATATCGTGCAGTGATGCATTGCGCACCTCTGTGCCGTGCAAGGTGTAACGTGCGACAGGGTGTCGTCCATCAAAGGAACCTATCGTCCAGCCATCTAGCCCCATCTATCGGCCGACACACAAGACCAAAACTAAGATGTGACTCCTGACGCAAGAACAGATCACAACGCCCCAACGTCCAAGGGTAACAACACCAAGCAACCACCTGAACTAAGTGTGTCGGGCAGGGCATTCAGCTTAGTGTGATGCCCAACACACAAGGGTCAGCAACCAGAGGTGTGACGCCCATCACAACACCACAAACTAGCTAACAAGCCCCATACCTCAAGGCATAACGACACCAAACCATCTCCTAGGTTAAGTGTATCGGGCATGGTACTCATCAAGGGGTGATGCCTGACACACACAGGGCAGGAACCAGGTGTAACGCCCGACACAACAAGGCAGGGACCAGGGTGTATCGCCCAACACAGCCACAACAACATGTCGACCAAGGTTCTAGATCAAGAGGGGATATCGGGCAAGATGCAACCCGACAGGGTCACCACCAACCTCAAGCACAGGGGCACCAAAACCCTAATAGATCAAGAAGATAGCTCACCTCTCAACTTAAACGAGAGAGGAGTCTTGCACACTTCATATCACCAATCGGGCAACACAAGGAACAACCCTAACAAAGGTCCACAACCACTACAAAGCTCACCTCTAGAATCCATGGTGAGAGAAGGGTGTTGCTCAAGCAACTAGAACACAAGCTCACCTCTCAACTCAAACGAGAGAGGAGTATTGCTCATATCACTAGAGTTTAAGCTCACTTCTCAAGACCAAAGGAGGTAGAGGGGTGTTGCGCAACAAGAAATCCTAGAACATGGTTCGGCCAACAAGAAGCAACTAAGCAAGAAACCAAACTAGCAACATACATAGCCGACATGATCATAAGAAACATACAAGAACATAAAAGAAGGTAGTGTAGTTAGGGTTAGGAGTTATGTAACCCGCCTTAAGCAAGCTCCAAGCTCCAAGCACCACCACAAGAAGGAGAGCAAGGCACTCTAGGGTTCGGACACCACTAGAGGAAGAAGGAGACTCGAAGGCAAGGATCAGCCACCAAGCTTGCAAAGGAAGAGAGGGTGACGTGCACCAAGGAGAGGGAGACTAAGGAGCTAAAGGGATCCTTAGCAAGAGAAGTGAAACACATATATAGAAGAGGATGGAGGAGAAACCAAGGTAGAACAAAGCAAGGTGTCGCCCACCTAGGGACACTTGTCCATGTGCAAAGCCACCACTCAAACATGCCCTAAACACATGTCCAAGGCCATTACCACATGCAAGCATCAAACACCAAGTGTCCACTAGTGGTGACACAAACGAGGTCAAAGAAGGTCAAAGGGTCCATGGGCGACACACCTCCTCACCATGGCCGACACACCTCACACCATGGCCGACACACACCCTAGGCGACACATCTAGGCCGACACAAGCATGGCCGACACAGCGATGGATGACACAGGGCTCTCTTGCCCGACACAAGGGTCAAAGAAGCAAAGGCAAGGCACAACAAGGCCCAACAAGCTCAACCAAGCCCAAGGCAACGAGCCCAACCCTTCCTCTCAACACTAGAGGAAGCAAGGAGAGGGAGGAACACCTCACAAGGTGACAAACTTGCCCACAAACCCTAAACTTGGGTATATTGCAAGAAGCACCTCCAGCTCTCACCAAAGCACCAACAAACCCTAATCACCACTAAAGGTGATTAGCAAGCAACAAAGCACCAAGGTTAAGAAAAGCAAACAGGATAAGACCTAAACGGAGGTCAGGGTCCTTACAACTATGTTGGTGTTTTCTCAATCATATAATGTCAGATTGAGATGATAATAGTCATTATGGAAATCTTATATCATTTCGCCATGATCTTGCATATGGTGTCTTATGATTGGTGTGATGAAGACACCTTCATGTATGAGCTAGTTGTGGGTGATGACGAGGGGGGCAAGTTGTACCCAGAGTATGCATTATAAGTTCATATGTTGAATTTATGTCTGAATGTGAAGATTTTGATCTACATTTGTTCTAGGTAGGCATGATAGTGGTGCAAGAAGGATCGTGGGGTCCCAATTGAAAGGTTAGAGGTTCATTTAGGCATGTCATTGATGAGCCTACATCATTAAGGCCATTGAGTGAGCGATGAGGTATAACTCAGAAACTTTTCTCTATGTTATTTTCTTTGCATTTTTGAGCTTGTATCGAGATTTTCACCAATGAGGACATCGTTGACTTTGTGTTTTTAGACTCTTGAATTGCCAAACTATACTACTAACCCATTGGAGTGAGTTGAGGATGATGTATGGCGATTTGGTTTCCTAGGAGTTGGATCTGCTTGAGGGGACCAATTTCAATAACATTTGTCAGTCTGGGGGTTGATAGGCACTACACCCTTCCTATAATTGAGAACTTCTTCCGTAGACTAGAACTATTCACTTTGCCTTTGGCAAGCTATCCATAACCCCTAGTGAGTTCATCGGGATCACTGGGTTAGGGTTTGTTGGTGCCCCCATACAATCTCTACCTAACCGATGGCGTGGGGGTGTTACCATGTACATGGGATTTTAAGGGTGATACCCGATGATTCTTTTAAGAAAGAGAGTGGTGGGGTTCTAGTGACCCTTTCTAGGCTACCTTGAGGGTCACAACCTTTATATTTGTGTTGAACATTGGTTCCATGTTTAGTAAGAATGTGGGAAATAGGGGAGAAATTGGTTGGTTCTACTTAGTTCTTGATCTGGAGGCAGTTCGTTCCTTTGACTGGGGTGATGGAATGCATGTTGACCTACTAAAAACCTGGAGGAGGCGTCTTGTGGGTGACTTCTCAACAAAAGAGATGGTTTGATATATGAAGGGTTGTAGTGTCTTCATATGCTTAATTGTGGTAAGTCTTTACAATTTTTAATGTTATTTCTTTGATATATCATCAATAGATAATTTGTTTATCTTTCCTTTACATCTATGGGGCAATGAGCACTCCCATCTTCATAGACATGTCACTATGAGTGGTCTAGAGGGTTATCTACAAGCTTTCCTCCACACCTGACATCTTGGGCAGGGTGTAGCATGAGAGCGCAATATAAGCAGTGGATCAAGAAATCAGAGACGATGATCGCAGATAAGGTATGCATATTACTTTAACATTATATCATCTTGTGTGTGCACCTTAGCTAGCTCAATTTCATTGTTGTTTCCCAGGTCTGATTTAGGATCTTCTCCAGGTTCTAATGTGGCAAGGTCGCAACCTCATGTGTGTCTTGCTTTGATGCATTGTCTTTGAATGCTTTTCAAATCTAGTTTGAGTCACTAGCTAGGAGCATCTTGTACATGGGTAAGTGAACTACTCATCGGTGGGTTGTTGGATGGCACATCCCCTTTGACCGTATGCCTAGGAAGTTTAATCATTGTCTCCAAATTTGTTTGGCTGCTTCAGAGTTGATTATGGTGCCAAGTGACATGTGACGAGTACCATGACTGGTACTATGCACATGGTCAATCGATACTTCTTTCCAAGGAGTCATACAATCATCTTTGACATCCTCTAATGGTAAATGTTATGATTATTATTTATCTTTGTCTGTTTTCTTTGTTCAGGCCTGCAACATCTATAGGTGATTCACTATGATTTTATTGAGAAGCAAGATAATTATGAGTATGAGTTTTGTAGTCCACCTCCTCTTGAGGTAGCTTCTCTTTATGAGGCTCCACCTTCTACATTGGTTGCTTCTTGGGGCTTCAACGATTTTCTTGGGTTGAGACATTGGTTGTGGAGGTTTGTGCCACTTCTTTTATGACTTTGGCTAGACTATCCTTATAAAAAGTTGATGTGAATGCGAGTGTGGTGGGTGGAATCTTTGTCTTGACATCCCACTGAGATATGGACATAGTTAGTAGGGTAAGGGATTCACTGGCGTGTATGATCTTCATTCAGAGGTCCCAATTTAAACTATGATTTATAATCAACATGCATTTGAGAAGGTTCCTCTCATTATAGGGATGGTACTATAGTGATTAAGGTTTTTTTTAGAAATTCTTCTTTGAGTCACTGGTGGTGCACCAACACTATTTTCTCTAATGTGAGTGGGGAGTGTCAGCCCTCTAGGTATTCTTCTACTGATCATCATCCTTTGGTCAAACATTTTAAGGAAAGATGAAGAAGAAGTTGAATAAATAGCATATATATTTAGCACTCTTTTCCCATTTTCCTCCATGTTGTATCTTCTTTCTTCTAAAAAAGATATGTATATGTTGTCTTTATATTTGAAGACTCTTTTAATATTAAAATAAAATATTTAATTTGAGTCATATAGAATTGTGAGGGTTTTTGTCTTTGATTTAAAATAAAAATTTTAAAGTTTGATCCTTGGGAGATAATTCGTAGGCCCAACAAATAGTCTTGATCTGCATGCAAACTTGAGGTGAAAGATTGCCACAATTCACCAATTAGCGGGACATAAAGTCCTACTACCCTGGGAAATGTGTATGTGTTGGTGGTGACATTTGTGAAAAATTGTGTCGTTCCACTAGGTGAAAGGACAAAGACTTTTCTTGTCTCTAGAAGGCGAATTTGTAATGTTGAACCCTAAAAATAAGACTGTGATTTTTGTCTTTTTTACACATCTCGACTTTTATGATTTTGAGCCATTGGGGAGAAGGTGATAAGTGAGATATTACTTTTAAGGTACCCTCTCATTGAATATTTTTTGTATGTATGCCCTGAGAGCTAATCATGGGATAATTGGTGGGATACATTAAGATTGATTTGATAAACATCAAAGGCAAGCTTCCAATTCATTCTGGTTCAGTCAGTTATGAGATAATAATAGAACAAATTGAATATCTAGAGAATGACAGTACTCAATGACGTATGCTTTTAGGTTAAGGACCTAAACGATGAGATCATACAAATGTTAAGAGTATACATTCTTGTTATATCCCTAGTCGGATGTCATTGTGGAAGGTTGATAGACAACAATGACACATAAGACTAGATTGTGTGTTGGTTGATGATAGAATCTCATTAGTCATGATATAGTGATCTCAAACCAAGCACATAGGTACTTGTTAGAGAACAAGTGTATCAGACAGAACCACCATGAGAGTGACACATGGAACCATGACTTGGTAGTCACAGTCAACTCTCACAGTGATGGTGGTGAGTGTGATTCTTTGACCTCAAATCACTACACTTAACACATGTCATTGGGTACACTTTGACATCATCAAACATAGTCCTGAAATATAGATTGTTATAAAGGTGATGATTGGGTGACGTTGACACATGGGGATTTTGAGGGGTGAGTGATAGATATGGGATTTATCCCTCCTGAGGGAGTTTGATGTCCATGGCCACTTGATGAGTAGGAATGAGAAAGGCATGCGCATGCATGTGTGAATAAATATGTGATACTGATCTCACACATATCTCAACCAGTCTGCTCTGAGATCAAGGAAGTGAATGAACGTTGAAAGGATGTTTGTTCCATGCCTTGAGTTCATTTGGGATATCAGTGACAAAGGAATTATACATTCACTATAACACCAGTGACGGATTATAGGATTGAAAGTTGTTCTCCAACTTTCCTTTTCACTTGGGTATCACTGATGTGCGACTAGGCACTGCTCTTTCTTTGTGAAGTCATAAGTGTTATGGACTTTCACTACCTACGTGAAATGGGCCTGTAGGGTCACACACATAGGATTTAACTTGGAAGAGGAGTTTATCCATGAATGATGTTTATATTGTTTACTAAATGTGTTTAGTAGTTCAATTAAACATTCAATCAATTGACTTGACTCAGAATCACCAAGTTCAAGTGTTGGACTAACTGATTTGGGTGTCAGATTGATTGAGAACTGCATTGACCGATTTCTGCACAACCTAGACTGCAACTGACCGGTTCAAACTATTGAACCGATTGGCTCAGGGTCAAGTGAGATGACCGGTTCAAGTGTTGAACTGATCGGTTCATCTGGACCAAACGAGCCAATTCGGGAAAGTTAGGTTGGTGAGAAACTATTTCCGTTTCACTTGTACAATTCGATTGGGACAAGTATTGATCTTTGGATTAATTGGAAATGGAAAGAGGAAAGTCAATTGGGAACTACCCTGGGAAGTGAAACGATCGGTTCAGCTCCCCAAATGACCGGTTCATGAGATGAACCAATCGGTTCAGTCCCCAAATGATCGGATCATTTGGGAAATGACTGGTTCACCTACCGCAGTATATTAGATTCTTAGAAATTCTGGACCCTTCTACTCTCACTTGAACCCTGACCCTAACCCTGACCCCTCCTATATATAGAGGGGTACTGAGGGCTTCCAAAAAAACTCAACTCAACATCAGTTTCTCTACAAAGTTGTCCTCTCTGGTTGTGGTAACCGAGAGAGCCCAAGCAAGTGCTACCCGACTAGGGAGGCACATCGAGTGAAAAACAATTGTAGGGCGACAACTGGTGGTGGGAGAGCACGTCGCTGACTAGTACACCGACATAAGGGGACGACTCCTTCCAGTGTCCTATAGGACAAGAAGAATGGAGTTCCCGATGGTCCGTGTGGACTACTATAGAGGCGGGACATTTCTGCCTCTCAGAGGACATCTGTCAATCCGCCAGTCTGGGTGCGACCTAGAGTCATCAGTCCGGGTGTGACCAGGAGATGAACAGATGCCATCCAAGATCGGAGGCGAAGACCGCACTAGCCGTGAGGTAACATCGCCTAGCAAGCCTCGGGACGAGGTACACCTCTACAAACCATCCTTCCTACCATATAGATGTTGACGAGATCTCTTTGGGTTTTGGGTTTGGGGAGAAATTTTTTGTTTCCGCTGCCATCTCTGCCTCCCCTAAAACCCAACAAATATATCGCTAGTGTTTTTTGCATTATTGATCTTTTAGAGACTAAGTCAAGTAGGGAAGTTTTAGACTGACTCAAAATCTTCATCATCTATATTACATCCACGCCGTGAGAGAGCTGATGTTGGTCGTGTTCCTATTCTAGGATACTTTCAATCACTCCTTCTATTTTGGGGATGTCATTTTAATTCGCACCTTGGAAGATGCAGCGAGGATCAACTGGCTTCCCCTTCATGGTCGTTGGCCCGTTGTGCTAAGAAAATCAAGTTGGGCTAGTTACTGGAAAATTTCCTAGGCATGAAGAAGTCCCAAGCTGTTCGATGGTTGACTAAAGATGCTTACCTTATTCGGATGGCACCCATGTGGCTCTGTTCAAGAGTAAAGTGCGACATGGCATTTGTTCCCAAGATATGCCCTATTTGTGAGCATACACATTGATCATCCTAGATGAGCTATTCATTGGAGAGACTATAAGTTAGTTGACCATTTTCGATCCTCGGGTTGTTAGTGCCATCTACAAGAACAAAAATGGCGTTCCTTTGATATCGACCAAGTTGTATGAGTGTTTGGATGAAGTAGAGTTGATTGGGAAGATGAGTGGACCTTTCAAGATCATGTAGATTTATCTAGAAATGGGCTTAGGTCCCTCTCGATTGGTGGAGTCTTCACAACATCAATACATCGTTGAATAGAGTTTTTTCCAAAGAACATTCAGGTTGGTGAGCCTTTGTAGTTGTGTGGTGACCTGGCTCAGTTAGTTGCTACTCATACATCAATAGACATATGTTGGATATGGATGGAGTTTGGTCTTGAATGCCCAACTTTTTAGTGGTTGATCATCTTACTAGGCTTGGAGAGTTGCATTTCATACTTCCCAATATTGGTGTTAAGGCAATTTAATCATCACCAATGTGCATACTATGTTGAAGTGCTTGCACCTTTTTTCAGAAGTTGATGATTGACTCCCAAAAATTTCAAGATATGGTTGCAAAAATGTAGTTCAATCATAATAAGATGACTTGTGATCTTCTCCCTATTGGTAGATATTGTTCTCATGAGTACTTAGAATGGTTTGCATTGACTCTTTCAGTTGTAGTAGTGTGAATGGTTTGCAGTGACTCCTTCAGTTGTAGTAGTGTGAATGGTTTGCATTGACTCCTTTAGTTGTAGTAGTGTGTGACTTTTATGGAGAGCCAGAATGATATTTTTTTTTAATTTCATTCTTTAAATGCTTTTTTATCTTTTGTCTTTTTGTTTCTTGGCACGTAGAGCCAATTTTTTGTACTAAATTTATTTTAAAACAAATATTTATATTATTTCATGATATGTGGCACCAATTATTGGTAGTCCCTCAATGATGTCTTAAATATGTGTTCACTTAGATCGTTATAGATTTTCGAGATGCATATCACTATGAGTCTCCTTTGGATGTTAGGTAATCAACATTAATCTTGACCTCCTAACTATGTTTTTTTGCACATCAAGGATGGTTATATGTTCAAGAAAAAAAATCATATGTTGGGGTCACCTCCTTTTAATCCATTGCTCTTTGTATGTTAGAAAGTTTATACCCTAATCATTTTTAAGCCACATCTCCAGATTGTAGATGGGCATTCCCTTTGGGTGTTCATATCCCATTTTCTACAAGGGAGGACCTACATTCTAGGTTATTAGATAGATTAGGTCTCTTATGGTCCTAGTTGTCATGCTAAGTACTATATTTGTGTCATGTAACACATTTATCAATGGGACTCCCTATCTAGTTGGGAAAAGGAGCCAAGCATTACAACACCCTGCTAGGCTTTACTCCTGACACACTTTAGTGTAGCTATTCACCACAAGAATGTGTCTTCCTAATTAAAGGGCTATTTAGTGATCTCTTCATGAGGTGTCCACTTGTCATGGATCTTTTCATCAAAGCTTTTAAATGGACATCGATGCTCAGGGCCTTAGTATGAGAGTTTATGGTTTTGTGAGGAATGAATGGGGTTTTCCTAGTGAAGGTTTCCCACCTAGTGATCTAGTATTAGTCTATGAGGAGGTTAGTCTCACTCCTTTTTGTGAGATGAGGCATGGATGGCCGCAAAGAATTTTAACCTCAATTTCCACCCACCAGCCATTCCCCTTTTAGGTCAACCCCATATAGATGTTAGTGTTATGGGTTTTTACATGGTTATAGATTCCATGGATTGTTGATTCATATGATTATCTCTAACTCACATCCAGGGGCTCATAGTCTATGCAATCCTTTTATGATAGAGATCATAGGGCTTCAACTTGCCTTCACCTCAATCATGGTCATTTTGAGCTATTTATTAAGGTTGGCCTATTTTAAGGAGTTATTTTCAGATAGTGAACCATTGGGGCTTCAAGATAATGACCATGATCCTTCCATCATACGCCCTAGGTTCTACTCTTACCTTTCCACTTCAGGGTGCACGGGGGTATGCATCTAGATACGTAAGTAGATTTTATGTGTTTTTTATAGGTGTGGGAGCTTTTGGCTCCCTTACAAACCTCTTTGCCAGAGGCTTGCAGTCATTGAAGCTTGCTTGTCAGCAATACTAGCATTTGATGAGGCTAGCATTTGTGTGGTGAAGATGTATATATCCAACCATGTATTTAGGCACTTGCTGCCCCAACCATACATGTCATGGATGATACAGGTTCCTTCCTATTTAGCATTGAACTTTCCCCTTTAATCATCATTATAGATGACATGTAGTATCAG
Organism: Alisma plantago-aquatica; assembly: GCA_963693085.1. NCBI lineage: Eukaryota > Viridiplantae > Streptophyta > Magnoliopsida > Alismatales > Alismataceae > Alisma > Alisma plantago-aquatica. Next base: position 1,261,515,849 of record OY856412.1, read on the forward strand.
TTCGCCCTTCAAGAAATTATGGGGCCAAACTTCCATATTGAAATCTTGGGCTCTCCTGGCTTGATAGCAGTATGCATGATGCATAGTTCTTGTTCACCATTCTTCGAGTGTGTTAAGGTACTAGATTTGACCTTGAAGCCACTCTGCCTCGGAAATATCTTCTTCTTATAATGTGTATAGGAAGGGATTTGAACCTTGACTGGAAACGCCATACCCATTCCATATACCAATGAATATGGTGTGGCTCTTGTGGGATTTCTGATTGAAGTTTGGTATGCCTAGCGAGAAAATGGGAGGTGTTAAGGCCAATGGGCATATGAGGTGATTGTCTTCTTCAAAATCTTTATTAGGTTCTTATTTGCAACTTCTAAGGTTATGTTCAACTGGGTCTGGTAGAGTGACGTTTGGTGACATTTGATCCCCAAATAGCTTAGATACACTTTGACAATTTTAGTTATGAAGTTCATATCATTGTCTAAGACAATCTCGTTAGGTACTTCACACAATCTTATGATGTTTTCTTTGAAGAACTTGATAACTTGTTGAGTTGACGTAGTGGTGATTGATATCGCTTCCACCCACTTTGTGAACTAGTCTATTGTGACTAGAATGCAACCATTTTTAATTCTACACTTTAGGATTGATCTTCCGTATCACGTAGACTCCCCAAGCTGAGAATGGCTAAGGCATGGCCATGTTGTATAATTGATTGGCGGGTACATGGATGTAGTCACCATAGATCTAGTAGACTCGACATTTGGCAGGCGTATTGGCAACGGTTTCTTTCCATAGTGCTCCACCAATTCCCCAAAAGTTTTTAATTGCTTGGGAAGCATGAATCCATTCATATGTGTGTCGTAGAAACCTCTGTGGACTTGTTTCATGAGAGTTTATGCTTCCATCATATGGACACATCAGAGGAGAGTATTCTTGTAGGACAAACAATATAGGTGTGATGTCCCTACAATGTATTCAATATCTTTTGCTTAAGTGTTTGTTTATCTTTCCAAGTGAGACCATCATGAATTGCTTTGATTTCTAAATATGCCTTGATGTCACAAAACGAAGTCTTTTTTTGATTATTAGGTTTGTTTCCGATGACCATGTAGTAGGAAGATTGAGTGAGTGTCTAACCTTTAAAAGAGGAATTCATGTCCCCATGTATGTCAATCCATGAAGCAAGGGTGGCTAGTGCTGACCTAGAGGTTATACATTGTCCATATTTTGATAATGACTCAACCATTCCATTCATATGTATCTAATATGTGTGTTCAATATCGATCTCAGGTTTTAGGTACATGAAAAGAATCAATTTACACAAACCCTGGCTTGTCAAAGTTCAAGTCAAAAGCAATGCAAATGTGCTAATAAGGAAATCCCTTCAAATTACCTTAGAAGAATTTTGTAATCAATTGTAATGATGATATGACTTATAACTAAGATGAGAAAAATATGTGGGACACTTAGTGCCAACTTTTAATCATTTTTTAATCACATTAGAAAATTGATCACAGACTGCTGATCGGTCGAGTTTCAATCTGGACTGATCCATGGATCAATTTTATGATGAAGTGCATCGGTCGAGTTGTGCATTCACATAACTTGATTGAAAGGCTTACTAACCAAATATGATTTTAGCTGATCGGTCGAGTTTCCCAGGACAAACTCGACCGATAGTTTAAAAATTGGGTTTGTCTTTTAGCTAAGCGGTCGAGTTACCTTTATTGAATCTCGACCAAATGCACTATACAGAAAATGCAGAAAAAGTGATTCTAGTCGTTTGTGACTTGTTTGGATGAAAACAGATCCGTTGCCTTGAGCAAAAATGGCTATATTTTTTCCCTAAGTGTTCCCCAACTCAAGGGAGCACCCCAGCTATGAATAGGACCCCTTAGAGTTCATTCCAAGGTTGCTCATTCACTACATATAAGGTCCTTGCTATAGTTGAGTGTGCTACCACCCCTTGAGCCCCTTTCTCTCTCTAGTTTACACATCATTTCGTGATTTGTGAGTGAGTTAGGATTATTATAAGAGAGTTCCACCTTTGTGCATGTAAATCTCTCAATATATCACTACTTCCCTATCCCCTTCTCTCATGAAGAAAAGCTGAAGCAAGCTCCATCGAGTGAAGAAGGAGTTGTAGCTGGTCCTCTTCAAGGTTGATGAAGAGGTGGTGATCTTCCCCGAGTAAAGGAGAATGCATAGGATGATGATCCAAGAGAAGAAGCAAAGCCCTTCAAGGTGGAAGACTTGAGCTTGAGTGGGTAAGAACTAGGTGAAGGCTGAAGACTCAAGCTAAGTGGGTAAGTTCCTTGTTAAGGTGGAGATATCCTTTTGGTTGGATGGGTAAGTCCTAGGTTGGTCTAGTGCTGTAAATCTCTATGGTGATATAATAGACAAAAGCACTTGCAAAGTCCTAGAGGTTGACCTCTCTAGGTAGTGAATTGACTCACTTCTAGTTTGAAGTGTGGAACCACTCTACATCCCTTTGTCAAGTTCTTTCTATCAATCTCTCTCATCCTTGCTATGCTTGTTAGATAGGACTTCAAATTGGAATTAAGCTTTTTCTCCTAATTAATATAATTTAATGGTCTAATCTATTTTGTGAGAAATTTTGTAGCTCTATTCACCCCCCTCTAGAGCCCTTAGATCCAATAGCCAGAAAATTTACAAATGCTTTATTTTCTCTTCTGATGAAGTGAAAGAAGACGTGCTTGAAATCTCAATCATAGAGCAAAAGTTCACTTAGTAAGGAACCAAGTTTTGGTCGTGTGCATTCTAGTTGTTATGTACTTGATATCACAAGAAAAGAGTCCACATAGACTTGTAGGTGGCATGCCCCTTGTTGTAAGGCAAGCTAGAGTCATTGAATGCAAGATTCATATTCTTCACAATGTTGGTGGTGTTGCTTCAAATATCTTTCTAGTGGTAGTTGTTTTCCTTGGGGGTTCTATATTGTATCCTGAATGATAAATGGACCAGTCGAAGAAGACCATCGAAATGTCTAGATCTAGAAGAATACACATGTATGGTAAGCTAACTGTCCCTATGCCTTTGTTTGAGAATTTGTACTCATGTGTTGGCTCCTCTTAGAATAGGGAATCTAGTAGATGATTGCCTGATCTTGGTATTTGATTGCCTTCATTGGCAGATAGGTGATTTTGAACTCTGACAACATCATTTTCCACTTGGTGCATTGCCCCTTAAGGGTAGGATGATCACAAAAATAGTAGAGAGGGTCATGTTTGGCAATTAGTTGTAATAGATACTTCATCAAATTGGTGTGTCCTCCTTGTTCCTTGTATAAAGTCTAGATAACAATTCTCAACTAAACTATAGAGGGCCTTAGTATCGTTGAACTTCTTGTACAGATAGTAGATACTAGGATTGCCATAAGTTGTTTATTGACTTGGGACTCCTCCAGTAAATGTTTCATAGATAGATAATAAACAAGTGAGAGAGTACCCTAGCACTATTAACCATAGAACTAGTGGATTGGAAAGGTAGTATCTAAGCTTTTGGAGTGCCTCTTACATTGTGTATTCCATCCATAGTAAGTGTTCTTGTTGAGTAGTTTGAAAATGGGCTCACATAAAGGTGTAAGCTTGGTTATGAAGCGGTTGATCTATTAAAGGAGATCGATTTGATCTCATATCTCCTTATTTGTTTGGAGGGAAATTTCCCAGAGAGCTTGAGTGTTATCGGGGTCGACTTCATTGCCATATGACTAACAATGCACTTGAGTAGGATACCAGATGTAACCCTAAATTTGCCTTTGGCTGGATTGAGACGTAGAGATAATTGACTTAGTCATCGAAATAGCTTATCCATATTGGGGATATGGTCTTATGGACTTCTCAACTTGGTTATCATGTCATCCACATAAACCTCCACCTCCTTATGCATCATGTCATGGAAGATAGCGACCATTTCTCTTTGATACATAGCTTCAACGTTCTTGAGACTAAATGCCATCACCCGGTAGAAAAATACCCCACTCTCTATGATGAAAGTTTTCTTTTCTTTGTCTTCTAGGGATGGATGGAATTAGAAAATGTATACATGAATCTAAGGAGCGCATTGCCAGTTGTATCATCAATGAGCATGTCGATGTGCAGAAGCGAAAAGTCATCTTCAGTGGATGCCTTGTTGATATTGCAATAGTCCACACACATTCATACTTTGAATTTCCTTCTTTTCAACTAGAATAATGGTAGCGAGCCATGTGGGGAAGTTTATTGGCTCTAAGAAACTAGTTTTATACTACTTTTGAACTTCTTCCCCAATCTTGAGGCTCCACTCTGGCTATAGCCACCTAGCCTTTTTCTCGATAGGGAAAATGCCAAAGATGAAAGTCAGTCACTGAACCATTAATACCTAATTCAACCTAGGCATGTAATAATATCTCCTTACAAACTCTTTGATGTAGTGGCATAGAATCTCTATCAACTACTTTTTGAAATTCTGAGGTACACAGGCACCAATTTTGACATTGCTTTTCTTGGGGTCTAAACTGAGATTCACCGTCTCTGTCTCATATTCAATATGAAAAGGTTGAATCTCTTTTTTCATATACTTTGGGATGGGGACATCTCATAATTTGACATCTTCAACATTGTAGATTTGTGTTATATTACTGATATAATCAACAAATTCTAAGAGGTCTAGCTTATCTTCAACTTCTTTTTGGTTTCTAAGTTTTGTACTTTTTGGGGATTTGTACATTTTGTAGAGTTTAAGGATTTTGCAAGGGGGAACACAATGGTGGTAGGGCATGATTAAAAAGCCACTCTAGGACCTCTACCACATCCAGTACCACCCTTATAATTTGCTTTTTTATTGGGTGTGGGAGATAACCTGGTCCTCAGGATGTTGTAGTCATTTACACACTAGCTTTGAACATTATTAGTGTTCTACGTAGGTCAAATGAGGGATTTTAGGTCTTATGTAGCTTCTGCATCAAATATGGTCTTGACCCCCATCCTTCTGTCATGTTATAGGTGTGTCATAGTCATTGCATATCACACTGTAATCTTTTTCTATGGCTTTGGGAGCTTTAGTCTTGGATTCATCTTGGCTTGGATGGCGGGTGAAGATCCAGTCAGAGAGGATAATGACTAGTTGAATCAAATTGTGTCTCCGTCTCTTTAGGGGTTGGTTTGGTGCATTTCACCTTACAAGATCTTCATGGTGATTATCATTTCTATCTCCTGTGTCAGGGTGCTCTGGGCACTGCCATTCAACTATGGGAGTAGGCATGAGATTTATTACTTCCTAGTTTGGAGGGGTGATCATATCTTCTGACTGTTGGTTGTTTAGGGTAATGTGGACACCCTGACCATATTCAATGATGAGGGTGATTTCCCCAATTCTGACTGCGATCACAAGGTAGTCGTCTTGGTCATCATCATCAGACTCTTGTTGGTATGATAGCCTTTACGATGTTGATGTATTCTTGGATTAAAACTATGGAGAATGGAAATTATAGATTGGGACCTTCATTCTAAGGGTTGAGATCTCATTGGTGTAGTACCATGAGTTGATGCTCTTCATCTATACAAATATGTTTGGTCTCTTGACCTAGATCCCGAGTTAGTGGTAGACAGTTGAGATATCCTCTGGTCAAGTCCATCATAGTTGGCCACAATGTTGAGGGCTTCTAATACAATGTCCACCTAGTGATTTAAGGTCATGCATAGTATGGGCCATATAATCCTAGACCTAGCCCCTTTTTTCTTGGATGTATGTAGATGGTCTTTGTATGTCCCTGACACTTGGCTCCCAGCCTTGATCCAAAAATATGCGCATCTTCTATAATCCTTGAGAAAACAGTTTGGGGTCATATGGGAGATGGAGAGATCATGTCCTTTGTGGCAACACATAGTTGATGTTGGCAATATGTAGCATATCGAAGAAAAAAAAAGAGGGCATCTTTTTTTATACAAGCTATGTTGTTGGAAATGCTAGAATGGATTGTGATGATGGCTTATCCCAACTGATACTCCAGTCTTTCATGTAGTGATGAGAAAAGCACCTTGTTAGGATGAATCCACAACCTTGTCAAAAGAAGGTTAAAATAGGACTCAATTCCATGAACATAAACAGTATGCTAAGGTTTGTGGTCCAATTTGTATTTCAAGTGTGATCTCCCGTAGGGTGTCTTTGATTGCTCTTTTAATGGAGGTTGCTTTCTTCATTATTTGTTGGATGTCAAAAGGATTCCTTCCCAAGTTGATAAGTGTCTTAAGGGGACACACATTAAGTCATGCAGTGTTGTCAACAAAGAAATAAGGGAATTTGAGTCCCTTTTAGGTTGCACTAGTTAGAAGGGGCTTGTTGTGACTTCCTCTAGTAGGTATCTCATGTAGGAATTTCAAGAGCGGAGAAAGAGGTGGAATAAAAAAAATCCTAGGAATCCTTCTAGAAGGATCCATCTAGTACAACAAAAACAAGTTTGTTTTTACAAGTTCATACCTTATCATGGAAGAGGTTCCAATGATTCAACTTATAATGCTTAGTGTCAATATGGACTCTCCAATCTAGTCCTCTTTTCAATCTTTCTGGATAAGCAATCCAAACTCCTTTCTATGGTTTGTTGCACAATGGGAGTCACCTCGGGTTGCATGCAGAAAACTATTTTTTCAGTGTCTAATCACAGAGATCCTTTGCTAACTGTCAACGACGAACCATGGGAACCCATTGGTGATTTGCATAGATCCCAAGGTCATAAAGATGGCTCTATTGGCCCCATATATGACCCCAAAGTCAACTCTAGTGGATCAGAATAATACATCCTGCACATGTACGAAGGATTGTGTTGTTCCACCACAGAGATTCCCGCCTCAATTTGTGATCTCTAAGTGATGGATCACATCATTCCATGCTCCATGCCTGTGGTGGGTTGTCTCGTTCTACCATCACCTTGATTCATGTGTGTTTTCAGTGAAGATATTTGTCTGGAACAAATCCACTCTGTGAACTCATCTCGACAATATCAATGTGAGTGCTCAAAGACCACATAGTTTCTAGTTCCCACTCACACTCTTTCTCTCTCTAAGTTGCTCTTAGGGTTTCTCAAACCTAAGAGGCAACAATGAGAGAATTTGACTACTTGCCCTGAAGGCCTCTTCTCATATCATGTATATAGAGGAGCGAAAACTCAGGGTTTTTAAACCCTATTTGGCCAAGCTGTGGACTCCCTCACTTATGGAAACTTATTTATTAAATCTGAATTCATATTTTTTTCAGGTCCCCAAAACTTACTTTTAGGTCCCTGTATTTGTTGTAACAATTGCAATAAGTTCCATTGTAGCCTTTCTTCAAGCTATCTCATTTTATCCTCTAGGCACCATACTACGTTGTCAATGTATTCACTAATAAATATTAAGATCTATAATGAATGAGCAGTTCTAGATACATACCATTTCTACCTAAGTACTAGGATTAATTAGACAATATTAAATCAATAATGACCAGTGTTACCATATTGTATAATCCTTTTATCATAGATATCCACATTGAACTAGAGGCATGGAAATGTCACTCTCATTTCATTTAAAATAAGTTCGTTGACCTCCAAGTGGACTATCAAGATACAAATGATTTTAGTGTCATATACTGACTCACATGAGCATGAACATTCATTTCTGTACTCATATCCTTGATTAATGATTTCTTGTATGAGATGGAATCATCAAATAATATATTTAAAATATGAAGAGCATCTAGGTTCTGTGGCTGACACAATAGCTCCATTGTTGTCACAATAAGCCATATGCATCATCAATGCTAGGACAACTCTAAGTTCATCAAATGAACTTGTTGATCCACACAACTTCCTTTGTAGCATCTAATTCAACATCATATTTAGTTTTCATTGTAGAAATACTCATTGTCTCTAACTTGGAACTCATCTACTTGGTAATACCACCATTTAGGAAAAACATAGAACCATATTGCAATCAGTAATCATCCTTGACGGTTTGGAATATTGAATTTGTGTAACTCTTTACAACAAATTCTTCTTCGCCTATTCATCCTAAGTTCTTCCTAAGTACTTCATCTTGTTCGATATTACAATTCAGTGATATTCACTTGAATCTACTTGACATTTATTTCATGTTCAAGGCATATGAGATGTCTAGATGTGTACATTACATTGCATACATGATAGATCCAATTGTAGAGGCACACAAAATCTTACTCATGCAGTCCCTTTCTTCCAATGATTTTAGAAAAATGGCCTTAAAAATACTTACCTCGTGAGACATGGGTAATTTTCCTTTCTTAGACTCTTGTATGATAAATTATTTTCACACATCGCCATATATGTACTTTAACTCAAGAAATAATCCTTCTAGACCTATCTCCATAGATCTTGATACCTCGAATATAGGCAGCTTCACCTAAGTCTGTCACTGAGAAACTATTTCTCAACCACGTCTTTACCTTTTATAAAGTTGTAATATCATCTCCCATGAGTAGTATATCATCCACATACAATATGAGGAACACTACAATGCTCCCACTAACCTTCTTATAAACACAAGGTTCATCTTCATCCTTTATGAAGCCAAACTCTTTGATTGATTCATAAAAATGAAGATTCTAGGTTCTATATGCTTGCTTCAATCCATAGATTGACCTTTACATTTTACTTACCTTTCCAACATCCTTTGGATATATAAAACCCTCATGTTGTGTGTCATATACACATTTTCAAGAAAATACCCATGAATAAATGTGGTTTTGACATGTACCTGCCAAATCTCATATTCATGGTATGTTGCATTGGCAAGCGTGACCCTAATAAACTTGACCATGGTGACTGGTGAGATAGTTTCATCATAGTGAACATCTTGAACTTATTTGAAACCTTTAGCCATTAGTCTCCCTTTGTAGGTCTGGACATTTCCATCCCTCTATGTCTTCTTCTGGAAGACCCACTTGAACCCAATGGGTTTTATCTCTTCACGTGGTTCCACCAAGGCCCATACCTTTTGGTTTACATGGAGTCCATTTCACATCTCATGGCCTCAAGCCATTTAACTGAATATGATCCCTCCATAGCTTCTTTGTAGGTGGTTGTTTCATCTTGCATGACTAACACCTTGCCATCTTGAGTCACAAGGAGCCCAAATCTCTACAAATCATGGTGAGTCCTATTGGATCTATGAGGATCCTATGTTTATTGAGAAGGAAGTAGTTCCACAAAAACTTTTGGTGCCTCCTAATGCCCCCTCTTCAAGCGTTGTCATTTTTTGTATCCCAAAATTCTTTGAATTTTACTCTCTTACCACTGGTGTTTCTAGATATTAACTCCTCATATAAGAAGGTAAATGTTCTATTACTAAACAGTTTGTTTGGTGAAGGAATATACAAGTATTATCCTTTAGTTTCCTTAGGATATCCCACAAAATAACACTTGTCAGATATGGATCCCAATTTCTTAATAAATAAATGCTTCACTTATGCATCACAACTCAAACCTTCATGGAAGACATGTTGGGACGCTTCCCAGACCATATCTCATATGGTGTCTTTGAAACCGACTTAGAGGGAACTCTATAAGAATAAACATGGTGGTTTCTAGAGCATGTCCCTAGAAAGAATTAGGAAGTCTGTATTGGCTCATCATGGACCGCATCGTGCCCAATAATGTATGATTCATTCTCTCTAATATGTCATTATTATTATGGCATTCTTTATGGAGTTAGTAGTCTCACTTCCTTAAAAGGTCCTCAAACACATGGAATAAGTATTTACCACATTGAACTAATTGAGATATCTTAATATTCTTGGAAACTTGTTTCTATACTTCATTCTTGAATTTTGTGAACATTTTAAGGGTTTCTCATTTGTATCTCATACAAGTCTAAATCTACTAAATCCATCAGTCAGGGGATGATGCTATTTGAAACATTTGTTATAAATGAAATAAAGGACTAAATACATCAATATATATGAGTTCATGAATTCAAGTGCCCTCTCAATACTTCCAGTAAAAGTCACATTTGTCTTTTCATCCAACAAAATGATTTGCATGTCTTGAGAGATTCAAAATCAAATGAGTCTAAATATCCATACATATGGAGTTTAGAAATGTGTATCACTTATTTATGTCTTAGCGACAATGATAAAGGTAAGTCTTATTTGAGTCATGTAGTTTAAGTGGTTTGGTATTTACGTTATATGCATGTCTTAGAATCCTATATCATAAGACATTAGGAAATATCATGTAGGAAGTCATCCAGTAAAATCAAAAAACTATTGTCCTATATGAGGAATGAAGTACTCATTCTTGTATAAATAAGAACTTAATGGCATATGACTAATAGCAATTCTATTATTCGATTACAGTCCCCAATTTGTATACATATCAACAAATGCCATATAGGAAGTTATCCAAGTAACTCTTTGACGTGGTCTATTATCGCACTAACAAATTCACTCGAGGTTGAAATCCCAGTGTTTTTGACCAAAACCTTGTGCAATAATACCACCCGCAAGCGGAAGGGTCTTATCACAATATAGTTAAGGATGGAATCCCAAGGGACAACATTTTTAAGAATCGCTGCTAGTCTAGTCCAGCTCAAGTAAGACTAATATTTAGAACAAAGGTTGATTTGAGTTTAACTAAACTAAGTGCAAGAAAATTAAAGTACATGATTAAATTTGAATCTAGATTAATGATGGGGATCACTGGGGTGGTCCAGGGTTTCACCACCACTACACATGCAAACATATCCAATCACAAACATCCAGGCAAGAACTAACTATCCAAATAGAGTTGCTGCAAACCCTTCTGGAAGGATGTTTAGGTTCATGTAAGCTTCACCCTAGGCATCAGATTTCTCGTCGCCATCCGGATCATGTACTTACGGCTCCGTAGATACAGATATCCAACTGAATTTGTGGCCCTTTGTTAGGATGTTTTGGCACACAGAAGCATCTCCGTGGGCTAGATGGCTCGTCCCTTCATGGATCACTCACTTACGACCTCAGGAATCCCATCCGATTTCTCATCAGGGAGTCAACCACATTAATCGACATTCAAAGCTACATATTGAAGTTCTCGCAACATAGGAAAGAACAAGACAAATGCAAGTAGGTGATCAATCCACAAACACACATCAACAATTAATAATGAAATGAAAAGTTATATACATGCCATGGAATGTGTAATGAAAAGACATAAAAGCATGGGAAGCGGGGCTAGTCCCCACACCCCAGCGAAAAAGGACTACTCTCTCATGGAGAGAGAAACAAGAAAAATAAGAGAGAGGGAAGATTCCGCCATGGACATGGTGAAGAAGATGATCGCAGCTCGATGGAGAGACAGTCTTCTACACAACGTCGGGGCAGATCTGGATGAGGAGGGAAGAACACCATGGAAGATGGGGCATATCTTCTTTCTCCACCTTCTCTCTCTTCTCGTAGTCCTTGCTCCTAGTGGGAGGAGTAGCTCATGGACGTGATGGTGGTATAGGCCTGGCGTAGATGATGAAGACGGTTGCAGATCTGGGTTTCCACCTCAGATCTGCATGAACAGCTTCACATCATGATTATTACTCTTCTGCTATGTATGACTAGGCATCTCAACTTCCTGAGACCACTGAACACATCTTACCATGTCTTCGTTCCTGAGTTTGTTTCCCAACATCACTTTCTGCCCACTTTTTCCAACATCAAGCATGTCTAAGAGTTTTGTAAGAGTCCAGAGACACTCGTAGAACAACAAGTGTGCACCTAATCCAACACTAGTGTTTTTGGCAAAGTAGGCATTCATTGTGCCAGTAGGTGGAAAAGGGAGTGAAGGGTGGTATGGAAGGAAGAAAATAAATCTCTCCTCTATTCGACTCGAGATTTTTTTATATGGTTGCAATTACATCGATTGCATTTTTGTGTGTGAATCTCTCCTCTATTCGACTTGAGATTGCAATTTTTTGTGTACACATTGGCATCTTTTCTTGGTAGTATGCCCCTATTACATAGTGAGGGGTATGGAAGAAGTGAATAAAGAGGGAGGAGTTGTAACGCCCGGGCCCACTGCCCAAGGCTCTAGTAGAGTTTCAAGAATGATGACTGGCCCCACAGACAACCACTAGCCTTAACTGCGCACTTTATCCTCACTCACGCGCAAGCCGGGGTCAACTTCCCGACTGGTCACCCATCCTAGTACTACTCCAAGCTGAGCATGCTTAACTATGGAGTTCTTTAGTGATGGGCTTCCTGAAAAGGAGGTGCACCTTGGTGATATGGGTAGTCCAATCATTCCTTTTAAGAGTATTTTATCCGAGGCCTCAAATCCTTGGATGTTACAATCTCCCCCACGTAGACTCTTGACGTCCTCGTCAAGGCTCAACTATAAGGCCTCATAATCTCTTCCCCATTTCAGTACAGACCCACAATGGCCCATGGACACCCAGCTCCCGATCACGAAATACCAATGTAATGGTGGCTACGTCAACCATGGACATCCCTTTCCTACATGTCAGGACCGCACGGCTCAAGACTGGCATGCCATGCCCATGTGGGCCCCACCTACTGGAGGGGAATTGGCTCTGATACCATTTGTAACGCCCGGGCCCACTGCCCAAGGCTCTAGTAGAGTTTCAGGAATGACGACTGGCCCCACAGACCACCACTAGCCTTAACTGCGCACTTTATCCTCACTCACGTGCAAGCCGGGGTCAACTTCCCCGGATACCAACTGTAACGTCCCCAGATTTTCACCTTCTCAAAACCCAATGGAGATGAGAAGACAAAATCTGAAAACGTTAAGCAATTGTATCAAAGTACGTTGCGGAAGCATACACACATACATGAAAAATAACTGCACCTAACAATTGCTCACCATGAAACAAAAAAAAACTAAATTTCACCTTTCATATTAAACCCTAGAAACTTAGTAAATTGTTCTATAGGAATATGGTTTGACTTAGCCTTTAAGATAGAACCTAGATGTTTGAGAACTAGGTTTAGATAGTGTGAGAAACCCTTTTCATATAGAGCTCATATGTATTGGGTAGCTACACTAGTCTACACTGTGTTCTCACCATTTCACTAGGTTATAGGGCACTAGACTATCTATCGTGTGTGGGGCACTCGGTTTTGCTGATTTGATTTTGTTTTCCAATCGGCTCGAGCCTCGAGTGTTTTCTCTGACGTCTTCTTTCTCGGAGAAAAACTATATAATATTTTATTATATATATGTAAATATAAAAAAATGTGTCCCTCACACTGTAGAGTAGTTAGTGTTCATGCAACCTAAGCGAAAGGGAGTGACATCAGTCTAGAAGAGAGAGTAGTCTAGATTAGATGTCTAGAGCCTTATCAAGATATGTGATACATAGATTAGATGATAGAAGGATAGTTGAAATAAGCATGTGAAATCTTATCTAAGTTAGATCTCTGATGGTATAAGTTTCCTTATAAAGGTATAATTTGTATACTTGGTGAATCCAATTTTGTAGAATTTATGCAAAATCTTGATGATGAAAGTACATTCCTTTTTCTTACTTAAGATAAACTAAGTTAAGATAGAGATGAGTGTGCATGAGCCTCAAGCTCATATAAAAGGAGGACGTTTAGTGGTAGGATGAGATATGCGGTGAACTTTAGAGAGAGTAAGACCCACAGGGAGAAGGTCATAGGACCTAGCCTCCAATATATATGAGATATGTGTTAAAAAAAAATATCCTACATTAGATTACTCTTGAGTGCTGACTTGAGTCCTGATGCATGATTCAAATCTATATGTGAGAATTGGGTAAAAGAAAAGGATGGGTATATGACCCATATGATAAAGTCAATCCTTTAGCTGAATTGGGTCCTAGCTGAAGTGACATATTTTGTGAATCTCATCATTAGTTGCAAGTGAGGTAATATATGAACTCTAGTTATGAGAGAATGATGCTTAGAAAATAGATCCAGTACCCAAATAATTCCCACAAAATATCAGTATACTCAGAAAAATGCCTACTTTCTTATGGAACTCTTAATTACACTTTTGACCTTTTATAGTTGATGATTTCCAATTTAGATTATAATAATCCTTTTCTTGGGTTTAATTAATGAAATAATTAGCAGATGCTGGACATAAAATTTGAGAAAAATACTACTAACCCCACTATCACCTGGAAACTTAATATGGAATCCGATTTGATTATAATTTTGAAATATTAGATCTTTTCTAATTAATGCATATTTAGATGCTTTAAACCTCATATTAATTCTAGAAAATAGACCAATCAGAAAAATATGAAATTTGGACCAGACCCCTATGATGACATCCTGATCAGTATAAAAATATCATAAAGATGTTCTAAGTCAGGAAAACTTAGATTTGGTCAAAACCCTAATTTTGGACCTAAAATGCTAAGAATAATAATGATCATATATTAATGATGCTCAATTATATTTAATCAGGTCATGGACAAGTTCTAGATGATCCAGGATGATTAGAAATCTCTAAACTCAGGTACATGGTCTTATAAGTATAAGACTAGATTTCTTGGTTTCCTATGATATGTAATATCATGAATGCTATTATTTGGATATTCATTGCTTGGTTGAACTAGTATGAGTTATGCTTTGCCAAATCTAATGGAACATAAATGATTATGATGGGTTGTAGCTACTAGAGCACATAGACTGGTGTGGATGTATGATTCCTTGGCCCATGTTAGATGTATGATGATATTATATTGCCCACACTAGATGTAAGTCAAGTGCAATATGGGTAGTACAACCGCATCAAAATGAATGTAATAAAAAGGATGTTTACCTGATTTTCGCCTTAAGAAATGGTTTTATCTCTCTTTTCTTCTTTTTCAAATATTTTTCCTTTATGCAACCTTATTAGTGTAACTTTTACCACGTACCAACTTTTGTTGATGATTTTGTTTCTCGTATTTTCTAGGTCTAGAGCTAGAACGGGATAAAATAATAGGATGTGAGCAAGTTGTATAGGTTGGACCTATTGTCTAAGATCCTGCTAGCATACATGTTTAGACTTGTGTAAAAATTCTCTTTTAATATACAATTGTAATTCATGTTGTAATAATATAAATGTATTGAATGCTGAGAAATGTTATGGTTGTATGTTCATGTATGCGTATTATGCTTCCGCATCGCTCTCTGACATGATTGTTTAACGTTTTCAGATTTGTCCACTCGAGCCTTCTAAGTCTCGAGATGATAGAATTCGGGGACGTTACTGGAGGTGTGCCACCCCGAACTTAGGATTTGGCACTATTTTGGCTATTTTTGTTTCTTTTTAATGAATGAGGGATAAGAAGATGATAGAAGAAGTGTAGAAGAGAGTTCAGATCAGAATGCAACTTGATTTACAATTCAGTGTATCGGGTTGTTCTCTTTATCATTCTCTACTTAAATAATGACTTGATGAGGATCCGGTGGAGATTCCATGCTATTGTTCCACCAGTCAGTTAGGAAGCACAATGTGTTTGATCCCTCTCAGTTCAAAAGATATTTGCCATTTTCACTGATCATGAGGATAGGATTCATAAGCTTCACACGGTGATTTCAATCAATTGGCTAGTTTCAGAAATTGTCCCCCTTGAGGTTTTTCTTCGAATAAGGAGCGTATAATGATTCAAAACTGCATGGAAAAATGGGATAGCCGGCTAGATAAAGGCTTTGATTGAAACAAAAAGCGTCAAAACTTCATTAAGTTTCTATACAAAACTACTTTGAAAATTTGAAAATTTTAGAAAATGTTGAAAATTTTGCTAAAAAATGCAGCGATGAAGGGTGGAAAGTAAAGTACATACCACCCACCCTCCACCCCAAACTTAGAAATTTTTTCATCCCGAGCAAACTCTAAATCTGAGATGGAGGGGAAAAATTGTACCGGTTGGTCCACCAAATGTGGTTGCATTCCTTTCGGTGATGTGTCCTCCATCTGAAATTTCAAGAATGAAAATTATCAGAACTTAAGATTGCATCTTGTGATGCATTTTCTAAAACAAAAACTAAAAGTAAAATCTAATGTAAAGATCAGGTTGCCTCCTGACAAGCGCCTTTGTTTTATGTCATTGGCTCGACATGCTTCCTTCAATTGTCGGGCAAATAATTTGGTTTGGAAAGATTCAGATATGCTTCAACATTCATGTCAACCGAGGTGAAATATCTTTTCAGGCGTTGGCCATTGACCACAAATTCTCTTGTATTTTCATTCCATATAACGAAGGCACCATGTGGGTGGATGCTCTTAACAATGTAAGTTCCATACCATCGAGAATAGAGTTTTCTTGGGAACAATCTCAGTCTTGAGTTAAACATAAGAACTTGGTCTCCAACTTGAATGTCCTTCCTCTTCAGATGACCATCCTGCCACAACTTTGTGCGTTCCTTATAGATTCTGGCATTCTCGTAAGCTGTCATTCGGAGTTCATCCTACTCCTGAAGTTGTAGAATCCTGGTTTGGCCAACTTTCTTCATGTCAAAATTTAGTTGTTTGATTGCCCACCAAGCTTTGTGTTCGAGTTCTAGGGGCAGGTGACATGACTTTCCATACATGAGTCTGAAGGGTGTCATTCCAAGAGGAGTCTTAAAAGCAGTTCGGTAGGCCCACAAGGTGTCATTGATTTTCACTGACCAATCCTTTCAGTTGCGGCCTACTGTCTTTTCTAGGATAGCTTTGAGTTGACAGTTTGTAACCTCTACCTGCACACTTGTCTGTGGGTGTTAGGGGGAAGCTACCTTGTGCGTTACACCATATTTTCTTAACAACGCTTCAAAGCTTCTTTCCAGAAAATGAGAACCTCCGTCAGATATCACAGTGCGTGGGACTCCAAAATAGGGAAATATAATGTCTTTGAACATTTTGATGACATGTTTTGAATCACTAGTGACTGTTGGTATGGCCTCTACCCATTTAGAGACATAATCCACTACAACTAGAATGTAGCAAAATCCATGCGAGGATGGGAATGGGCCCATGTAGTCCACTCCCCAAACATCAAAAATCTCTACTTCTTGCATAGCTTAAGTGGCATCTCATCTCTTTTCGTAATGTTACCCATTCTCTGACACATGTCACATGATAGAACAAAGTTGTAGGCATCTCTGGATATGTTTGGCCAAAAGAAACCACATTTCAAAACCTTCAAAGCAGTTTTTTTAGAACTCATATGGCCTCCAACTGGGCCTGAGTGGCATTTCTCTAAAACAAGTTGGGCTTCTTCCTCATTGATACAATGTCTGTAGAGACCATCATCACAAAGCTTCAAGAGGTACAGTTCTTCCCAATGATATTGCCTCACATCATGCATGAATTTCTTCAGTGCATTTCCAGTACATTCAGGGTGGATGACACCAACGATGAGGTAGTTCACATAGTCTGAGTACCAAGGAGTAGCTTCTGAGACTTTCATGAGCTGGTCATCTGGAAGAGAATAATTAATTGGGATGTTTTCAGTGTCTAGGGTGTAGATATGACTCAAGTGGTCTGCCACAACATTCTCTATACCTTTCTTATCTCTTATCTCCAGATCAAATTCTTATAAGAGGAGAATCCATCTGATCATCATGGGTTTTGCATCTTTCTTTTTTAGGAGGTAGCGGATAACAGCATGATCTGTGTAAACAACGACCTTTGAACCAATTAGGTAGGATCTAAACTTGTCAAAGGCATACACGACTACTAGGAGTTCCTTCTCAGGTGTTGTATAATTCCTCTGAGCTTCGTCAAGGGTCTTCGATGCATAGTACATGACATGATGTTTCTTCTCTATACATTGGCCTAAAACGGAACCGACTGCGTAGTCACTGGCATAACACATTATTTCAAATGGGTGATCCCAATCAGGAGCTCTGATGATGGGTGTTGTTGTAAGGGCATGCTTCAGGTTGTTAAAACTCTTGATGCATTCTTCATCAAAATGAAAATCAGCATCCTTTAGTAACAAGTTGGTCATAGGCTTGGTTATCTTGGAGAATCTTTGATAAACCTTCTGTAAAAGCATGCATGACCAAGGAATGCGTGAACCTCTCTTATATTGGTTGGGATAGAGAGTTTGGAAATCACTTTGATCTTCTCCTTGTCCACTTCAATTCCTCAATTACTAACCCTACGGCCAAGGACTATGCCTTCTTTTACCATAAAATGACATTTCTACCAATTTAACACCAGATGTGTTTCTTTGCATCATTTGAGGATGAGGGAGAGGTTCTTCAAGCATGAGTCCTATGAATCCCCATATATTGAGAAATCATCCATGAAAACTTCCATAATAGTTTCGGTTAGACCAGCAAATATGGCTTCCATGCAGCGTTGGAAGGTTGCAGGGGCATTACAAAGCCTGAACGGCATCTTTCTGAAGGCATATGTTCCAAAGGGGCAAGTGAAAGTTGTCTTCTCTTGGTCATTTGGATGTACAGGAATTTGATAAAATCCAGAGTAACCATCGAGATAGCAGAAATATTCCTGATGAGCTAGTCGCTCTAAGACCTGATCACGAAAAGGCATCGGGAAATGATCCTTACCTGTCGCCTTGTTCAACTTCCCATAATCAATACACATCCTCCACATGGTGACTATTTGAGTAGGGATGAGTTCATTATCTTCATTCCGTATCACAGTAGTTCCACCTTCTTAGGGACAACATGCACAGGACTTACCCATGGAGAATTGGAGATCGGATAGATGATACCTATTGTGAGAAACTTAATAACTTCAAGACGAACAACTTCTTTCATATTCGGATTAAGCTTCCTTTGGTGTTCAACAGTCGGCTTATGGTCCTCCTCCATGGGGATTTTGTGAATGCACAATGCTTGACTGACCCCGGTTAGATCACTCATCTTGTAGCCGATGGCTTTTCTTCTTTCCTTTAATTCCGTCAGGAGTTTATCTTCTTATTTGGTTGTTAGGTCGGAATTTATAATAACTAGGTAGACTTTGAGATCATCCAGAAACACGTACTTTAGGCCCTCAAGTAGGGGCTTCATTTCAGGAGATTCTGGTTTCTCACATAGGTCTTTAGCTACATTCACAGCCTTGAGTTCCTCAAATTTAGCTTCAGGATCTTCTTTTACAACATTAGGTTGGAGAATGCAATCCTTCACTTGTTCAGCAATGGAGTTATCAGCAGTCAGGTTTATTCGAGCCACTTCTAAAGGATCGTCTTTTTCATAATCCTCTTGTGTAAGGAGTGACATTTTCTCTATGCAATCAATCAAGTAGACTTCTTCTTGCATGCTTGGTCTTCGAATACTTTCAAAAACCTTGAACTTGGGGGTTTCTTTACCTGGTCTGAGGAGCAAGGTTCCTGCTTCTACATCAATCAGAGCTCTCACAGTGGCAAGGAACGGACAACCAAATATGAGAGGGTATCTGGCATCTTCTTTTATTTCCATGATGGCAAAGTCACACGGAACATAGGAATCTTTGCCTACCTTGACAGGTACATCCTCAATAATTCCCAAGGGGAGAGTTACAGTGTTATCTGCAAGCTGTATGGTGATGCTGGTCGGGAGAAGCTCAGCAAATCCTAATCTTTTGCAAAGTCTAAGTGTCATGATGGAGATACTAGCACCAAGATCGGCCAATCCCTTCTTACATGATGAGGCATCGATATGGCATGAAATCCCAAAATATCGTGGGTCTTTCTGCTTCTTTGGCATCTTGCTCTAAATACTATCGGAAGTGGTCGTTGCTAACTTGACTGTCTCATATTTTGTTAGGAGTGACTTCAAATACTTTGTCCAGGCTGGTATCTCACCCAGCGCATCAAGAAAGGGTATATCAAAATGGAGTTTCTTCATAGTTTGTTTGAACTTGTTGAATCGAGTGTCAAGCTTTGTCTGCCTCAAATGAGATGGGAAAGGAGGACGAGGCTTGTACACTAGCACGTCTGGCTCTGGTATTTCTATTTCTGCAATAGTAGGTTTCTCAAAACTTTCCTTATCTGTCTTATCAGAATTTACTGGGATTTTTGGTTGAGACTCAAGTGTTGTAGAGTCTTGGACCACCATAGATTCATCCTCATCTGTAATAACCATAGGCGTGTTGACAGGAGGATCAGAATAGTCTTTTCCAGAGCTGGTGGTGACAGCCTAAAGTTGCTCTGGGTGCTTAGGATTGTTCTCTGGTTGACCAGCAAAGGCTCCGGTGGGTGGCTTCATGCTAGCTGCAAGTTGAGCTAGTTGAGATTCTGATGGGCTTGTTGATTAGCTATCATAGTCTGTTGCGACTGTAACATCTTCTCAATGGCCGACAACTTGTCATCAGGAGAGATGGGACTGCCTTGCTGTCCTTTCTGTTGATAAGGGACTTGGTTTGGATCCTGGTACTGAGAATTTTTTTGATAATTGTTGTAGTTCCTGTTCGGGAAGTTACCTCTAAAGTTTCCTTGATTTTTAAAGTTTTGTTGTTGGTTGTACTGGAATCCCAGTGGAACTCGTTGTTGGTTGTTTGAACCAAGTTGATGGGAGTTTTCCGCTCCTGAAGGATTTCCATACTGAAAACCAGGATGGTTCCTATTCTGATTCAGATTGTAATATCCTTGACCACGGATGTTGTTGACAGCATTAAGATTTTCCATTTGACCATTATCTCCTTGGCCATAAACGTTTCTTAGAACAACATCATAGAGGACATTGCAAGCTAGCATAGAATGATCAGTGCCCTTGCATGCTTTGTAGAACATTGAAGCTGACTTGATCTGTTCTTGTTGTTGTGGGAGTGAGCGTCTTCTTTCATAGGCAGCAAGAGATGATTCGAGATGGTCTTGTTTGGCAACTAAGAGCTTGAGGGATTCATCGATAGACTTGTACTCAAGAATAGCTTCCGCCATAGCCACCTTCAATACTCCTTTGCCTACAGATCTACCCCAATTAGCTTGATTTTCAGCTCCAAGGGTGACAACATTCCATGCACCGTCATAACTTTGACGCATGAAGTTTTCTCCAGATGAGGAGTCTAAGAACCTCTTGATGTCGTCATCCAAACCCCTATAGAATATCTCAATGAGATGATTCTTAGGAATGCCATGGTGTGGACACTTGCGTAGAAGCTCTTTGTATCTTTCCCATGCTTCAGTAAGGGATTCTCCAGGGACCTGAGTGAATTGAGTTATATGTCCCTTGATTTCATAGGTGAGAGAAGGAGAATGGAACTTCTCCAAAAAGACATTTTGAAGTTATCCCCAAGTGGTGATGGGTTCGCATTGCAAGGAATTGTACCAACTTATAGCTCTATCAGCAAGAGAATACTTAAAGAGACAGAGTCGGATGGCATCGTCGGATACTCCATTTTTCTTTGTCATGGCACATAGAACGATAAACCTCAGAAGGTGCTCCTGACTATCTTCTCCTTTCTTACCATAGAATGGGCTATTTTGAAGCAAGGTGATCCAATGTGCCCTTATCTCAAAATTGGCAGCATTGATGGGAGGAGGTTGTACTGGGTGGTGAACATCAGCAGCTTTAGGGATTGAGAATTCTCGAAGGTCTTTTTGTAACTCAGCTTGTTGAGCTACTACTTGGATTTCTTCTTGAACTACAACTTGAGCTTCTTGCATAAGCCTTTCTCTTTGTACATTAAGGGATTGAGCTACCTTTCGAGCAATTTCCTCCACTTGTGCCATACTAGCTTGGTTCTCTCTACTCAGACGATGAAAGGTTCTTTCTATCTCGGGGTCAAAGCTAGTAGTAAGGCCGGAACTATTCGAGCGATGCATGCACTAGTCTCTAAGGGTACCTAGGATGGAAAGATCTTTCAGAAGTAAGATGCACGAAGTAGAGTCAAATTCAAGTAGATGCTTGATTGTATCAAAATTAAGAGCAAAATCCTAAATTAGCCTTAATAGAACTAGATTCAACTAGATGATTTCGTTGTCCCTGGCAACGGCGTCAGAATTTGACATGGTCTATTATCGCACTAACAAATTCACTCGTGGTTGAAATCCCAAAGTTTTTAACCAAAACCTTGTGCAATCATACCACCTGCAAGAGGACGGGTCTTATTGCAGTATAGTTAAGGATCGAATCCCAAGGGATAATGTTTTTAAGAATCATTTCTAGTCTAGTCCAACTCAAGTAAGACTAATATTTAGAACAAATGTTGATTTTAGTTTAACTAAACTAAGTGCAAGAAAGTAAAGTACAAGATTAAAGTTGAATCTAGATTAATGATGGGGATCACTGGGGTGGTCCCGGGTTTCACCACCACTACACATGCAAAAATATCCAATCACAAACATCCAGGCAAGATCTAACTATCCAAATAGAGCTTCTGCAAACCCTCCCAGAAGGATGTTTAGGTTCGCGTAAGCTTCACCCTAGGCATCAAATTTCTCGTCACCATCCTGATCATGTACATACGGCTCTATATATACAGATATCCAACTGAATCTGTGGCCCTCCATTAGGATGTTTAGGCACACAGAAGTGTCACTGTGGGCTAGATGGCTCGTCCCCTCATGGATCACTCACTTATGACCTTAGGGAATCCCATTCGATTTCTCATCAGGGAGTCAACCATGTTTATCAACATTCAAACCTACATATTGAAGTTCTCGCAACATAGGAAAGAATAAGATAAATGCAAGCAGGTGGTCAATCCACAAGCACACATCGACGATTAATAATGAAATGAAAAATTATATACATGCCATGGAATGTTTAATGAAAAGACATAAAAGCATGGGCAGTGGGGCTAGTCCCTGCACCCCAGCAAAAAAGGACTACTCACTCATGGAGAGAGAAATAAAAAAAATAAGAGAGAGAGAAGATTCTGTCATTGGCATGGTGAATAAGACGATTGCAGCTCAGTGAAGAGATGGTATTCTACACAATGTCGGGGTAGATTTGGACGAGGAGGGAAGAACACCATGGCAGACGGGGTAGCTATTCTTTCTCCAACTTCTCTCTCTTCTCATAGTCCTTACTCCCAGTGGGAGGAGCAGCTCGTGGATGTGATGGCGGCATAGGCACGATGTAGATGATGAAGATGACTGCAGATCTGAGTTTCCACCTTAGATCTGCATGAACGGGTTGGATGGAGCGGATAGATGGATGTACCAGGGGTCGAACGCTTCTTGGGCACAACCTGGCCATGGAGAAGACCGTCTCCTTAGGCTGAGGACAGACCTACAGCCTAACGGTGTCAGGAGAGGGTCCTTTGAATGGATGGGGGTAGGGTCCTATTTATAGGCCCAACTGGGTACTGGACCAGTGCCACGGTCGTGGCCTCTTTGATAGTTGGGAAGCAGGTCGCGGTTGCCTTGCTGGTCATGGTTCCCTTGCTGGTTGCAGTCGATATCTTGCACTGCAAGTTGCAGTTCGGGTGCTACAGGTCGCGGTTGTTCTTCACAGTCCGTGGGCATGGCTTTGTTGACCTTGGTCACGATTGCAGAGGCAGATCATGACCGCGATGAGAAGGAGGTCACACCGTCTGCTGAGGAGATAACGACATGTATGCGGTGTGAGGAAACGTAGTAGGTCATGGTTATGTAAAAGGAAGAAGAAGAAGGCAACGATGGTGGTTGGTGCAGAGGAAGATACAAAGTATGGTGCGACTGCGATCGCGAGGGGGAGTGGATGGAGGTGCAGACACCGATCGTGGTGTTGAGGGGGGTAGCGCTAGTGTGGGACACAATCTGATGTAGGTGGATGATCGTGGTTTTGTGGTGAAGCGTTAGAGGTTGCGATCCTGAAATAGGGGTTTGCGGTGTGGAAGAGACCACGGGCACAGTTGAGAAGAGAGGAGTATCACGGTCGTGGTGATGCATGGGATGGCCACAGCTGATGGAGAAAGAAGTGGAGGGAATCGACAAGGTTGCGGAAGTTGGAACTGCGATCGCGGTGGAGATGGTGATGTAAAGGTGAAGATTGCGGGCTTGGGAAAGAAATAACCACGACCGTGGTAATGTGGGAGGGGGTGGTCGTGGTGTGAGGGACTAATTGAGGTCGTGGTTTTGGTGGCTGAGGAACCGAGTCACAGTCTGGCTAGGGGAAATCGCGACCGCGGTATTAGGAAGAGAAGCATGTGAAGGGAACACAGTTGTTAAGGTAGTGAATATCATTGGTGCATCCCCACTAGTGGTGCTTTTACACCCCACGAGGTCGGAACGCACGGGATATGGGATCTTATGCTTTCAAAATTTGTAAGACCTACACTAACTACCTACGTCTACTAAGACACTACGCCCGCAAGCGCACGGGGTCGTGTCGTAGTATAGGTGAGGCGGAAAGTACAGGGTCGATCCACGGAGATAGAGGGGGTACTAGAGTTAGACGGTGTATGCTATGTTCCTATTGCGGAGATTAGGGTTTTAGGGTTTTAAAAGGTTTTGTTGTTGATTAAGCTAATAGAACAGGTAAGAAATGCGAGAAGGAAACTAAGTTATGGAAGAGCAAGCAAATTAGTAAACTAAGTTAACAAACTAACTAAGCAAGAGCAAGAAGAGCCTATGTTAACACTAAAGAGAAAAACTAAGCAATTAACTAGATTAAGCAAAAGCGACTAAACTAGACTAGCATGAACAAGCAAATAGAGCAAGATGGGTTTTAAGCAGTTGATTATGGTAGGTGGGCCGTTTGGGGGATGTAACTTTGATATTAGTTGGGGGAGATCATTAAACATGCAAGGTTCTCATTTCATATCTAGATTACCAAACCAAACAACAAGGACAATGCCATTAGAATATACCCTATACTACTAGTAGAAGACTAGGGTTAGGTGTAATTTTAATGGGGTTATCCAAATCTAGGTTTCTAGGGTAAGTGACAGTGAGCAATTGAGGGTTGAGGGTAGAAATGGGAGTAGAGATGAGGGTATTTGACCTCATGCCACTAGACACTCTAGCCTTGAGAAGGCCCTAGGCAATTACATCACTCTCACTTACACTATCTACTTAAATCTCACACTCACTTGTAGAAGGAGGGATGTGTATGTAGGAACAAAGAGGGCTAGCTAGGGATCCACTAATTGGACCTAGGAGCCAATCCTAAGATTGCCACATACACTCCAATTCCTCCTAGAAGCTAAGTGTCATCAAACATCTCAAAGAAAGCAATCCATGTTATAAGCACAAACCACATGCAATAAAATGGGAAATGAGATAGAAGCAAGAAGTAATCATCCTAGATATGAATTAAGTTCATTACAAGAAATTATCCCCCAATATGGTATCAAAGTCACATTTTAACCCCAAACAGCCCACCACTAGGGGCTTAGCTACACATAGTCAAAGAAACTACAAAAGAGAGGGGAAGAAGAGGAAGAAACTCCATGAAGCTTGATGAAGTGGCCTTCTTCTTCACCTCCAAGCTTGCTGTAGACGTCCTCCCTCCTCCAAGGGTGCAGGGGTGCATGAAATGGTAGGGGTTTATGGATGGAAACCTAGGAAACTAGGATTCCATGTTGGAATGAGGGTGGAAATGGTGGATGGTGAGCCAAAATGCAAGGAGATTGCACAAAGAGCTCAAGGGTGGAGAGTGGAGGCTAAGAACAGCTAGGGGGCGTCTAACCTAGTGCTATGGCCTCCACCCAGGTATAGATAGGTGGTGGTGGAAGCACTAGGGTAAGTAGGGGCAGTTTATGAAAAGCAGTGCAAAGTAGGGTAGGGTTGGTGGACCACCACGGCCGTGGTGGTATGCCACAAACGTGGTGAGGGTGGTGGAGAACGGTCGTGGAGTGGTGAAACGGTCGTGGTGTGAAGGAATTGGAAAAAGGTTCAAGTATGGTGGTAGCCACGGCCGTGGCGGAGTGCCACGGTCGTGGTGGGTATTATGCACCACGGCCGTGTTGGGTAACACAGCCATTTTAGAGGAGGGGGAGGTGACCGTGGGGAAGCACCATGATCGTCTTGAGCTTCTTCAGCCACGGTCGTGGCGTTCTGGGCAAAAACCCTGTTGCAAGTTGAACTTTTGGCAATTAATTCCCACGACCGTGGCAGGGTGCCACAACCATTTTCTCTTCTACTGACCACGACCGTGCTGATGGCCACGGCCATGGTGTCTTCAATGGCCACGGTCGTGGAGTAAGGCCACGGCTGTGGGATTCTGTACAAATTCCCTATTGATCTTGGCGTCACTTTACTAAAAAAGGCACGACCGTGGCATAGTGCCCACGGCCTTGGTGAGGTTGGCCTCACTTAATTACACTTCAATCTTCATCATTTTTGGATGTCTTTACTTGGAGACGATTCTTGACCATTGGAGGTAGGTTGAGGGAGACTTTGGGGCCTTCTTTGGGTCCCTCCATGAGTGGGGGAACCCTAGAACTCCTTCTTTCTCTCTCTTCCATCTAAGCATGGTTCAAGTACCTGAAAAACAGTGCAAAGAACATCCATAAGCATATTTGCAATGATAACCATATTAGGGAAAAAGACTTGTAATCTAACATGTTTAGATGCAACTTAGGTACAAAATGGCACAGGAGGGAGCCCTAAAATAGGGCTACATCAATCGTGACCGGGCTGGAGGTGATGTTGTTGATCACGGTCCTGAGTAGGAGCCCCGCAGTTAGGGTGAAGACGTTGTGATGGCTGGAGGACCGCGATCTGAAGGTGATGAAGGGGGGTCTTGATTGTGATCTCTATAGCTGCAGCCTAATGGGATTGGATAAAGAGCAGCCCACGAGTAAGAGATGGGCCCACTCGACCTGCACATAAAGAAAACAAATAAATTCTGATCAACAAGCCTTAATAACCCATTATTTGATAATGTCTGCATATAATAGGGTTTAGGAGGAAAAAGCAAATGTATTAAGCAAAATTGGGCCAAAGATGGCGAATGAAACCATGATGAATATGCATTCATCACTCTTTACAACAAATGAATAACTCTTTATTGTTAAAAAAAAAGTTAATTTCATAGGAATAATAATAATTCTCTAATTCTGTTACATTCCCAATTTGCTGAGATGAAGTGTGTGTCCCTATATCAGTAATAACAACTCTTTCCATACTTTCCACTTTGGTTTACACATATTTCTTCTCTAAGGATATACTTCTAGTATTATCTTACATTAATGTAAGACTCTCATGGCATATCCAATACACATGCTCAAGAAGAGGTTTAATTTATCTCCATAACGTCATTACCTAAGGTGGAGATTTCTACCTCCTTGTATCTCTCAATTCCTCTAGGTAAGACAGAAATCATCCAATGTACAACATTGATAGAGTTTCATAATGTGCCCACATTTCCCTTTACCTTTTTTACAAAAGGATTTGATAGTATGACTTAGATCCCATCTTACTCTTATACTTGCTAGTTATACCCCAAATTCTCATGTTGACCTTCAAAATGAAAGACGAGAACAACCTTTAAGTGTTGGTCTCAATTGTTCACAACATCATGAGACATAACAAAAGTTATCTAACCATGTCATTTACAATGATTGGCTATATGATATTTTGCAACATTTGCATATTCAAATCCATGTCCATCTTTTGACTAAGGGAAGTCATATACTCTCTAGGTCCTCTATGCACTTAACTTATTTGAGTATAATAGGATCTAATGGTAGTGGGTCATGAGGGTAACATGTTCCAATGCATTGAGCTCAAGTTCTAACTTGAGAACACTTCTCATTTTCATGTACTAGTCCACTATATTTATCTCATCATGCATGTATTAGCATGGATTGGTTGTAATGAAAAGTGGTTCATGCTTTATTTCTACAATATCATAAAAATTTAAACTTTTATTTGGAAACTTTATTATTTAATTAGGCATTTAATAAAACATATACTCCCACTATCTTATTTGAATTAATATCACTCAGTATTAATCAGAAAGGTTATAGTGAATAACTTTCTAGTGCGTCAAGGTTCATATTTCATTGAATCATGAGTCAAAATTAGTTGACCTATCACAAGTCAATTATTAGGTAGGAAACTTTTTCCAATTGCATCTCATACATCCCTTCAATGGATGGGGAATAGACATTGTTAAATCTTATCATATGGAGCACCCATTTGTATGCCTCTAGGTGATTAATCGTATTGAGGTTACCTATTTAAGACAATTCCAACCGGTGATACTGATAAGACCATGTACCTTGCTTTGGTAGACCCACGTGTTTACCCCACACCTCACCAAGATGGATAATGCACGCTGCTTTGGCAAGCTAACATAAATGGATCGAGGCCTTGATGTGTATAACATGTTGGAGGGCATATTATGCTTGAATTTAATGAGGGATTTTGAATAATACATATACATATCCAATCAACACATATGTGTATACTATATATAATGTATATAAATAAGAACCCTAAGTGATAAAATTAAAATGCAATGAGTATGGCTGCCTAGCACAATCTTTCCAAGCTAATGGAAAATTATTTAACGTTTTGTGCATCACATGCATAAACAAAAGATAATAAAGCATGATCCTTGGATTCTTCAATCATGAGAGGCCACCATGGATGGTCCATGATGTTGGTGATCATTTTACATTCATACTTCTTCAAGTCCACCATGTTGGATATCCTATATTGTAGACTACCCAAAAGTATTACATAATATGTAATAGAAACCTCAGCTTACATTTTAGGGAAATAAAGTGGGAAGCCGTACATTTGGAATCATAAGAGAATATATGATATTAAAGTCATATTAAGAATCACAAACAATCACCCAGAAGTAATAAAAGCAATCAAAACTAGGGTTTGGTCATAATCATGCATCACACACCAAACAAAACCATTTGAGTTGTTGCTTTGGATTTTCGTATATATATATATATATATTATCATATCATTATATGATCGTTGTGATATTCATTAGGACATTCCCAATAAATGGATTTTACTTTAATCGATTTCATCATTTGAAATATATGTGCAATCATCGTCCAACAATAAAAACTCAATTCATGTTTGAAAATTTCAATAAAGAGCATTAGAAGTAGCCCTGATACCACTGCAAGAATCCTGGAAGTAGAAAACATAGTAGAATAAAAAATATTCAAGAATCCTTCAAGTAGGATCCATCTAATGCAACAAAATTATATTAGGGTTTAAAATTTAATACCTAATCATGGAAGAGGCTCCAAATTTTTAAATCGTAATGCTCAATGTAGAAGTGTATTCTCCAATCTGTGCCTCTCTTGAATCTCACTAGATCAGCAATCATAATCCATTTTTGGGTTTTTGGAATTATAGGAGTCGCCTCAAGATGCATACAAAAAACTATTTTTGGTGGCTAATTGTGGTAATCCTCTGGTGACTACTAGTGGGGGATTGTTGGGTATCTGTCGATGATTTGCATAGATCCCAAGGTCACAAATATGGATCCCTCGACCCCAGATCTGACCCCAAATTCAACTTTGGCAGATCAAATTGATTCATCGTGCACATACGTAGTGGATTCTATAAGGATATTCTTGCCTCGATTTTTGCACTCGAGGTAGAAGATTGTGATGTTCCATCATCCAAGCTTGTGAGGATTGTGCTACTCTTCTGCCACCTCATTTTTCATGTCGTAGGTGAAGATATTTGTCCAAAACCAATCCACTATTCAAACTTGTCTCTACGATATCCACGTGACTGCTCAAAGATGGTCAGAGTTGCTAGGCTCTGCCTCATCCTCTCTTTCTCTCTTAGTTGCTCTTAGGGTTTGTCAAACCTTGAAGGAAACAATGATAGGATCTGAGTGTCTACCCTGGAGGCCTTCTCTCATATCATATATATAGAGGAGTGGAGAATCAGGGTTTTCTAAACCCTATTTGGCCAAGCTGTGGACTCCCTGAGTTATGGAAACTTATTTCTTAAGTTTGAATGCGTATTTTGTTCAGGTCCTCAAAACTTACTTTTAGGTCGTTAGAGTGTAACGATTACAATAAGGTGTAACTAAGGATTTCTTCAATCTATCTCTATGTGTGTGACCCTATAGGAACCATACTATGTGGGCAACATTATTCACTAATCAACATTAAGATTCATAATCAATGAGCAGTGTCTAGCTACACATCATTGCTACCCAAGTAGTAGGATAAGTTGAATAAGACTAAATCATTAAGGACTAGTGTTAGCATTTTGTATAATCATTTTGTTGTAGATACCCATATTTAACTAGAGATCTAGACATGTCATCCTCATTACATTCAATCTAAGTTCCTTGATCTCCAAGTAGACTAATAAGATAAAAATGATTTCAGTATCATATACTAACTCACATGAGCATGGCCATGCATTTCTCTAGTTTTACTTATCAAAATCCA
This sequence comes from Alisma plantago-aquatica, assembly GCA_963693085.1. Classification (NCBI taxonomy): domain Eukaryota; kingdom Viridiplantae; phylum Streptophyta; class Magnoliopsida; order Alismatales; family Alismataceae; genus Alisma; species Alisma plantago-aquatica. The sequence goes on from OY856412.1 coordinate 1,261,546,057, forward strand.
TGGACATCACTCCCATTATACTAGAGGGACAAATTTCCTCAACATCACTCACAATGTTTAGCATGATTCTCATCTCACCCAATCAGAACCTTTTTCAAGATCATGTTGGGTAGTGTCAAAGCATGATGATTATCAGATTGCCATTATAGTGACTTCATGTTAGACAACCACAACACTTTTTTTGCATTTGAGATTTGATAATGGTTGTGATATAATGGTCCATGAATCACTCTCAAGGTGGATCTTTCAAGTACACTTGCTCACTAACAAGTATGTATGTGTCTGACTTGCTATCCAATACCTATGACCCATGAGACATGGTCATCAGTCACCACACATACTAGTCTCGTGTGTATTTTTGTTGTCCAATCCACAATATTACTTGACTAGAGACGTTTTAATTTATATTGTTCTTAGTTTCCATTCAGATCTCATGTTCAAGTTACGTACTTGAGTCCCACGGCTATGAATCAATCATTATAGGGATATTTATTATGTACATTACATCACACAAAATTAAATGTGCATTAGTAAATCAGAATCTCCTTTATTAATCAAATCAAAGGTACAAAATGTCCCTATAGCCATCCTCTAATGATTGGCTTCAAGGGCATATAAACCAAAATCTCATCTTTAGAAATTGAGATCAGGTGCAGGGTCATGATTAACCTAATGGTGATAAGGAGCACTTCCAGTATGGTATCCTTAAATATGTAAGACCCTCAAGTATCATCATAACTTCTTCTCGGTGTGTAAGGGGTCTCTACATCAACTCCGTTAACGATACTTCTCCATCAAGTTATTCTAGAAAATGAATTATGTCTGAGCCTTTTAGATCAATTTCTTTGCAAATATCTAGAATTGGAGGTACCTTCTTGGTGCTAATTTTGTAGAATGGAGACCTTGTATAACATACCAAAATCTATATATACCACTTAATTTCCCCTTTCCTTAGTTCAACCTTTAATTATAATAGCTTCAAATCTTTTTCCTTGGATAATACTAATTGGGAGTAATCGTAGCCAAGAAAACATGATTTATTAACAAATAATCTTTTATATAAGGCTAATGATAAATTCAATAATTAAGTCTTTAATTAAATATTAATTATATAAATTCACTAATTAGGTAGTGTTGACCCTAATTTGGTAATCTAGAATTAACATAAGTCTAGTTGATTAAAGGAAACAAATAAATATGAATAGTATACCAAATAATATTAAGAAAATAATTAAATGTATTAATTGGATTCTTAACTTATAAGTGATAAAATGAAATATCAGAAGGATTCTCATGGTGAAACTACTATTAATTTGGAATCCTCACATTATTTTTAGTCAACATGTCAAATTTCAAGTTAATTGTGCATTATTTACCCCTCATTTAATTTATTGAAATCATCAAGCTTAATACATAACTATGAATTCAATATTGCAATTAAATCCTAAGTTTAAAGTTTTTATTTATATGTGTATGGTCTCTCTTCTTTAGGTAACCCTGGTGTGGCATGGTTGTTCCTCCTTCTCCTCCTTTCCCTTCTATTTTCTCCTCCTTACTCTTCTCCCTGTTTCTTCTTTCTTCCTTGCCTCCACTATTTCTTCTCCTCCTTGCCCACAAACCCTAGTGTCTAGAACCCATCTTTCTTTTTGTGCCTACAGCTATCACAGTAGAATAAATGTAGTGAAACACTATCATGATGGCCTCCACCACCTCATCAAATTGACACCTCTTGCACCAACAAACATGCAACTAGTCATCTAAGTCCTAGCCTTGGTAGCCACACATCTCACCCTAGGACTCTTCCTTTCACCTCCTTCATTCTTGCACATGCGGCTTTGACAGATGAATTCTTTTGTTTAATATCCATGTCCTATCTTATTCTATCTCTTGCCAACAACCTTACTTCAGGCAGCGACACCACCATCTATAGAGGTTGCCATGGAGCATCACCTCATGCCCACAAGTGGCCATTGTCAACTCGAGTGGCCACCAAAATGCCACAAATTCTTGTCCTCCTTCATTGCTAGGAATTGAGGGTCTAAATATCAAGTGCTTTCAGAATGGGGCCTCACCATTTTGATATGGACCATCTGTGACCATGTATATGAGAAGACTCTTTCCTGGTAAATCTCCTTCTTATTTTTGGTTTAAGGTCTTCATATATTGACATTTCATACTTTGATGAAACCATGATCATGCTTCGCGTCTAAACCATGATTTCTTAGCCTCCTTGCATCCCTTGGCCTACAACCATCTTGATGATTTAGATGTTGTTGACTTCTGATCCAGGAAGATCAATTTTTTCTTGATCCTTGAGGAGGGTTTATTGGCTCTAACCCTAGTATTATGCACCGGAAACCAACAACTAAACACCAGTCTGGAATGATGAACATGTAAGTCAACTTATTTGTTCCTATAGTTTGACTCATTGGGAATTCCATTATTTATCCAAATAAAAATGACATAATTAAGATTTGCAGTTTGACAACTATGAAGGATTTCTTTGTCAATCAAACTAAGAGTATGTGTATATAGAGACTTATATATATAGTAGTAAATAAATAGTACCATAACTTAGAATAATTGGTTTTGTACCATAACTTAGTCTAATTGTCAGTGTACATATATATATATATATATATATATATATATATATATATATATAATATTATGACATATGAATATTAGTTTTCAAATAGTAGTAAGTAGTAATTTCATAATTTTTGGTTCCACAATACCATCCCAAAAAGTTGCATTATCTAGAGACTAGATAATTAGATAATTATATTGGAAAAATGTTATCAAAATCATTTGATCAATAACCATAATATAGTTTTTATAATTTATCATTATATGAAATTCAGTAGTTATTAGTGATAATATTTCAAAATATTACTGTGATGCTTCACAAGTGAACTATAAAATCTAGATACATATACATGTATTTGTAATTATAAATACAAATGAGTTTAAGGAGTATAACCAACTATTTTGACTTATGTATGAACTAATGATAAAATACATAAAAAACATATATATGGATGTATGCTTATCAAGGCATATATTGATGGCTTTATATTTGACAAGATTGTCACTAGATGACATGTTAGTTGTAATGAATATGAATATAATATATCTTCATATTACCATATGGAACATACTTGAATCCACATATATATTGAGATTTACTTATGATTACATGACCAATATATATATAAAGGTATGTCGTAATAAAACCTAGACATTCACAATAAGCTATTTTTGTAAATATTTTCCAAACACACCACTGACACTATATATGGGTAATTTAAGGATTTCAAGACCATAAATACACATTAAGTAACCAATACTAGGTTTAGATATACTTTCAATTATGAATAGTAATTTTTCACTAATGTGTGTATATATACTTATAGGTCGAGAAGGATGAACTGTGAATTTGACCCCTACAAATAGGATTAGTTGTGAATATCAAGTATGTGCAACTTCCATTTTTTTAAAAATTCATTTGACCTTTACCTATTTTTATTTAAAAGAAGCAATTCTCTTTTATTGACCATATTTATTATTACTTTTTAAAATCCTTAATTTCCCAAATTATTTCTCATTTGTTTAAATATAGGGTTTATGAGCCCACTTGCCTTATAACTTAGGATTTGAAATATGATTGAACTATATGTATTTCTCCTCAAGTTATGCATGTAAATGTTAGACAATTTATCTAAAGTAGTGATAACCATTAAAGCATCATGTTCCCCCCTGAGTGTGTTGTTTCCACCAACTTTTATATGAGAGTGTCTTGTTTTGCCCAAGGTTTTTAGTTCCGCTCATTTAAATATTAGGGTGTATTGTTCCGCCCAACGTGTTTTGTTTTGCCCATTTATACATTAGGGTGTGTTGTTCCACCTAGGGTGTGATGTTCCACCCATTTATATATTTCGGCATGCTATTCCACCTAAGGTATGGTTTCTTCACCAATTTTGACCAATAACTAGTGGTGTCAAAAAATTTAAATATTTATTGTGCACATACTCAAAAGTTTTATGACGTGTACCTTTTGTTTCTTTTTATTGGGTGTCTTTCCCAAAACCACCTAGGTGTAGGAGTGTTATATGTCAATGATTTGGGAATATCACCTTCAAGATGTTGACATCAATATAGATTGGAATGACTAGGTTACGTTCTGGTACTATCCTTGATTGTATTTAGTTCAAACTTTTGTAATACCACCTTTTATGATTATGAACAATTGTATAATGATACACTTTGTAACATTGTTATAGTTTTGTTTTAGCTGCTTATAAACTTTATGCCCTGTAATGTATATACCAATTGAGAACTAATAATTCCTCCTTTCCTCCATTTTTGGAATAGGATAGTTTTATCTTACAATTTAGTGAGGAATGGATCCTCTCTTAGGTCACGTGCTTTATGGTTTGGTATCAGAGCTTAATCAGTTAATGATGTGACTATTTGAAGTTTTCCTATGATAGGTGAATAGGTAATTCTATATTAGTTGTTGTTATGCCTATCCTTGAGTCATCAAATACCAACTAGGGTTTCAACCCCTAACAAATTTGGCACTTCCACACCCCCAACAATTGTGTAGGTGATACACAGTAACCCTAATCACCACTATGCTCCCTATGAAGGTGTAAATATCTCTATGTAGGATTAGTTTCTATCTCTACTTTTTGGGGAGCTAGTTCGACCACAAATATATGTATGCTGACTTGAACAGTCGTATCAAGGCTTAAGCCAAGTTCATTTATTCAGTCCTCTCTTTTTTGTTCACTAGAATGCTTTGCCTACATCCACCTTGGATCAAAAATGAATGAATGAAAAATGTAAAATCTAGACATAAGACTTACCGTTAGTATGATTTCCCTTATTCTAAGTGGTAATATGAATCAGTTCCATTATGGTTAGGTATGTCTTGCCTTCAACATGGAGTATCTCAACATATCTATGCCCAAACCATCTAATTAAGGGTGAGATAAAGTACTCATTGAGTTTGATGTGCATCATGTATGAGGGTTAATTAAGAGAAGTGTCTTCAGTACATATCCTTAGGAGATCACCTCACCCATTTTGTTATAGGTTTACCTAGTGAATGAGATGATGAGTAATGTGACTATATAGTTACTCTATATTGTGATGATTGGGGTTGTAAGAGAGGAAGTGATAGGAAAACCCTAATTTCTTCATCTAATTGTTGGACGATCATATGATACCCTACTATCTTCTTATAAATTCATGAAAATATGAATGTGGTGGAGAGGAATAATAAATGTCATGCCTTATAAAGATGTGGTAAGGTTGACATAATGTTCTTGTGAACTATACCCCTCTAGATGCTTGGAAGAATAGAATCTCTCAGTCAAATGAGATATGGTGAAAGGTGCTTATCTTGGTTCACATTTTGATTTTGGATCCATTTTTAGACATAGATCACAAAGGTTTCATCGCTAAACTTATTTTCATGATAATAGTATATGGAAAAAAATTCTAGAATTTATCAATGGTTTCATTAACCAAGTCAGAACAATATGAAGTTTAGATAAGTATGTATTCCCTCATTGAAGCATATTTAACTAATAAGTCCATCCCTAAAATCCTAGACCTAAGTAAAGAGAAACAAGATAGAATTTTGAATATATATGACTTAATTGATCTACCTCATTCTACCCCTTTAAGTGGCTAGCTATATGATAGTTAATCCTTTTAAGGGGTGTTGTCTTGTACATTAGTAGCATATGAGAATAATTCAACTTCAGTATTGACTAAACTCGATAATGAATGAAATAGGAAACCCTTGAAAGAAAAATCATCTACCGCATAGATATAACTACTCTCTAAGTAGGGTAATTCAAATATTTGAAGATGATATCATGGGTTAGTAATTGCATAAATTAGTATATACCAAAAAATACGTATTTTGATTGATGTTAAATATATTGATTGACTACACTAGGAATGTGTGGATTTCGATGACAAAATCCTCTTTAAGGGGTGGAGTGTTGTAACATACTCAAATCAGGGTATACAATTTGATTTCCCCTTTCCTTAAGTCCACCTTTAGTTATATGAGTATTAAATCTTTATTCTTGAATTATATTACTTGGGAGTTATCTGATGCAAGAAAATATAAATTCTTAACAAATAATATCTTCAAAAGGTTAATGATAAATTATTTAATTAACTCTTCAATTCAAGGTAAATTATATAAATTTAATGATTAGGTAGTTTTAACGCTGATTTGGTAATCTAGAATCACCATAAGTCTAGATTATGAAAGGAAATAAATAAATATGGAAAGTATATTGGATAAGATTAATAAAACTATTAAATGCATTAATCGGATGCTTAACTTAGAAGTAATAAAATCGATTCAAGGTGTAATCAAGCATTCACATAATGGGGGTACATTCAAAATGTTAGGTGTCATATGACTTCAACATAGAAAAAGAGGACAAAGGTGGATATGAGTACCATATGGTGGCATAAAGCTACTGGATTCCAGGTTAGGATGAGACTAGAGTGCATGTTAGATGCAAAAATAGTAACTTAGGGCAAAGTACACCACTAAAGTCCCAAACTAGGCACATATGCACATTTGAGGTAATTCATGAGCAATAAGGTGATTAGGACCTTCATTCGAATCTCATGAGCACAAGATCCACTTATTTGATTCTTAGGAGGGCCAAAATACATCAAGGTTTCAATATTCATCATAATATTGCATTAAATATGTTAAGAAGATCAAAAGATAGCATTTTGAAAAAATAGGAGAACTAAGATCATATTTAGATCCTGAAACCATGTCCAAGTTGTAGGTCTCATCGAGATGATGAATTTGATATACATATACGCCTAATTTGACCAAAGGATAAGGAAGTTATCTATTTTTGAAGGTTTGGATTGAGAACTATATTGATGAGAGGTGACATTACCAACATTATTTTGAGGCTAGCCATGGCCCTTGATGTTCGATCCAACGGCCATGTCTCCCATCTCTCTCCCAACCAAAGCCTTCCAGCAAGCAGGACATGCGTCCAGGTGGTGGGCGACAATTGGTTGCCCTCCAGCACCTGGTGGATAGTGGCACCCAGTTGGGCGGGTAGCCCCCAGTCGCATACACACGGTATGGAGCCTCTCTCTGCCGTTGTGCCACGCCCACAGCTGCCATCATGTTTGTTCAACAATGGTGCTGACTAGACCATGAAAAGGGGCGGCCCACGCACTAGCATCCAATGATCAGGGTCCTCCACCCGAGATCTGACGGCTACATGGGACGTCGTCCTCATCGAAGCAACCCGTTTCGTGTGGCTTTAGTACGCAACAACGCTAGATGAGGAAGATCATCAAAGACTCGAGGTTCGTGAGTAGAAGAGGGCCATGGGGGGAAAAACTGGTCGGTCGGGCTACAAAGGTCCCTGAGAGGTCCTTGGGGTACTCAAACCAGCCCAAGAATGGCTGGAGAGTAAACGCCCAACCACGGCCCTGGCGGCGACGTCGCAACCCTAGGAAAAGAAGAAGGGAAGTAACCAATTGTAGGGTGAGAGAAAGTGGAGAATAGGGAGGCAAAAGCAAGAGGGAGTCTAGTCAAAGAGAAGGAGAGTATCAATTTCTCAAAAACGTTGACAATCAAAGCCCATTGGCCGACGGAAAGGAGCCCTGCTGGAGCAGTGCTACAGTGTACAGACCAGGGTTGAAGATGGCCCCGTGGCCATTCGATCTTGGAGTCTATTGTTCCAATGGCTGGAAAAAGGGGTTCTCTAGGGTTGGCTCTCTTGAGGTGGCAGATGTTGGGCTGCGTGCCCCTGAATTGGGCCCATTAAGGCCGAAAATCCACTTAAAAGATATGAAAAAGGACTAATCTCCAATGGTTCATATCTTGGGCTTTGAAGGTCCAATTCAGATGATTTTTGCGTCATTGGATTTGTAATTAAGATCTCTACAACATGATATAAACTAGGAATCCAAAAGGTCAAATTTTGAGGTTGAAATTGTATTTCAAGATGGTGACATGCTAAGGAATGAGACTTAGCTCAAAAGTGTAAATTAAAGTCACACATTGTGAAATTGATCATTGTAGTGACCAAATTGGAAAATCACAACTCTACAATTATGAAATTAACATAAAAAATGAGTAATATTCCACTTGATGAAGGAGAAATAAAACAAGATAGGAGAGAGAGAATTCAAGTTGTCACATTATGTCTGCGGAAGGTCTCAAGCACCAAACCCCCATGCGCCCAAAATACTAGTATTTCTTATATGAAGACAATGCGGATGACTGAGTTTGTGAAACAAATAAAACATGGGAAGACAATGATAAAATATGTGACTGAGGATGGTAAATATTAGGAAGGGGTTACGATGAGTGATACTATTAGAAATCATCAATCATGCATCCTCATATCATAACACCACTTGGGACTGTATTTAGAAGAACAAAAAGGAAGGAACTACATCTTACAATGCTTCTTTAACTTACTTGGGGGTTTTGGGGGGAAAATGAGAATGTTTTCATTTAAATACCACCAATTAAGGAGGAATCAAAAAAGTCATTATACCTTTACATGTTGGGACAGGTCTATATACATAGAGATTAACCTAGGGTCTTGAGGATAAAAGGACATAGAGGAGCTGGTTTTGGATACTAGGAGGATTGTAATTGTGAAAACTATAAAGGGGTGATGGGGGTCAATTTTATATCTAGTCCTTTACCTGAAAAACTTGTTCAATAGGTTGATGAGCTACTGGCTCAGCGAGTAGAAAATCAACAAGTAGCCATTATATATCAAATGTATTTATTTATTTGAATTAAACATAGAATAATACAAACTTGGTAGTATAAAACTATAACCATCCAATCATGGGAGAATTTGAATTCAACTTGCCAGTTTACATTGTAAATAAACCAACAACATAACTAATATGATAATGTCCACAATATGTAAACTAAATTCATTCACTAACCTTTTAGTTAATTTATTATGCCACTAGACCCACATGAGGTGTACAAAAACACGTGAAAGCATCTCAGCAAGCTATGATCTCACCATACAAGACTAGAAGCATGCCCGAGATCCTAAGTCTGTAGTTTCAATACCATGTTTGCAGCTGGCATCACCACATCTGGCTCTTAGCGGCTAATGGGAGAGGTCAGATATCTCAAACTCCTCCTCTCAACCTGGGTACTCAGGTGAGGAGTAAAAACCTCAGTCTTGTTGTGCACCAATGGATCTACCGAAGATGTCCACTATTCATCACAACTCATAACTCAGAACCACCAACATCCCCAATTGGTGTTGGAAACCAATCATTTAAGGAGTCCACCCTCACTGGCCTAGACCCCTGCACCCTACTAGTGTGCTCCGACTAACCTCGACCTAAATGAGACCTCCAGTCAGGAATCACATTTCCTCCTCACAATGCAGGCCTCCTATGAGGATTCTATAGTGTCTAGAGAATCTAACATCTAGTGATATTTAGTTGACTTTAACAAGATTTTTCATCATAACTAGTCTAATTATCCTATTTACATTAATCTAGCATCTTGTATTAAACATAGAAATCATCTGACAATTTTCACAGTTCTCGTAAACCATAATTCGACTCTTTAGTTCCAAATTAGGGCAACCTAACTTTCTTGGTGCCTCTATTTGCGTCATTCCATCACATGTCATTCATAGCAACTTGCGTAGCAACTTACAATATGATATTATGTCACTAACATATAATCAAGTAAGCATTTCTAATACTAAAAATCACTGCACAAATTTATTAAATTCATCACAATCATCATAGAGCAACATTAAAATATTGTAAAGCCATTATTTAAATTTAAATGATGTAAATCGGGATTAAAAGGAGATTTTCCACTCACTGATCTTGTCCAAGAATATTGATCTTAGCCTTTTAACCAACTTTACTTGTATCTTAGCTCACACGAATCTGAATCAAGCTTCAGGACTCAAGATCTCATTCTAAACTGATGATCAATAGGACAAATAGACATAAAATGATCATCTAGAGGTAGAAGATGAAAAATGAAGGTTAACTGAAACCTTAGGTTGGCGAATCAAGGAGTTCCAAGTAAGGGAACACAAAGAGAGAAAAAATTGACTATTAAAAATCACTTACCAAGTCGAATCTATGATGAAACCTTTGATTTCCACTGTTCTTCATGTTATTCCCTGAAAGTCACACTAGAAATCTCCCTCTGGGTCTTCTTTTCTTCACCCTAAGGATCGGAGAAGATATAGGATCAAATCATAGTTCCAACACACTTTGTTTTGTTAAAAATGAATATGTATAGCCTGAAATATGATCATTTTACGATTGGCTATCCTGGGCGGTGATTCTCAACGGTCGTTGGGTCTTCAACGACCATTGATCTCTGGGCCTCGACGGTCACTGGGCCTTTGGCGACATTGTTTGTTTGTCCTTGGTGGTCACTGAGAAAGCCTTTCTTGGTGACCATTCTCAGTGGTCACTGAGAAACTGTACACACTACTAAAAAGGCCAGAACTCACTCATTTTAACACTAATTTGGTTGTTTCTTTTTGCTTTTGATTCGTAAGTGAATTCTCTACAATTCTAGAGTTTAATATTGATAATATTATCAAATTAAAATGTATTTATTACATTTTTTCTCAAGTAGCGTTAATTCTCCTCAAACATATATGTATGGGTTATTCCTATATCAACTAAAATATTAGATCATATGATATGCTTAAGTAATGATTATGAGTTATTCATAAAAGTGTTTGATATTACCAAATTTAAGATAAGCACAAGGTACAATATTACTAATAAAAACACAATAAGTATTAAGGTTATCTTAAATCCCTAGGATATACTAGTAAAGCTAGAAGAGGGTTGTAATAATTCTCCCCCTCTAATAAAAATTTTGTCTTGAAATTCCTAGAAGAGGAAAGGATACTTGTTACACATCTCTGACTAACTTCCCATGTATCTTCTTCTATACCATGATTCCTCCAAAGAACTTTCACTAGGGTTATATCCCTCTTTTTAAGCTTCCAAATTATGCAATCTAGAATTTGAGTTGGTCCTTCAACATAATACATATCCTCTCTTATCAGTACAGGATTTGGGTCTATAATCTTTTCTATACCAAGATGACACTTCTTCAACATTGACACATGAAACACCTCTATATAGACTTTGGCTATATAGACTAACTTTCTCATCTATAAAGACTTTGGCTAACTTTTGTGTATCCCATATTGTCTTAACTGGTTGAAAGTGAGAAGATTTTATTAACCTATCTACTATTACTGATACAGAGTCAAAACCACATGGTGTCCTAAGTAATCTGACCAAAAAATCCATAATAATTTTCTTCCACTTCAATTAAGGGATAGGAAGTGATTGCAAAGTACCTACAACCTTCTGATGTTCAGCCTTGACTTGCTGACATGCACCACACCTGGCTACATACTCAGCCACCTCCATCTTCATACCTAACTACCAATACAATTCCTTAAGATTTATATACATCTTTGTGTTTCTTGCATACATAGAAGAGTGATATTACACAAGAATTTGTTTCTTTTAGTTTCAACTGGCACACAATCTATCATGTTGATACAACAACCCATCATCAAATATTTAAACTATGTTCTCTTTCCTTCTATCATATCATGCATGATATGTTGCATTTCTCAGTCATTGTGTTAAATCTCCTTCATCTGGTCATAAAATGTAGGTCTAACATGTGTATCCACAATCAATCCACCTTGTTCAGACACATTCAACTCTCTCGTCTTAACTAACAAGTCTCTTATACACATTCCATAGAAAATATTTCTACAGACGATGTTGACTTTTTGCTCAGAGTATCCGCTAAAACATTGACTTTTCTAGGGTGGTTATCAATGGTGGCATCATAATCCTTTTATAATCTCCAACCATCTACGTTGCCTCAGTTTGAGATCCCTTTGTTTGAAAATGTATTTTAGACTCTTATTATTAATAAAGACCTAACATGATTCACCATAAAGATAATGATGCCATGTCTTTAAGGCATGTACTACTGCTTGCAGCTCAAGATCATGTGTGGGATAGTTCTCTTCATTCTTCTTAAGTTATCTAGAAGCATAGACCCCCACATTTCCTTCTTGCATAAGAACACATCCCAAACTTCTCATGGATGAATCACAAAAAGCCACATAATATTTATCTCCTTCTGGTAAAATCAAGGTCGTGTTGTGATTAACTTCTTTGCTAATGTTCGGAAACTTTTCTCACATGATTCATACCAAACAAAAGCTACATCCTTCCTTGTTAAGCATGTAAGAGGGGATTCTCTGACACTAAAATTTCTTATATACCTCCTATAATATCTTGCTACCCCTAGAAAACTTCTGATCTCAATAGGTGACATAGGTTTCTCCCACTAAAGAATAGATTCCACCTTATTAGGGTTAACACTAAGTCCTTGTCCTAATATGACATGTCAAAGAAAAGATACTTCAGCCAACCAGAACTCACATTTGTTGAACCAAGCATAAATTCAATGTTTCCTTAACAACTATAGGGCTATCCGTAGATGTTTCTCATTTTGTTCTGCATCTTTGCAATATGTAATAATATTTTCTATAAATACTAATATGAACTAATCTAGATACGATTAAAAAACATAGTTCATCATGTCCATAAAAGTTGTAGAGGCATTTGTCAGTCCAAAATACATGACTACAAACTCATAATGCACATACCTTGTTCTAAATGCTAACTTTGGTACATCAGATGCCTTAATCCTTAATTGATGATATCCTGATCTAAGGTTTATATTTTAAAAGATCGTTGCTTTACATAGTTGATCAAACAAGTCACAATTCTAGGTAGAGGATATTTATTGTTAATGGTTATCTTATTCAATTGCCTATAGTCTATGCATAACCACATGGTTCCATCCTTCTTCTTCACAAATAGTATAGAGATCCCCAAGGTGATGTAATTGGTTGAATAAATCCCTTGTCCAGTAACTCATGTTACTATGTTTTTAATTCCTTTAACTCATTAGGTGCCATTCTATAGACAGATAATTCTCTAGGGTGGCTACAAGGTAAAATATGTATATTAAAGTCAATATCCCTTTCAGGTGGTAAACCTGGTAACCCATTAGGAAAGACATCTACAAACTCACATACTATTAGAACATATGCTATACTGACTATTATTTTCTCTACCCTAACATCCACTACATGTGCTAAAAAGGCCTCACACCCCTTTCCCATCATCGTATCAACTACAAAAGCTGATATTATATATGTGGGTAAGACATGTGTATCTTCAGTAAAGACAAATGAAAAGCCACCTTGTTAAAACATAGGTTCTTTATTCCAACAATCTAACTAGACATGATATTTCTCAAGGCAGTCCATACCCGAAATGATTTGAAAAGAATTAATATCTAAGGGTATGAGATTAACTACTACTGTATAACCACTAAAACTTAACATACATCCATGACACACTTTTGTCAAAACTGAGGATTCACCTAATGGAACTCTTAAAAGAAATTCACAAGATAATTCTTGGGTTAAGAGATTTAATCCACTAAATATTAGTCATTGAGTAAATGAATGTGTCACACCAGGATCTATTAATATTGTAATAGAAATGTTACATCACACCTATCACAACTTCAGGTGAGACTACACCTTCAGATGGTGTCATTGAGAAGAAGTGTCACATAGCTATCCCTCTGCCACATTGTCCTATATATCCACTACTAGTACTAGGTGCTCCCCCTCTAGAACCTGAAGCCACAGAAGAACTTACCCCCCTATCTGGAGGTTGTCTTTACAGAGGCTACAATTGTAATTGTAAACCTTTTTCTAAAATATATTGAAGTTTTGTACAGTCACTTTTTATGTGTCCCATCTGTCCATAATGATATCATGTTTGAGCAATGACTCCCCAACACTGTCCATAGTGTATCCTACCACAGATGCATCATGTCTCTATGGGCTTATCACTAACACTTATGATCCTGAAGACATAGTTGGAGGTGTCCACCAGGGTAGTGTATTCTATCTACTGGAATTGGACCTTCCTCAAATGGGTGAAGAACTAGGTCCTTGTCACTCAAAACAACCAAGTCCTCATCCTATCTTGGAATAAAAACCACTACATCCTCTGTATCCATGACGACTTTGTCCTTCTCTACTGAAGTCTCCAGATCTTTTCTTGCTCTGAGACTGTTTATTAGCATTAACTTACTCTTCTGCATGTCTTGCTGCTTCCTCAAATTCTCCAAAATGTTCTCCGTCTCTTTGACCAATGGTTGATACAATGTGTTTGTTTTCTAATCTTGAACCTTGTTGAAATCTTCTGCACTGTTCTACGTCATTAGGTACAAGTTGTGGGAAAAAAATTTCCAACCTTGTAAAGTGTGCCTCATACTCCTCAATCATCATGCTACTTTGTCTGATATTCTATAACTATTTGATCTTAACACTTAGAAAGGTAGGAGGAGAATACTTCAGGTGAAACTCATCCAAAAAATCATTTCATGTCATCACTATATTTCTCCTCTTATCTTCTACTCCACACCACCACAACTCAACATCTCCTTGAGTAGATATATCGAATAATTGATTTTCTTATTCTTTGATAATTCCATTAGGCAATGACCTTTACCAATTGTCTAAGCCACACCTCTACCACATTTATATTTGTTGTTCGAGAGAATTTGGTCCCACCAAGCTTCTTTACCAACTCATAGGATCTCATTAGATCCTTACTAGAAGATGAAGACCTCCTATACATCTTATATTTTTCTTTTGTCTCTAGCAAAATACAGTACATCCTCGTTGCTTCATCCCTATCTTCTCCACCTTGAGCCATCGCTCAAGGGTCATGGCCATAATGGCTCTCAGCTATTCCTCACCATGTCCATGTCCTCTTCCTTCCATGTCCATATCCACAACAAAACACATCTGTTAGAAAATTACATATGAAAGAGGAAAGCATCTTAATCCTTTCAGTTTCTTATCACCCTTGTCCCAAAATTGAGCTCATTTTAGGTTCAACCTACACTGATACCAAAACGTTGATGTGACCTGAACCCACTAACCAGGGTTAGGGCCTATCAAGTAGGGATTACTACTAACCATCAGTTTTAACCACTTAGAGAAAATAATGCTAATCTTTTTCTTTTCTCAGATATATCATAACATCATTTATAAAACTAACAATATCTCAATTAAACATAATATTAAGGATACAACAGTATTCGACTATTACATAGAAGAAAGAGTTCACACTTAATATATGTCATGCACATTTCATTACAAACTACTCTATTTTCTCACTCTCTCATTCCTAGGATCCCAAGGAAGGATAAGAGACTGTCTATATATTCTAACTATTTCCATTTTAAGACCTCCATTTGACTCTAGATAAAAATTGGCTTCTGTCTCCTCAGGAAAAGCTAGTCCTTTATGTGAAAAATTTGTTCAGTAGGTTGATGTGCTAATGGCTGAGTGAGTAGAAAATCAACACGTAACCATGATATATCAGATGTATTCATATTTTTGAATAAAACACAGAAGAATACCAAATTGGCAGTATAAAACTATAACCATCCAGTCATCGAAGAAGGTCAATGCAACCTGGAAGTTTAACATTCTAAATAAACCAACAACTCAATTAATCTGATAATATTTGCAATAAGTAAAGTAAATCCATTCACTAATCTTTTAGTCCATTTATTATGCCACTGGACCCACGTGAGGTGTACTACAACATGTGAAATCATCACATCAAGCTTCAATCTCACTATACAAGACTTAGAAGTATGATTGGGATCCAAGTCTACAGTCTCAAGCCACATCTGCAGTTGGCATCACCACGTCTGGCTCTTGGATGCTAATGGGAGTGGCTGGATATGTCAGACTCCTCCTCTCAACTTGGGTACTCAGGTGGGGAGTCAAAGTCCCAAGGCTTGTTGTGCATCAGTGGACATATTGATGACCACTAATTTCCACAACTCATAACTCAAGTACCATCGGTATATTTGGTTGGTGTTGGAGATCAATCATTTAAGGAGTCCACCCTCACTAGCCTAGACCCGTGCACCAGATTGATGTGCTCCGGTTTACGTCGACCTACATGAGACCTCCAGTTGGGAAGCATGTTTCCTCCTCACAATTTTAAGCCTCCAATGAGGATTTTGTAGTGTCCAGGGCGTCTAACATATAATGATATTTAGTTGACTTTAACAAGCTTCATCATCGTAACTAATTCTATTTTCATTAATTGGGCACTCGTATTAAACATAGAAATCATTTAACAATTTTAACAGTTATCATAAAACACAATTCGACTCTTTATTTTCAAATTAGGGAAAAACCACTTTCATGGTGCCACTATTTGCATCATTCCATTGCCTGACATTCATAAAAACTCGCTTAGCAATTTACGATATGATATTACATCACTTCCGTATAATCAAATAAGCATTTCTACTATTGAAAATCACTTCAAAAATTTATGAAATTCATCACAATCATCGAAGAGCAAGATTAAAATACTGGAAAGCAAGTATTTGAATTTGTATGATGAAAACCAGGGTTAAAAGATGATTTTTCACTCACAGATCTCAAATAAGATTATTTATCTTAGCCTTCTCACCAACTAAACTTGGATCTTAGCTCACACAAGTCTGAATCAAGCTTCAGGCCTTAAGATCTCAATCTAAACTGATCATCAACATGAAAAATTGACTTTAAACGGTCATCTAGAGGTAGAATATGAAGAATGAAGGTTAACCAGAACCTTTTGTTGATGAACCAGGGAGTTTCGAGCAAGGGAACAAGAAGTGAAAGAAGGATTGACTATTAAAAACCACTTACCAAGTTGAATTTATGATGAAACCTTTGGATTCTATCATTCTTCATATTCTTCTCTAAACATTGCCCTAGAAATCACCCTCGAGGTCTTCTTCTCAATGCCTAAGGGTCTAAAAGATAGAGGATCGAATCATGGTTCCAACTCACTCATTTCGTTAAAAATGGATATGTATAGCCTGAGATATGATCATTTTATAATTGTCTATCCTAGGCAGTGATTCTCGGTGGTCGTTTGGTCTTCGGCGACCATTGGGCTCTAGGCCTCGGCGGTCACTGGGTCTTTGGCAACCATTGATCATTGGGCCTCAGTGTTCGCGGAGAAAGCCCATTCTCGTCAACCATTCTCGAGGGTCATTGAGAAACTGTACACATCACTAAAAAGGCCATAAGTCACTCATGTTAACTCGAATTTGGCTCATTCCTTTTGCATTGGATTTGTAATTGAATTATCTACAATACTACCATATTAATTTGATAATACTATGAACGGAAAATTTATTTATTAATTATTCCCTTAAATATCATTGATTCTCCTCCCATATATATGTATGGGCTAATCCTAATCCTATATCAACTAAAACACCGAATCTTATGATATGCTTAAGTCATTATTATGATTTATTCATACATGTGTTTAATATTACCAAAGTTAAGATAAATATGAGGTACAATATTACTAATAAAACACAACAATCATTAATGTTATCTTAAATCCCTAGGATTACCAGCAACACTAGAATAGGGTTGTAACCAGTTTAGCTACTACACCCCCACGAGATATAGATCATTGAATGGATTAAACTCCCTTAAAATCGAGCAGTCTTGGCACCCAAGTTCCTAGGTTATCTGATTAGACTCCCTAACTATGGACAACCTATCTCAGTGCATTAGCAGATCATAACCCAATCATCTAACTATCACGTGCTGACACTTAGGGGGGATAGTAAGATCATTCCAAAGTTCTAACCATGATTATAGAAACCTACACATCCATGATTATAACATATATGTGAAGCAAGAAGTCAATTTTCAAGGCAAGGAAATAAGTAGAATGATACTTTATTTAGCAATAGTATTGTTGAGTTTAGATACAAGCTAGAAAAATATGGGTTATTGGGGCTAGTCCCCATGCCTCATCACAAACATCTACTCGCTCATGGTGAAAAACAATATCGAAAAGATAGTAGAACAATGGAAGGGGCCATGATGCCTTGTGCAGGAAGACCAGTGTCTCCTCTACGGCCGCCCCCTCTTTGTTCCTCACTAGGGTTTGCATTGTGTAGATATGCCTTTTAAAAATGATTAGAGACCCTTATAATGGATGATAAGGGTTCCCTTTTATAGATGCATCCCTTGTCACTGAAACCCGAAGGTAGATAATTGCATGGCCTGCACTCAGTACGCTAGGAAACTCATGTGGGTTACTCAATGTGGAGCTCATATCTAGTTCTCTACCAAACCAGTGAGTTGAATCAGGGCAGCCTGGATGCGGAGAGCGAGTGTCAGAACTGCAAAATTTGGGAGACTCCAAGTAGAGAGTGGCTTGAGTCGGGTGACTGGTGGAGCCAATCACTTGACTGGGTGATTGGAAGGTGGATACTAGATAACTTCTAGGTCCTTCCTTCCTTTGAGGTATGGCATCGTGAGTGTTCGATCTTTCTTCTAGGAAGTGAAGCATATATTTGGTTTCTATATGAAAGCTATACAAAATGTGTTAAAGTAAGAAAAAGGAAAGATAATTGCATTTAAGTAAATTTAAGGCTAAAACTAAAGAATAGAAACACAGTAGCTCCTAAAAAGCAAAAATAAACCACATCCAAATATTAGTATAAATATACTCATCAAACTACCTTGAACTTAAACCTTTGCTCGTCTTGAGTAAGGAAAAATAGAAAGGAGAACAAACAATTGATACTAGGATCTAGTCTTCCTCTCCCAATTGAGCATACTTTGTGGTCCCCTTCCACCAAACACAAACAATTGACCCTAGTCCTTCGAGGGCAGGTAGACACACTTGGATATCCCCTGATTGGGGATTTTTTTCTCAATTCTCTAGACTCTAGAACCTGTGAAGAACTAATTTCAATAATACTCTTGATCTGTCTGCACAAGGTGGAAGGGCTCACAAGTCAGGGTTGATTGGCTATTTTTGGGAGAGGTTTGATAAGTCTCGTGGGTATAAAATTTGCACAAAAGGGGGAGAATAAGGCATGGCATAAACCCATTTCCTTGGTCTCTCCTCTATTCGACTCGAGACCTTATTTGGGATTTAGTTATTTTATTCTTCTTTCCTCTATTTGACTCAAGTTTTTTATTTGGTTGCAGTTACATTGATCACGTGTTTTCTTTGGGCTCGTTGCCTCTTTTATTTATGCCATGTCTATAGAATAAAAATGAAGAGGGAATATATTTCTTTGGAGGGTATTCCGCCCCAAATTTAGGGTTTAGCATACAATGGATATATTCTTTTATGGTGAAGAGACAAAAAATGATGGAAGAAAGGTGGAAACAAAATATTGACTTGTGCTTCTTTGTTTTGTTGCTGCATTAGAATCATATCATCACCTTATATTAGTTAATTTAGTTAATGTAAGGTAGAGAAGCATTTACAAATTTTTTTGCAAGTCATATTTGGGGTATGTGCAGCTTGACATTTGTAACTCTTTCTTCTTATCATCATTTCCAAGGGGAGAGGATGCTCAATTGTTGTCCTTGGGGCTCAGATCAGTTCAAGACATGTTTATTCCTTAAAAAAATTCTTTTTGCATAGGTTAGCTAATGAAAACGGGAGTATTTTCAATTCTATATTTTTGGTTGACTTGTTAAAGGCCATACCTCACACAAAATAAAACAATTTTAAAAATGGAAAACAAGATAGATGCAAATAAAATATTGAGAAAATTGGTTTGAGGACGAGAAAGGGAAAGGTTAGAGTTGAAGTGGTGAAGATGTACCACTCACCCTCCGCCCCAACTTCAAAATCATTCTCGTCCCACAATAGAAAGAAGTTAGAGATAAAGGGTATTTGATAGGGAGGGCGGTGAGGATGGAGGAAATGGAGGGTTCTCTTTGTTTAATAGCACACAATAGAAATTGTAAGAATGGGTTCCTCTCCAGTTGGTGAGGCCCTCCTCCAATCTCCATCGTGGCCACCAATTGCCATGATCCTCATTTCGTGGGGGTGAGGGTGGTTGCAGTCACACACCCCATTCTCCACAGCCTATGTCCAGCCAATGCCTTGTCTCTAGGGCGATAGCCTGCTAATCAAACAACTACGTGATGGTTGGATCTAGATTGGGTGGAGGTAGGCCAATACGGTGTACAGAGTTCATGAAGCAAGCTTCCTAAGGGACGTAGGTGTCTTGGGAATATTAGGGTTGTAGTTCCCAATAATAGGGACACGGTATCTCTTTCTTCGCCAAAGAGGCAGACTGTAAACACCAAAGTGCACTTGTTGTGGTTTTCAATCGTTGATGCCATCGATGTTGTCACATGAATTCTCGACCTTAGGATCATCATGAGGATGATGGTTGTGCCTTTTGGTCTTTGCACCTCATTTCTTTTATATCTAGAAAATAGATTCTTTAGGAATGCTTGAAGGTTGGCAGTTATGATCCATGCAGGTGTTAGATATGCCGCCTAGTCCATAAAGATCGCACATCGCATCTTTGAAAGTCTTGCTCACATCAAGAGATTGTGTCAGCAAGTATTAATGATAGGAGTTTCAATAAAAGAGGTTGCTATTCTTGAGTAACAATGCTTCTCGTTAAAGATAAATATGGATATGTCAGAAATAAATTGTTATAGATAATAAAAAGGAACTCATCTGGTTAGGACAAAACATCTTCATTGGCCCATGTATTCCACTCCCTTCATGCTTATCAATTCACGAGATTGCGAGATCCTTACACCATCAATCAGGCGACTGGGCGAATGATTTGATGGATAGATGGAAAAGTTCATCGTGAACTTGTTGCATCGCACTAGATATTAATCAATAGAATTTGGGTTGTCAAGAACATGGGCTATGTTTAAAAGGTTTTTGTGAAAAGAAAAGAAAGAACAATTAAAAGAAAATTGCCAAAGTTAAAAGAAAGAAATTAAAGAATTGGGTTGCCTCTACCTACTATACATCATGGATCTGACTGATGATATCACGATACTCATGTAGAGTGCATGTGTGGGGTTTATAAACCCTTGACTTTTGGATCCATAGGACCTAGATCATGGTCACATGATGTACAACCCTTGCTCGGGAGCTGGTCCATCGTACCTTTAGGAGTGTTTTGAAGATCTGAATGTTTTGGTTCCAACTTACCTTCCTCATTGAAGACTTTGATCGAGTTATGAACCTTCTTTAAATCTTCTAGAACCTGATACTCAATAATCTTATTTATTGGTCAAAGGATGAGTTTTCTGGCTTCAACATCTACTAAATCTCTAGCGGTGGCTAAGAATGGTGTCCCCAAAATTAATGGAAATCAATTATCCTCTTTGGTTTTCATTACCAAAAAATTGTGTGGACATATGTATTGTGTCTGAGCTTAACTGGGACATATTCAATGATTCTTAGGTGCTTCATTATAGATGCATCATCCAGTTGAATGGTCATAGTTGTGGGAAGGATATCGGTGAAACAAAGACATTGTCATAGAATGTATGGCATAATATATATGCAGGTGACTAGATTAGCAAGTCCCTTGTGACATGTCTCATCTCTTAAGAAACAATCTATCCCAAATGAGACAGGATCTTTTTGCTTTTGAGGCATCTGATTCTAAACTATATCGTAGGTCATTTTTGCTAGCTTCATAGTTTTGCATTCTTTGGTCATATACTTTTTGGATAGAATGTTCTTGAGATATTTTTACTAGGTTGACATTTTAGCTAGTGTATTGCGGAATGGGATACTGACATGGAGATTCATCATGGTATCTTTGAATTTCATGAATTTATCATCCAAATTAGTCTACTTGAGGCACCCCAAATAGGGAACACAATGTTTATACATAGGTGTTTTACGTGTTGTGGGCAATCCAGGTTCGGCTGTTGGTGTTACAATGGTTGAGTTCTCATTGGAGCCTAGATGACCTGACCTAGATGGAGGGTCTGGTGTCTAGGCTTCTGCTTGATTGACTGACGGATGGTTATTTGAGTGACTCGAGGTCTTGGATGGAATGCTTTCATTTCCTTTAGGAGGTATTGATGTAGGAGTAGGGTCCAGGGATGTGGAGTATGCATTCCCTGACCTTGTCATCACAATGTTTAACGACTATAGATTCTTTGGTTTGTTTTCTAGTTGACCTTCTATTATTCCTACTGGGGTTTTTTGACTAGATGCTAGGCGATCCGTTTGATATTTTAACACCTTTTGATTGGTCGTGGCATTGGCCAAATGAGTCCGGTATGTCAACATCATCTAATGGAGTGTCTTTACTTGATCTTATGTTGGTGGTGGCTCTATCTGCAAGGGTGGGGCTTGGTTCAGATTCTGATATTGTTGTCATTGCTGGTAGTTCCTTCTTAGGAAATTAAATCTATATTTCCACTGATTGTGTGGGCCAGTTTTGTTTGATGATGTTTTGGCTTGAATGGGTTGTGATGGGGTCTGTTGAGTGGGTCTCGACTCCAATGGGTTCTCGTATTAGAAACTTGGATGGTTGCAAGTGTGTTTCGGATTATAGTTCTCCTTTCCTAGGATAGTATGAATTGAATTCATGTATTCAGATTGGGTGACTATATACACTTGCTCAGCTTCATGATCATGGAATGCAACTTACAATTGTTGGCAATGAATTGTGTTGTGATCTACTACATGGAAGAACTCATAGAAGGAGCAACGATTTACACTTGGGGCGTCAAGTTCTTCCTCACGTATGCACTAAAAGATTTTTCAAGACTATCATGCTTGAGAGAGAGAACCTTTAGTAATTTGGATAACAACTTGAGATCTAAACGATCTTCCACCATAGATATTTAAAGAACACATTTTCCTGAGGGTCTGGCCCAATGAGTCTGATTCTCGGCAGCAAGGTTGATGATTTTTAATGCATTATCAAAACTCTACCACATAAAGTTTCCATTAGAGGAGAACTAAAGGAACTTCTTGGTCTCATCGTCGATGCCTAGATAGAAAAATTCAATGATTTAGTTTTCAGGAATGCCATGATGTGGGTACTAGCATAGGAGTTTGTTGAATGGTTCCCATGCTTCATACAAATATTCTTCAGGCACTTGGTTAAATCTTGTAATTTGTCCTCTGATCAAATATGTCATCGGGGGCGGGTAGAATTTCAGTAGAAACTGATTTTCTAGGGCTTCCCATGTTGTAATTATGTCCCCTGGAAGGGCTTTGTGCCATGCTCTAACTTTGTTGGTCAGGCAGTATTTAAAGAGTTGCAATCACAATGCATTAGCAGTGGCACCTGATGGCTTCATCATCAGGCAAAGGTCAATGAATTTGAGGAGATGTCCTTGACAGCCATCTCCAATCCTTCCTATGAATGTGAAATATTTTAATAGACTAACCCACTGGGCTATGATTTTGATCAGATCACCTGGAGGTTGGACTAGATAAGTCAAGTCGGTGCTTTTGGAGAGAGAAAAATCACTTAATTCTTTGGGGTTTTCTACAGCTTGGGAGACTTCTAGGATTGTCTTTAGTTTGACTTTTTCCTGGGTCCTGGCTTCTATGGTGAGTAATTCTCATTGGGCTACGATAGCCACTTCAATTTGTGCTTGAATAGCTACTTCAGCAGTTGTTGCGTCTTCCTTGGTTTTCTCCTTGCAAAGTCTTTTGAGAGTTCTCTCAATTTCAAAATCAAATAACAATCCAGATGCAAGACTTTTGGATCTTTGCATGTGCTAGGAGTACCTAAAAAAGGGCAAAATAACTGTGAGTAGACAAGTAGAGTTCTAGAGGATTTTCAATAGTATCAAGCATAAAAACCCTAATTATACATAAACTTATAAAAATATATAACCATCATTATCCCAGCAACGGTGCCAATTTTTATGGGGCTCCAAATGTCGCACAAATAAAAACTCTAAGGGAATAACCCTTACATTGAACCAAAAGTTGTGCATTAATTCCCCACTCCACACGAGTGGAAGTCTTATTGCAGTATACTTAAGGATCAAACCCAAAGGACAACCTTTTTAAGTTGTTATATATATTCAAAAGTGTTAAGAGTAATATTTATCATTGAGAAAGTTGATTGATTGATTAAACTAAATTGCTGCGAGTGGCAACATGGATCAAAGAAGTAAAAAACTGATAATAAAAAGGACCAGGGCATGGATTTTTGCTTGCCAAAGCCTATGTAATTATTCTAGAAAGATTTTAACTCCTGAAAAATGGATTACTAAATAGAGGTTTAGCTATTGCATCCTCATGGGATACAGATCATTGCATGGATTAAAATCCCATGGAACTGACCAGTGTCGGCCCCAACTTCCTAGCTTATCTGATTAGACTCCCTAACTACGGCCAACTAGTCTCATCATGTTAGAAAATTGTAATCCAATTACCTCACTATCCCTTACTAACACTTTAGGGGATAATAAGATCGTTATGAAGTTCTAATCACAATTATAGAAACCTACACATCTACAATTATAAATCATATGCAAAGAAAGATGTCAATTTGCAAGGCAAGGATATAAGCAGAACGATACTTTATTTAGCAATAGTACTATTGAGTTTATATACGAGCTATAATAAAATACACATTGTTTGGGCTAGTCCCCGTGGCCCAACACAAGCTTCTACTCACTCATGGAAAAATACAATAGTAGAAAGATAAGTAGAACAATGGAAGGGGCCATGACACCTGGTGTAGGAAGACCAGTCTCTACACTACGATCACCACCTCCTTGCTCCTCGCTACAATTTGTGCTACGCATATGTGACTTCTAAAAATGATTAGAGACCCTTTGAAAGGACCATAAGGGTTCCCTTCTATAGATGCATCCCTCATTACCAAAACCCTAGTGTTTACTTGTTGTCAAAGGTAGCTAATTGCAAGGCTCGTACTTGGTCCACCAGGCGACTCGTGTGGGTTACTCAATCTAGACCTCATATCCGGTTCTCTAGCAAACCAGCATGGGTTAACTAGGATAGGATGGATGCAGAGAGCATGCGTCAGAATTGCAAAATCTAGGAGACTCTAGGTAGAGTGTTGCTATATTCGGGAGATTGGCAGAGCCAATCACTTGAATGGGGGATCAGAAGGTGGACATTGGATAGCTTTCAGGGCATTCCTTCCCTTGAGGTATAGCATAGTGAGGGATGGATCATCCTTCGAGGCAGTGAAGCATATGTTTGGCTATTTCTGCATGAAAAGTGTATAAAATGTGTTAAAGTCTAGAAATGGGAAGATTATTGCATTTAAGTAAATCTAAGGATAAAACTAAGGAATAGAAATACCACAAACCCTAAAAAGAAAATAAAATTGCATGCAAATATGGGTATAAATATACTCATTAGGCCTCCACCACTTCATCAACCTGGCACTTCTTGGACCAATAGACCTACAACTTGTCACCTAAGTCCTACCCTCGATAGCCACACATATCACCCTAGTACTCTTCCTTTCTACTCCTACATTCTTGCATATGCACATCTAATAGATGAACTTTGTCATTGCATAGCCGCATGCTATCTTCTTCTATGTCGTTACAACAACCTAACCATAAGAATCAACACTTTCATCTACAAAGGTTGCCACATTGCATCACTTCACACCCAGAACTGGCCATCGTCAATTCCATTGGCCACAAAAATTCCACAAAAGCTTTTTCTCCTATATTTCCTGGGATTGTGGGTTGAAGTATCAGGTCCTTTCACCTCACTTGTTCATCCTCACCACCATGAGTCAGTTGTTCTTATATATGCTTTGTATCCAATTATGCATCCCTAACTCATCTCACCTACCTATAGAGTCGCAACCCTATATCTTCCGATGAAATCCAGGTTGCAACAACCTTTGTCTTAGATCTAAAAAGTTGATGATCTCCTCCACCACACACTTTGACATGGACCATCTATGCCCAAATCTATAAGAAGCCTCTTCCCTAATAAATCTCCCTCTTATCATTGGTTTAAACTCTACATATATTGATGTTTAATACTTTGATGAAACCATGATCATGCTTCATGTCTACACCATGATTTCTTAGCCTCCTTGCATCCCTAACCCTACAACCATCATGATGTTTTGGATGTCTGGGAGCTTCCTAGCCAGCAAGATCTATTTCAACATGATCCTTGAGGAGGGTTCATTGGCTCCAACCCTATTACTCTACACCATAGACCAACAACTAAAGATCAGCTAGATTGATGAACATGTTAGTCAATTTATTCATTCCTATAGTATGACTCATTCAGAATCAGTTCTAAATATCTATTGTGCTCATACCTAGAAGTGTTATGAAGCATACTTTTTGTATCCTTTTACTGGATGTCATTCCCAAAATCACATAGGTTAGGAGTGTTAGAAGACAATGACTCAAGAAGATCACTTTGAGGATGTCAGCATAAATATAGCTTGGAATGTCTAGGTTACCCTCTGATAATAGCCTTGATTGTATTTAGTTCAAATTGTTGTAATACCACCTTTTATGGTGAGGAACAATTGTATAATGATATACTTCATAACTTTGTAATAGTTTTGTTTTGGTTGCTTATAAACTTTTTTGCTCTATATTGTATATACCATTTGAGAAATAATGCAACTCCTCCTTTTCTCCATTTTTGGAATAGGATGGTTTTATTTCACAATTTAGTGAGGAGTGGATCTCCTCTCAGATCCACACTCTTTACACCATGATTGTCTTGTCATTTGGTGTGATAGTAGGGATTCCCATGTATGTGGTTACCTTATCTTTCCCTTGTCAAGGGTTGAAGGTGCTTATGTTGGGTGGCATGTTGAACCATTTCTGGTGTGGGTGGCTTGGATACTACGGATTGTAAAAACAACATCGGGCAAGGAACAACAAACTATTGGGCTTTTTTCAGGATCAACACTTTAGGAACCCACATTGTCTATCCTCTTCTCCTGGTGAGCTCTAGGTATGCCTATTGGCTTCTTGGTTCTTACAGAAATCACCATATTCCTCTCTTGGATGGATGTGAAGATCTATGTGCTTTAGGAAAAAATCTTGGTGGCTTGGTCCTAAGGAAAAATAAGCCCCAACATTAGGACTTTTGGTGATGGTATGATGTATATAGTGTTGATATATGTGGGTATCTCTTTTATTGTGATTGTGTTAAGCACGATGTTGGAATCTATCTCATGTCCCTTAGCTGGATGAAATTCACAGATGGAGTTGGTGTTGTATATCTTAGGCAAGGGGTTTGGAGGTTTCCTAATGGCAAATATGGTGCTAAGGGAATCTCCTAATGGATTGAACTTCCTTTTTGTTTTAGAAGGTTCTTTTGATGCATGAGTCAAGTTTGTTGGCTCCTCTTGATAGGTAGAGTTATTTGTTGCAGGAGGGGTGCTTCCGCCTACTAGTTGTACATGCGGTTAGAACAACGGTGGCATGTACCCATAGTATTTGAATGGTGGCCATGAATAATACGAAATCATGTACTGAGGTTGGGGCGTCACTGTCGAAGCTTGGTGTTGTTGGGGTGATGTGGTACTAGTTGCTTGAACTGCAAGTGCCTGAACCGGTTATATCTGGATGGTTGGTTGTTATCTCTTGCTGCTTTAGACTAGAATTACTACAACTACCACCATTGAATATGTTAACTTAGCCTTGGTTTGTTTGGACTCATGGTTGGTCATTGTAGTGGTGGAATAAGCCTGAAAAGTGAGGCCTATGTTCTAATAGGCACCCCTTGAGATGGAATTCTCAATCTGAATTCTTGCTTTTATCAATTTTAGGAAAGTATTATACCTTTATATGGATAACAGGGTCCTGATTTCCCGTGTGGCTACTCTGATTGCCATACATAAGGCTTCTTTATCTATGGGCTTGAATTCTAGTTGAAGACCAACTTTTCCATTGTCCAAAAAAGCTCATAGACGCTTTCCTCTGTCTTTCGTTGTAGCACCTCCAAATATTTGTTCGTGGGGATTTGGTCTAGATTCCAAGCACATTGGTCGACAAACTTCTCATCCCTCTTGGACTAAGTGGTATAGATGTTATTACTTGTTTGTTGTAGGAAAGACATGTCAAGGTCCATCTGAAGCATTGGATAAATACTTGTCATTGTCTTTCACTTCTACCATGTTTGACTAGTTTGATTTGATATGGAACAATGGGTTACCCTTTCTGGAAGACTAGTGGAATTTGGGCATGTTGAATTTTTCAAATATCTTGGTGTCCTAGAAGTGGAAGAAGTCATTGAACATCTTCCTATTGTCCTTCATTCCATTTGGATATTTATCTTCTACATGATCTTGAGTTGAAGGGGGCTCACAACGCTGGGTTATGGGGAATCAACGTTTTTGCGGGCAGCTACCACCGGTATGACTAATGATTTGACTATTGTTGGCAATGATGTGTATATTGGTGGTTGGAATCAATATATTCCTCCCACATACGGATTATACTGGGAGTGTGGTGGTTGATAAAAGGAATGTAGGTTGTGGATGAGCCCTCACCCTTTCAGGTATTGCGCTTAAATTTTTTTTGTGGTGCTAACCTTCTTAGCCTCCTTAGGATCTTCTTAGAGACTGCAACTTCTTCTTGCTTCTTTTTCTCCTGAACTTCACTTTCAGGAGCTAAGATGGATGTCATCACCTCTGGGGTTATTGGGACTTCCCCAGTTCTCACGAACAGTGGACCGTGGTGGGCCCCTAGTTGAAATTACTCTTGTTGAGACTGGTAGGGACTCCACATGCCATACAAAAAGAATGGTTTTTATGAGATGAAATTGATTAAAATGCTATTTTTGCCACTTTATTTATGCATGCTACATGTTTGAATAGTATATATAGAATAGTGGTACTTATGTACAACCATACTTATAAAGGGAATGTGTATTCCACCCGGGGTGTGCGTTTCCATCCTTATTTCTTTTAGGCCATGTCCCTATGGCGTTATGGCCCTATTTTTGATATATTTAGTTTACATTATTATGCATGCAAATAATTAATGTTTTAAATTAGAATGGTGGTTAACTGTTACAGAAATGCATTTTTATTCTCATGCTTGTAATGTGAACTTTAATATGCCTCATTTCTCTAGTTGTAATTCTTATGAACGTACCCAATTTCAAATAGCCCCCTTCTTATGAGAATATCCCTTTTTGCACTTGTAACCCAATATAATGCCCAAAGAATTTATTATATGTACATACTAAGGCTTTGCTGACCTTCATGCCTTTATTTCCTATTTTATGGGTGATGCTCCCTTCCACCCAGTGTAGGTACATTAGAGTACAATGACTCAAGAATATCGTGTACAAGACATTGACATAAGGATAGCTGGGAATATCTGGGCTGCCCTCTGCAACTGGCCTTAGATGTGTGCCTTTTATTATGTTAAGTCATCTAATATCGTGAGGAACAATTGTAACTAAATGATCATGTAACATTGTAAGTTTTGATTCCGCTTCTTTAGTATTACATGGCTCTTGTATTGTATCATTTGAATTCAATGATGAGTGGATCCCCTATCTGATCCCACTCTTTACAAATTAGTATCAGAGCCTAAGTTGTTGGTAACTTTACTATTTAAAGTTTTCCTAGGCTAACCCTTAATTAGATAGGTGACCCTTAGAGGATGTTCATATACCTATTTCCTAATGGTGGAATGCTAATTAGGATTTTAAAATCCTTGTCTAGATTGTTCTCTACTACTCCCGACCCACTATTATGGATGAGGCTCAGTTTTGGGGATAACCCTAGTTACCCCTACCTTTTTCATGGGAGCAAAATTTTTCTATGCATAAGTTGGGAAGCTAGTACAACTACAATGAATTTAGGTTTACTTAAACACACATTTTTAGGCTTAATACTTATTCCCACCTTAAACCCTTCCATTTGTTTCTTTCTTACATGTCTTTAATATGTCCACTTTAGAACCGAGTGTGCATGGATAACAAACATAGGCCCTAGCCCAAGTTCTCAAAATTATAATATCCCATCAATGCTAAGTCATAATTTGAATTAGTTATGCTGCAGATTGACATTCTTTAGCTTTTAAAAGGAGTATGTTGACATAGCTCTATCCAAATCCATCTATTTAAGGATTGGATACCATGCTCATGGAGCTTGATATGCCTCATACATGAGTTTTGGTTGATGAAAGGTATAAGTTTCAATAGATATCCTTAAGTGTTCACCTCTCTCATCTCCAATAATGTATGTGGTCATCTAGTAAATTATATGAGTATATTAACTATATATGTTACCTTCTCCTTTGAAGACACTATGGTTGTAAACCATCAAATATTTTCAAAAAAAGATAAAATTTATGTAGAAAATGAGTTTATCGCAGCTTAATTTGTCTACATGTAAAATTTAAAGTCAATGAAACCCCATTTGATCATTCATTTGATTAACTGAATTCTTAGCTTTCATATGCAATAATTACATCCAATTTCCATTATTGGTTTAACATTTTCCTCCATATGTGCTACCTATTCAGTGCTCTCCCTGCGTTGAACCAGACATGCATGATTCCACTGAAGCCCCCGTCTGTTTCTCCACCCCTTCCTTGGTCTCTCCCTCTTCTCCTCTCCCTCATTTCCTCATCCTTATTTCTTCCCTCATCCTCCACTTCCTTTTTCCCATAACCCTATCTCTCTTCTATCTCTCTATTTCTCTCCTACCCCATCCGTCTGATGACACCTACAACACATGACCTATGCACTGGTAGTTGTTCGACGCCTCCCCAACACAACCATCGATGGTGCCAACCATGAATACTAGTCTCATTGACGTCCTCTCAAGCCCACCACCATAGTTCTAGGTTGACCTAGCCGCCAACTCTCCATTATCCCCAAGCCTAGCGACGATCGCAACAGGTAAATTATTGTTTCCGTCTACAGTCACTTGAAAACACCCCAATTGTAAAACAACTGACCTAGCTTTTCGGTATATACTATTTTCTTTGCTTGATTAGATGCTTAGAAGCTTAATCTAATCCTTTGAGATGCTTTTATAACATGTGACAAGCTTACGTTTCCAGTTTGGTCTTGTTTGTTTGATGTTCGAGCTACATATGCTTATTTTGGACCAAGTTGCAATTTACCCATGTTGATGGTTATCTTACAATTTGTCACCTATAGAGTGTGCCCTATATTTCTTGGCATCATAAGAGAGAGAAATAAGCATAGGGGATCTTTTTTTGGATGATGGTTGATGATGTGACATCACATGGTGATATTAGGGTTTCTAGGGTTTGCCTTATTGAGGTGTGTCGACCATGCTAGGGTTTATGTGTGTTGCGACTACAATACCACTCTTGGATGAGTGTTGTGACCACAAAACTTATCCTAGGTGTTGTTTTCATCAAACATGGTGACCTAGGTGTGGTTTGTTCGATAGGGTTTTTCTTTTAGTGGAGTGTTTCGACCATGTTGAGTGGGTGACCTAGTGTAGCAGTTGTTACATGGTCTACCCTAGTGTGTTGCGACCACAACAAGGGATGTATCTAAACTAGGTGGTCTCTAAACTCCCTAGGTTATATCACCCTTTGATGCATGCATGTCTTAAGTGGTTGCATGGATGTTTCCTTGGTGGACATGTATCCTTTTGATGCTTTCTTGTGTTGACACCTTATAACCCCTTACTTCCCTCCAAACTTGTGTATATAAACCTTCTCCTTCACATGCAAGTATCATTTTTGGCTCTACTCATTCCCTTATCTCTTGTGTTCGTCCTTGGTGCTTTGTGGAGAAAAAGAGGGCTGATCTTGGAGCTTTGGTGGCCAATCAACCTTGCATGTGGTGATCTTGAGCTTGATCATCTTCCTTGTGGTGATCCTGGGTGAACTTCCTTCTTGGTAAGTTGTTTTCTTTCCTTGGTCATGTTTTCTTTTGATCTTTACCCTACATTATTTTCCTTTCTTGTATGTGACACTAAGTATTGACCATGGTGTCTATTCTTTGAGGATATTCTCTTCACTAAAATCAGAGACTATGGATTGACCATGGTGGTACCCAAGTGAGATGGAGTTTCCTCTTTCTTCTTCTTTCTTTGTTCAACCCAGGGTTGAGTCCCTAAACCATGATCTATCCTTTGACCTTGGTATGTTTCTTCTTCTTGAGGTCACCTTGTGGCTGAGGATTTGATCTTGGTTGGAGTTCCGTCTTCCCTCTTGGATCTTGTGGCTTTGGAGCTTCATTCTCTACATAAGGCATGCTATATAACTCTTCTCCCTATTAATATTACACCATTTTCTTGCACTCATGTTGTTGTTTACATCTCTAAAATGTGATCCTAATATGCTAAATGAAGTTACCATAGTATAGGGTTTAAAATTTGATAATAATCTCATGTGTCTTACTTTTACCCCTAAACCCTAATTTCTTGTAATCAATTTTTTGGTGATTATGGAAGGGATGGTTTTCTCTTACTTTTGATTATGGATTTCTATCGACATGCTATGGTTTGAGTATCTTGAAGTGGCATGAAGGTTTAGTTATATTTTGCATGTGTTGAACGTGGGTTTTGTCTCTCTTAACAAGGTTCTTTCATGGTGATTTCTATGATACATGTTTTAGAGTTTTGGGGATCATCTTTGTATCGAGTCTTTCTCCTAGATAATGCTTGGTTTCCTTGTATTTTTCCTTCTATTTTGTTCAAGGTTAGTTCTATTTTGAGTTGACATTTTCATGCATAATGGGTGAGGTGTTACATGTGCTACAATGGCTGACTCTGATCACCCTTGACCGCTACACGATGTAGTTGTTTTAGTGGAAGCATCTTGGATGTCTATGTTGGTCACTACTCTTAGTGGGTTGGTGTATTGCGGTGAAAGTGATTTGAAGTGTTACGATCGCTACACATTACCAAGGTTGTGTAGCAATTGTAGCACTTCTTTGTGATGATGTGGATGTCATGTGTGATCGCTACACACAGGTAATTTCTTGCTAGCGGTCGCTACATCATATTTGGTTGGTCGCTACATCATATTTGGTTGGTCGCAACACCTTGCTTTGATAGTTTCATCGACACTCACATAACTGCTTATGGTCGCTACACCTACCTAGCGGTCGCAACAGGGTCATAACCTTAGATGGGTTGCTATATATGG
Organism: Alisma plantago-aquatica; assembly: GCA_963693085.1. Classification (NCBI taxonomy): domain Eukaryota; kingdom Viridiplantae; phylum Streptophyta; class Magnoliopsida; order Alismatales; family Alismataceae; genus Alisma; species Alisma plantago-aquatica. The sequence continues at coordinate 1,261,579,170 of OY856412.1, forward strand.
TCTTTATATATGTTCGCTACATATGGTCACTACATGAGGGTCTATGTTTGCTACATGTGGGTCTTTGGTCGCTACACTTATTCCAATCGATCACAACACTGTGTTGTTAGTCACACATGTTGATATGAGGATAATTGAGTAATAATAATCATAAATGCTTCACCCTAATACACTTCAGAGATATGGGAGTGGATGAAACTAGGGTTTGGTGGTTGAATGATAATATGAAACCCTAATTGGCTACACATGAAACCCTAACCCTAATTTTGAAATATGTGATGTAATTGCTCATTTTTCTTGAAGTTGTTATCATGTAATGGTGTTTTCTCTCTTCTACTTGTTTAACCCTAACTTGACAGGTGAAATGAATATTGTAACTATGTAAATGCTATGGTGATCTTTATGTAACGCATGCTGGTGATTATGAGCTTGATGAGGCATAATGTGGCAATGAATATGCAGGAATCATGTGATTGGGTCTGATGACCTTATAAGTGCTTTATTCTTAGCTGGAGGTGAAACCCTCGATAGATGTGATTGAGGGATTGATATCCCATAATGATGAGCTTTTTGTGATGGCCTTGTGAATGTCATGGAGACAAGTATCATGTGATTATGTGACAAGTTCATACTTTATATGTTTTATATCTTTTGAAGTTGTTATAAAGTTATGCTTGCTAGACTGAATTAGGGTTTTGTATGTCCACTTGTATGATTAAGCCTCAATTCACCCAATTGGTATAACTAATAAAGTGAAACCCTAATAATGTAGTTGTCATGTTCCATAGATCCATTCTAGTGTCAGCATTTTTGGTGGATGGTGAAACGAGTAAACTCAGAGCGCATATCATTGAATATGCGGGGATGCAAGTTGAATGTATATGCTTGCATACAAAATTGCAAGTTTTGAAGGGTGATTGTGGTCATGCCTTAGAGTTTGTGATATGTGATATTTGTGAAAGGTGACACTGCAACTTCATAATGCCTCTTTTAAGACGGCCATGCGTGAACCTATTCTCCAGCATCATAACTTGTACCAAGGAAGGCTAGGTGTTTTTCATCTTGACTATATGATGTTGTTTGCAGTTGACTATTATGTCTCTGCGATGTCTCTTGTACTGACCAAGAGGTTTTGGAGAGGTCATGGAGTCTAGCTCTTCCATATACCTTGTATGGCATTGATTTTGACTTTGTAGTGGTTAATTAGATTTGGGTGGTATGACTGAAATCCTTAGGGTATTAATAAAAGATGTAACCCAGCAATGTACTATACTTGCATAGGGTTAAAAACAAATAACATTTGATTACCCTTTGCCTTAACTATTGTATTGTTTAGTTGATAAAGGTTATACATGCTCTTCATATTCCTTCTCATAATATATGATGTTCTACTACTCTGTTGTAGATGCCTAAATTGCTTAAAGGGTGTTATCAATTTAAATTGTCAGTTAGTTGAATCTGCTCATCTTAGTAATAATGCATATCTTTCTACTATATATGTGTTATAATAATGATGGTGGGGAGTTATATCTCTCACTGGGATGTTTGGTCTAACCCCTTGGGTTTTCCGCATGTTTTAGGTGGTTGTGCACGACAAGGTAGAGATCATGCGGTCGAGGAAGAGAAACAAAGTGAGCAGTAGTCATTGAAGGTTGGATATGTTGCTAGTCTTTTGTAGTAGAGTCCTATGTGTCATCCATGTACCCTCAGGTAGTTGGGGGTGTTTTGTAGTTGTTATGCATCGACACAATGTTTTCGGAAGTACTCCATGGTTGTAGAAATATTGCTAGTATATGTGAACAATTACCTCTTGTAACACATTAGTGGCATGATAGTCACTGAACAATGATATGTGTACCTCTTTTAGTGCGAGATATGTAACAATGGTGGCTTCATGTGAAATCAGATGTAATAAGTTTTTGTTTTTGTTCTTATGTGAAATCGTATTTAATTTCTTATGTTTTCTGATAAATCTGGATGTTTAATATTAATTTTTCACTTTGATTTTAATAATCTTGCTTTGTTTGGCGATGGGTACCACGTTTGGTTGTTATCATAGCTTTAGGTTCACTATGTCTACAGGGACATAGGACTAGGGTTTGTGTTTGTTCTAGTGTCCTCTAGTATATCTTATGGTAACTTCTGCTTATGCAGAAGAAGAAGAAGAAGAAGAAGAAGAAGAAGAAGAAGAAGAAAAGAAGGAAAGATGTCTAGAGAACATGAAGAACATGTTGTCGAGAGAAGTGTTGATGCTCCTAAAGGTGGTGCAAGGAGGCATGCTAGAGAAGAGAGGGCACTTGAAGTGCCTCAGTTTGACCCAAACATGATGGAAAACCCCACTTTCTAGTCCTTGTTTGGACAATTCATGGATACGATGACGCACATGGAAAATATAATGCCTATACCCCAACCAAGGGTAGTTGTTCCCAATGCAGAATCCTCGGGTACTCGAAAGACCTACAAGAGGTTACAGTGAGTTGGGGAAGTGGAGTACATTGGTACAGAGGATCCAGGGGATGTTGACCTATGGTTGACCAAGTTGGAGAAGGACTTCAAGATCCTCAACATCCCTAAAGCGGACAAGGTGAAGCATGTGGTGTATCTTTTAAAAGGGAGTGTTGGCCATTGGTGGGCCATTGAGGAGGAGAAGAGGCCTGGTGCTGCCATCAGTTGGGAGGAGTTTTGACAGGAGTTTGTGAGTCATTACTTTCCTCAGACCTATCTGGATGAGAACATCTCCCAGTTTGAGATGATCCGGTAGGGATCTATGTCAATCACGAATATGAGGCAAAGTTAATGGAGCTACTGAGGTTTTGCCCTCATATGGCTGTGACAGATCAAGAAGGATTGGACCCTTTGAGAAGGGTATGGGCACGGAGATGATGACAAAAAATGTCATCCTTGGAGAATAGGGAGAGGTTTTCCACATTTGTGGAGTATGTTATAAGGATAGAGAGGTTGGTGATAGAGGAATGCAAGGAAAATGCCAAGTAGAGACCAACACAGTGCTAGGGGCAGTCATCTAGAGGCTTTAAGAATCCTAGGTTCTCAGCACCACGGTCACAGTAGAGGTCATGTGCGTAGACACAGTGGAGGAAGGGGTCGTACTTTTCCACCGGTAGGAGACAGAGTGCGGCGTCTGTGTCAGTGATAGTGTGGGCCATGGTATGAAAGGAGGTTGAGCTATAAGTGTGGGTAGAATGGGCATATGAAGTTGCATTGCCCAATGAAGGATGATGAGGTGACACATCGACCGAGGCAGAGTCAGTAAGGCTCGCAGAGGTAGTAGTTTAGCAGTGTTGGAGGCTAAGGACGTGGACATGCATCACAAGTTGGTTCTTCCAGAAAGGTCAGTAGAGGATAGGGATGACTGCAGGCAATGATTCGATTCTACATGATGAGTCAGTTGGAAGGAGTGGTCAACCTATGAGTTGTGACAGGTCAGATGGATTTATATCATTCTAATTTGTCATCTTCTTGGTTGTATCTATTTTGGTTGACCCAGGTGTGACATACTCTTTTATCACTTGAAAAGTGATTGCTAGTTATTTTTGCTTATTAGTAGTAGATCTGATATCCTTTGTTTAGAAATCCCTTGGTTGGTTCTGCCGAGCTACGTGAGGTGTGTCCTTCTTGTGTCCTTTCTTTTTTAGGACATATCAATCAAGTGGACTTCACAATACTTGACTTGTAAGGATTTGATGTGATCCTTGGAGTGGACACCTTGAAGAAGTATAAGGTGGTCTTGGGTTGTAGTTCCAAGGTTGTGACCTTTGTTGATGGTGATGTGATGTGGGTCTTCCAAGGAGATAGGTAGATTCTTCCAACGTGTTTGGTGTCATAGATGGTGGTAGAGAAGTTTGTGAGGTAGGTCTATGAGTTGTTCTTGGCACATGTGATGGATATTAAGGCAAGGGGTCCTAGTATTTAGGTGGTGCTAGTTTTCAGTGAGTTTGAATACTTGTTTCAAGATGGCTTTCCTGGTGTTTCTGCTGTCAGAGAGAATGATTGTGATATCAATCTAGTCCAAGGACCCTGTCGATAGCTCATACACCATACATGATGGAACCAGTTTAGATGTTAGAGTTGGAGAAAGAATTGCAAGAGCGGCTTGAGAAGGGTTTTATCCGACCAAGCACTTCACCTTGGGGTGCTCCCGTGCTGTGCATGAAGAAGAAAGATGGGCCCATGAGGTTGTGCATCAAATATTGATAGTTGAACAAGGTGACGATCAACAATAAGTATCCAGTACTACGTATTGATGATCCGTTCGACCAATTGTGTGGTGCCATAATATTCTCCAAGATAGACCCAAGATCAATATATCACCAATTGCAGATCAAGGAAGATGACATACCCAAGTCACCTTTTAGGACTCTGTACGGTCATTACGAGTTTGTGGTTATGCTATTTGGGCTAACCAATGCACCAACAATGATCATGGACTTGATGAACAAGGTGTTTCACTCATATCTTGATCAGTTTGTGGTTGTGTTCATAGATGATATCTTGATATACTCCAGATACAATCAACAACATGAACAGCATATGTGTCAGGTGTTGACCTTGTTGAGAATCCAATTTTCGTATGCTAACTTAAGCAAGTGCAAGTTTTGCTTAAAGGAAGTGTCTTTCCTAGTACATGTTATATCTATTAAGGGTATTTGTGTGGAATCCAAGAAGGTTGAATCTATGATAGAGTGGGAACAACTAAAAATGTTGATAGAAGTTTGTAGTTTTCTAGGACTGGCAGGTTACTACATGAGGTTCATCAAGAACTTCAGTGCCATAGTGCAGAGTCCCCAGATTCTACCATCTCAAGACTTAGAAGGCCCGAGAGGTCAAACCAGAAAACATTATCTAATTGTTTCAGATAGCAATGCGGAAGCAACATACACATACACGAACATACAACTATAATGCATACACCATAACATTCTCAACATTCAACATGTATATTTACAACAAGATGACTTAGTACAACATGGATTACAATTACATATTGAAAGAAGATTTACAAGTCTATGGACATGTATGCTAATCATAATCTACACAATAGGTACAACCTAACCATTGCTCACTTCCTGTCTTTTCTCCCATGCTAGCTCTGAACCTAAAACATATATGAAACAATGAATCAATACAATATGTTGTGTACATGGGTGAAAGATACATATACATTGTGCTTGCATACATGAAAATTTTGAGAAAGAAGGAAAGGTAAAAGAAAACATTATTTAATGTGATGATTAGGTAAACACATATTTTTCCTCAAAAAAAAAGGTAAACACATATTTTTGGGCATATCTTTAGATGCAGTTTAACTAGTATTTATATCAACACTTTATCATACATCCAGTATGGGAAAATTACTTTATCATACATATAGCATGGGAAATTCATCATACATACATACTAGGCAATATGTCATACATCCATACTGGGCCATTTCTAATTTGTGGTTACCTTAGTAGCTACAACTCATCCGAATATCTTTTATGTTCCTTTAAGTTTTGGTGAAGCATATAATACTAATAGGCATCCAAGAATTTATATGCATATAAAAGCATCCAAAGTACATCATATCATTATGCATCCATGAAAACTAGTCTTATATTTAATAAAACCCACATACCTAAGTTTAGAGACTCCTATTTATATTCAGAATCATCTACATCTCTGGTCATCACCTGATTAATAGCAATTAATCATCATTAATATAGTGTTCACCATTATTACTAATATTTTAGGTCCAAATTAGGGTTTGACCAAATCTAGGTTCAAACAACCTGGAACTTATGTCTGATACTTTTCTACTGATCAGGAGGCCATTCTAGGGGTCTGGTTCAAATTTCATAATTTTCTGATGCTTGGTCTATTTTCCAGAATTAATATGATGTTTACAACATCTAATCAGTCTTTAATCTGAAAAAGCCTAATATTGATCAATAAAATTAATATCAGAGTCCAAATTTAGTTTCTAAATGATACTAGGGTTCAAAATTGTTTTTCTCAAATTTAATCTGCATCAATTGTTTATTATTCCAAATTACTAACCCTAAAAATGGAGCATAAGCATCTATATTAGAAACAACCATATAATGTTATTCAAAAGCCTGATTTAGAGATCTAGTAACAAAGGGGACAATTTTTGAGTCTGTGGATACTTTGTGAGTATTTATTGGCCAAGGGAGCTATTTTCAATCTATTTATACAATTTCTACATATTTTTTGTAAATGAAGAGATGAATTACCTATTTGGAATTATTAGTGTTGTTGGATATCTAAGATCATGTGGCTAAAGGTAAGCCACATCTCTTTGGGATGACACACCCACCCATGCCTTGGTTAGGTTTTAAGAGGGTTCCGCAAGTGTGTTGTCCCAGTGCCCGACATCTCTTGATCATCTCTCTCTCATCGCATTCTCAAACATGATCTACCACCATCCGCGCAGCCGTCCCGTGTGAGAGCGCCACTGTGAGTCCTGGTATTGCCATAATTGTGCATGAGAAATAGGCCTACAACACCTCACTTCTCACTCGCATGTCAAAAATCGCATGGACTGTCAGCTTGGATGGGCGGAGCTTCGTCCTCCAGCTCCAGGGTGTGCCATCATGTGCCACTATTCTTGAGAGTACTTGCAGGCAGCAGAGACGAGAACTGAGCTCCTACAACTCAATCATAGATGCCCCAGTGGTGGGTTTCATCAGGCTTCTCAAATGCATCACTGAATGAGAAATAGATCAAGGAGGAAAGGTTTCTTCTATTGGTTGTCTCTCTCGCTCCGAACTTTAGCCAAAACTCTCCCTACGATCTGGTGGTGTTACTTAAGGCTACCGTTGCATAGTTTGTGGAGAGGGACAAGAGTGAGAGGGGGGTCTCTCCATGTATTCCACCACACACACCTAGATGCCAAGGTCGTTGGGTTTCTCCTAGAAGTGAGACGGATCCACATACCTTACCAAACACTCCTAATCACTATTTAGATACATCCATGACCTGGTCTTTGGTACCTCAGAAGCTCCACTGAAAATAGAGGTAGGTGATGATCTTTAAATTGTCAAATCTATTCAAAGACCACTGTGGCACCACACTATCCATTAAAATCAGAGTCACACCCATCTATTCACTGTGTTGGTTGTGTGACACAAAATACAAATCAAACTTTGGTCTAAATATCTAAAACCTTAATTGTTCAACCAAATCTCAAACACCAAAATTCTTTATTGCAAGTCCCAAATAGGATGAAATTTCAAACATAGATCTATCATATCCATCTCTAGGATTCTACCAAGAATGAGCTCAAAATATAGGTGTCAAACCACTAACATAAATTCTTGAAGGACTCATTCCAAGGACTATATGATACAATATATTTATCAAGTCACTCATGATACTCATTATTAACCTCAATACATGATTTAGGTGACCTACTTTGCACTAATATCTACATTAAATGATCAACTATAATTATACACATATAGTCTCTTTATATCATGATCCTCATCATTGCACAAGAATCATCCCATGTTTTGCTATCAGACATAATGTCATATTCTTGGGTTTTGTGTGTACTTTTAGTCCATGTTTCCACAAAGATCAAATGATCCCCCAAAATCTAGGATATCACACATAGTGTTACCCCTAACGAAGCTAACAAGGAAAGATGTACCTTTTGTTTGGAATGTCAAGTGTCAGCGTGCCTTCAAGTTGTTATAGAAAAGTTGACTAGTGTGTCACTATTGGTTTTGCCTAACCAATGGAAATGATATATCGTCTTATGTTGTACATCAAGGATCGGTTTGGGTTGTGTGTTGATGCATGATAAGAACCTATTTTTTTTGTTTCACGATAGCTCAAAAACATGAGGGGAACTACCCAACCCATGATATGGAATTAGCTACAGTGGTTCATTCCTTGAAGATATAGAGGCACTACCTTTATGGTGAGGAGTGTCAGATTTTCATAGATCACAAGAATTTAAAGTATATCTTCTGACAAACGGAGATGAATATGAGACAACAACGCTAGATGAAGTTGATCAAATATGTGACTACACTATTTATTACCACCCAGGGAAGATGAACATGGTGGCTGATGCTTTGAGTAGGAAGTCTTCTTTGTCATCATCTGTGGATAGGATGTAGTTGTGTCCCTTAGTATGCCATAAGAATTTCATGTTGGTCTCCTTATGTTAGATGAATGTATAGCTAGAGGTGTCCTTGTTAGTAGGGTTGTTGGAAAAATTACAAGTGAAGCCTACATTAAAGCAGTAGATCTGAGGTGTAAAATAGAGTGATATTGTGCAACAGATTTGAGCAGATTTGGCAGTGAGAAGCGTGATGGCTTTCATGAGTCCAAGAATTGGACAGTATGTTACCACAGTAGAGTTATAGTTCCTGATGTTGATGATCTGAAGAATATGGTCTTGAAAGAGGCTCACTCTTTGGTGTATGAAATGCATCCTGGTAGGACAAAGATGTACCATAATCTTAAAGATTTGTATTTGTGGCCTGGCTTGAAGCGTGACATGGCTGAGTTTGTTGCAAGGTGTCCTGTGTGCCAGCAAATTAAGGCAGAGCATCAAAAACCTGCAAGAATTTTGCAACCATTACCTATACCACAAGGGAAATGGGATCATGTTATGATGAACTATGTGGTTGGGCTCCCTAGGACAACCAAAGGTCATGATTCCATTTTTGTGACCGTTGACAGGTTGACCAAGTTAGCGCATTTCCTTCCAATGAAGACAACGTATAAAACAGAGAAGCTTGCTTAGATATATGTTGATGAGATCATTTGTTTGCATGGTATTCTAGGTACCATCATGTCAGATAGAGGCCCTCAGTTTACTAGTCTCTTTTGGGAATGTCTGCACTCAACTATCGGTACTCATTAAGGGTTCAACCCAATGTTTCACCCATAGACAAATGGTAACTCTGGGAGGACTATAAATACTTTGGAAGATCTGTTGGGATCTTGTGTCTCACAATTTTTGGGAGGTTGGGACATCCAGCTCAGTTTGATAGAGTTTGCATATAATAACAATCATCGGAGGAGCATTGATATGACACCCTACGAGGCTTTTTATGCAAGACATTGTAGGTCTATGTTGTGTTGGTATGAGACTAGTGAGTATCAACTTTTAGGCCCTGAGCTTATGTAACAAACGACAGATAAGATCAAAATGATTCAACAACACTTGGTAGCCCAGGGCAGACAGAAATCATATGTTAGTGTATCTTAAGGTCTCCCCTTGGAAGGATGTTTTGAGATTTGGGAAGAAGGGTAAGTTGGCTCCCAAGTTTATGGGACCTTACCCCTGTAGTGGCACACATTGTGATGGTGGTCTACAAGTTGTAGTTGCCACCCGAGTTGCATAGATTACATCCACTATTCCATGTGTCCATGTTGAGTAAGTGACACCCAGACACCGAGTTGATGCGACAACCAATGGAAGTTGAGTTGGAAGAAGATATGTCGTATGTTGAAGGAACTGTTTTGATCCATGATAGAAGAGTGAAGAAGTTAAAGAAAAATGATGTAGTCTTGGTGAAGATTTTGTGGAATCACTATGGCATAGAGGAAGCCACATGGGAACTTGGGAAAGAGATGCTTAGGAAGTACTACTCTTTTTGTGTAGGATTTTGGGGGAAAAATCCTTTTAGGGGTTTATGGATGTACGACCCGTGACCTATCTTTTTAGGCTAATCTTGTTTTATTTACTTGATTAGATGCTTAGAATCTTAATCTAATCCTTTGATATGCTTTTATAACATGTGACAAGCTTATGTTTCCAGTTTGGTCCCCTTTTTTTGATGTTTGAGCTATGTATGCTTATTTTGAACCAAGTTGCAATTTACCCATGTTGAGGGTTATCTTGTAATTTTTCATATGTAGAGTGTGCCCTCTATGCCTTGGCATCATAAAAGAGAGAAAGAAGCATAGGGGTGCCTTGTTTGGACCACGGTTGATGATGTGACATCACATGGTGATATTAGGGTTTGCCTTGTTGAGGTGTGTCGACCATGCTAGGGTTTGTGTCTGTTGCGATTACAACACCACTCTTGGATGAATGTTGCAGCCACAACACTTACCCTAGGCATTTTGTTCTTCGACCATGGTGACCTAGGTGTGGTTTGGTCAATAGGGTTTGTCTTTTAGTGGAGTGTTTCGACCATGTTGAGTGGGTGACCTGGTGTCGCGGTTGCTACATGGTCTACCCTAGTCTGTTGCGACCGCAACACAGGATGTAGCTGATCTAGGTGGTCACTACACTCCCTAGGTTATATCACCCTTCAATGCATGCACGTGTTAAGTGGTTGCATGGATGCTTCCTTGGTGGACAAGTGTCCTTTTGATTATCTCTTGTGTTGACACCTCATAACCCCCTTACTTCCCTCCTACCTTGTATATATAAACCTTCTCCTTCACATGCAAGTATCCTTTTCAGCTCTACTCTTTCCCTTCTCTCTTTTGTTCATCCTTGGAGTTTTGTGGAGAAAAATAGGACTGATCCTGGAGCTTTGGTGGCTGATCAACCTTGCATGTGTGACCTTGTGGCCGAGATCTTGGTTGGAGTTGCTTCTTCCCTCTTGGATCTTGTGGCTTTGGAGGTTGATTCTCTACATAAGGCATGTTATGCAACTCTTCTCCCTACTATACACCATTTTCTTGCATGCATGTTTCTATTTACATCTCTAAAATGTGATCCTAATATGCTAGATGAAGTTAACATAATCTAGGGTTTAATATTCGATAATAATCTCATGTGGTTTACTTTTACCCCTAAACCCTAATTTCTTGAAACCGATTTTGTGGTGATTATGGAAGGGATGGTTTTCTCTTTCTTTTGATTATTGATTTCTATCAGCATGCCTATGATTCGAGTATCTTGGAGTAGCATGAAGTTTTAATTCTATTTTGCATGTGTGAACGTGAGTATTATCTCTCTTAGCAAGGTTCTTTCATGGTGATTTTTATGATACATGTTTTAGTGTTTTGGTGATCATCTTTGTATGGAGTCTTCCTCCTTGATGATGCTTGGTTTTCTTGATTTTTACCTTATGTTTTGTTCATGGTTTGTTCTAATTTGAGTTGTCATTTTCATGCATGATGGGTGAGGTGTTGCAGGCACTACAATGGTTGACTCTAATCACCCTTGACCGCTAGACTATGTGGTTGTTTAAATCAAAGCATCTTGGATGTCTATGTTGGTCTCTACTCATGGAGCGTTGGTGTGTTGCGGTCGAAGTGATTTGAAGTGTTACAGTATGAGCCTATTCTCTAGCACTGTGACCTGTACTAAAGTGGGCTACGTGTTTTTCAGCTTGACTATATGTCCCTATTTGTAGTTGACTATTATGTGTGTATGGTATCTCTTGTACTGACCAAGAGGTGTTGGAGAGGCCATGGAGTCTGACTCTTCCATAGACCTTGTATGGAACTGATTCAACTTTGCAGTGGTCAGTTGGATTTGGGTGGTATGACTCAAATCCTCAGGGAATTAATAAAAGATGTAACCCAGTCATGTAGCATACTTGCTTAGGGTTAAGAAAGAATAACATTGGATGACCATTTGCCTTAATTATTGTACTGTTTAGTTGATAAAGGTCATACAAATTCTTTATGTTCCTTCTCATAGTATATGATGTTCTACAATTCTATTGTAGATGCCTAAACTACTTAAAAGGTGTTAGCAATTTTAAATAATCATTTAGTTGAATCTGCTCATCTTAGTAATAATGTCTATCTTTCTGCTTAAGATTAATCTGTGTTTCAAAAGTTGTTGGAGGAGAGTTATATCTCTCGCTGGGATGTTTGGTCTCATCCCATGGGTTTTCTGCATCTTTTAGGCGGTTGTTCATGATGAGGTAGAGATCATATGGTTGAGGAAGCAAAGTGAGCATTAGTTGTTGAAGGTTGGATATGCTTGTAGTGTTTTGTAGTAGAGTCCTATCTTTCGTCCATGTACACTCAAGTCCTTGGGGGTGTTTTGTAGTTGTTATGCATCCACACTAGGTTTTTGGCAGTACGCCATCCTTGTATAGATATGGCTAGTATATGTGAACAATTAACTCTTGTAACATGTTAGTGGCATGATAGTCACTGAACAATGATATGTGTACATCTTTTGGCACGTGATATGTAATAAAGGTGTCTTCATGTGGACTCAAATGTAATAAGTTTTAGCTTTTGTGTTTATGTGAAATCGATTATAATTTCCTGTGTTTTTTGGTAATCTGAATGTTTAATATAAATTATGTGCTTTGATTTGAGTAATATCACTTTGAGTGGCAATGGGAATCACACCAATGGCATCTTGAATGACAATGCTCCCCTCCTTCCTTTACATAGTCTTCTTCTCCCTCACTGTACGGTTACCCATAGCCGTAGTGTTCCTTCACCAAGACATCCATAACCTACAAGTGCAGGCTGACATAGGCCCCTATGACTTCTGATGGCCTTCAGCACCCATAATGTCATCATCCCTACTAACTTCTCCACAAATAAGATTGGCATGGCGATGCAGCAAGTCCATACCATGCCATGGTTGTGATTGAATGTTCCCGCCATTCGCTCAAGCAACAATTGCAAGACAAGGCTACCGCCACCACTGAAACCCAATCGTTCTCCTCTCTCTTATCCACCATATGTTTGTGGGCCTATAAACCTATCCCCCTAGGTCTTTCTTCCCCAGTGCACAACTACAATGGCATCTTTGCCGCCCAACATCATGAAGATCAAGTCCTGTCATCACTATCACACAGCTGCGAGGGACTCAACTAGACGCTCAAAGAATATAAGAAATCATGGACATCACAAGCTTCCTCAGTGGCCCAAACATGATGGACCGCGTCTGTCATTCTCCTCTACCTCTCCTCTTCCTAATATTTTCCTACTCCTCTTCTCACTAGTGGTGCTTGACAATAGTTTTAGAACAACATGCAATTTAGACTTGCACCTGCCACCATTGTCAACCATCTCATCACATAAAATAGTTTCCTCAAGTCTTGCTCACCACCTTGGATGACATGGAGACCACCACCAATGGGATAGCCTTCATCAACTCCCTCCCTATGACCTACAATTCTTCACTGCACCTGCACCTACTTCCCAATATAATACCCTACAACCCAGGAGACAATGTTGGTCATAATCTCATTGACTCTTCCCTCTCTTCTCCTTTGATGCCCCCAGATCATTGTTTCACCATGCCTTCTCCTTGCTTGCACCCACCACTAGGTCTGCAGGGCATGGCCGCCATCTCTAGTGACAATAGAAGACCTAGAACCCCATCTTCCTATCCTACTTCCCTAATCCCAACTGAACCAATAGACCATCTTGCTCCCTCTAGCCATTGCTGGGCTCTTCAGTGGAGTTTGACAGGTTCAAATGCCACAATGGATGACATAGCTACTAGATACAACATGCAGTCATTGCCAGCTAGCCCAAGAAGCAAGGATGAGGCAACATCATGCATCTAAGATTCACCATAGGACTTCTTGTTGAAATAACAACTCTAAATGAAGGTATGCCCTACATTTTTGTATTCCAATTTCAGAACTACATGGAATATTAGGGATGGGTTATAGACTTGAAACATTAACATGTCTTACTTAGTCGGACCTTACAATTACATATAGACTTATCACAATGGCATGGATATATGTACTAAAATATTAATGTATAGGAAACCTGAATCCAGTAGCCCAGAACCTTTGTTGTTACTATTATATACTCTCGAATAACATTAGGTATGACAATATACATTGAGTTCCAAGTACTTGAATCTGGATAAAATATTCATTTCAATTATGTGATCAATTGATCCTACTATTTATGAATGTACATGAATGTTAGCTTAAATATTATTAACTATTAAGTCCTATAGATTCTAATCCTCAATAATCATTTAGTGAATCATAATTATTACGGTAATCTAGATCAATTGATTCATTGCCTTAGTACTTAGTATTGTGAGTGTAGCTGAAGATATCATTGTGTTTCATTTCATGAAATGGAAAGCCGAAATTGAAATATAAGTAGTTATAAAATTGATGGTAATTATAAATAAGAAGATGTATATGGGGAATGTATCTGAATATGTTGACCAATTTCGGGATTCATAATCAAAGAGAGTAGGAGCATGTATAATATGACCAATATTTGGCATCAAAATGTATTATGATAATGTAAATTATGTGCTTCCCATAATAGGAGGTATTCATGTATTTAGAATATAAGTATATGAGAGACTTGAACCCTAAATTCTTTCATGCATTCAAATGTTTATTATTTTAAATTGAAATTGTGGTTAACTATTGGCAAGACACTTTTATTCTCATGCTTGTTATCTGAATTTTAATATGCCTCATTTCTTTTGTTGTAATTATTTTTAAATTACCAAATTTCAAATAGCCCTCTTCTTGTGGGAATATCCTTTTTTGCAATTGTAACCCAATATAATGCCCAAAGAGTTTACTATATGTACATACTCAGTCTTTGCTGACCTACATGCCTTTGTTTCCTATTTTCTGGGTGATGCTCCCTTCCACCCAGGTGTAGGTACATTAGAGGACAAGGAATCAAGAATATCATGTACAAGACATTGACTTAAGGATGGCTTGGAGTATTCGGGCTGTCCTCTACAATTGTACTTAGATGTATGCCTTTTATTATGTCATGTCATCTTGTATCTAAATGATCATGTAACTTTGTAATATTGTTGTTTCCATTGCTTTAGTATTACATGTCTCCTATATTGTATCATTTGAATTCAATGAAAATTTGATCCCCTACTGGGTCCCACTCTTTACATTGGTCATGACCATATTTATTGCAAGGAACCAAGGTGTAAAGACATGATTCTTATGATCAAATATTTACACAATTGCATCAAAAAATATAAACAAATATTTTTACAATCATGATTTACATCAGAGTTGTGGAAGCTTTATATAAAATTTCAAAATGAGTAATTGATTCCTATATAATCTTCAATAGGTACAACTCTTAACATGTCTTCTTTGATCACTTGTTCATGAATTCTAAAAGGAACAAAACCACACATGGACCCCAAGAAGGGAATTGTGGGTCAGTCGAATAATTGGTACATAATTGATAATTGGAAAGTAAAAGTATGAATCTGTCTACAATGGATGATAAAATGTAATGGAATAAACAACATAGGCACGTATCATAAGGTATTAATGGGTTTTCCAATCGATTAGAATTCAACATCCAATTTTGAAACTAGTAATTCAAATTTTCAAATAGATAGCACAAGTCAATGTCAATGTTGTTGGGGAAGTCATATGTTCTGTCCATGGAGAACGAAAACGCACCAAATGTGTTTCCTGATATACTGAGGGAAATCATCTCCTTCTCTTTACCCAGAGTTGTGGAAACGTTATTCTACTAGACTAGGGGCACTAGCTTGTCCTTTTCTTGATGCTTAAACATTGTGATACTATTTTCAAGAATTTGTAGATGGCCTTTCAAAGAGGAAGGCTAAAGTTTCAAAATCAAATTTGGTCCAACCAACCTATAAACTATGTATGATTTCAAGAGGGAATAAACATTCCAAATACAAAATAGAAATTGAAGTATGCAAAATTGCAAGTTCCAAGTATTCAACTTCAAGGATTTATTGACTTGAGATTTGTACATTGTCCATATTTTTGTAATGACTAAGCTATTCCATTCCTATGTATCTAGTATGTTTGCTCAAGATTTATTTCAAGCTTTAGGTACATGAAAAGGATCAAAATAACACAAGCCCTAGCTTGTTCAAGTTCAAGTCAAAAGCATTGCAAGTGTGCTTTTTGGGAAATCACTCCAAATCACCTTAGATTAATTTTGAAATCACTTGTATTGATAATATGACTTGTAACTAAGATGAGAAAAAATTAGGGACACTTAATTCCAACATTTGGTCACTCAAAAATCACTTTATAAAATTTGTCACATGCTGCTTTTCGATCGAGTTGGAAACTCGACTGATCCGATGATGAATTTTATAAAATGAGCAATCAGTCAAGTAGTACACTCGTAGCACTCGACTGATCGATCAACTAAGAAAAACTAATTTTTATGCATCGATCGAGTTTCCCAGAACAAACTCGACCGATAGTTTGAAAATTGGCTTCGTCCTTTAGTGGATCAGTCGAGTTATCTTTATTGAAACTCGACTGAATGTATTGTACAGAAAATGCAGAAAAAGTGATTATAAGCATTGGAGATTTGTTGTAAACAAAAATAGATCTGTTGCAAATTGTAAAATAGCTATTTTCCATTCTTAAGTGATCCCACACTCAAAGGAACACCCCCAACTATAAATAGGACCCCTTGGAGTTCATTCCAAGTTTGCTCATTCATGCTATTCTAAGTGCTTGCTATAGTTGAGTGTCTTGCAACCCTTTGAGCCCCTTTCTCTCTCTCTCTCATTTACAAAACATCATGATTATGAGTGAGTTAGGCATGTTTTGAGAGAGCTACCTCGATGTGCTTATAAAGTTATCATTCCTTCCATCTTCCCAATCCTCTTTCTGAAAGAGAAAAGGTTGAAACAAGCTACTCCGAGTGAAGGTGAAGTTGTTGTTGGTCTTCTTCAAGGTTGAAGAAGAGGTGAAGATCTTCTCCAGGTGATGGATAAGGGCAAGGACAAAATTCAAGAAGAGTGGGTAATTGCTTCAAGGACAAAGACTTGATGCAAGTGTGGGTAAGTCCTTGTTGAAGGATGAAGACATCTTGATCAAGTGGGTAAGTTCTTTTGTAGGTGAAAGACTATTGTCTTAAGTAGGTAATTCCTTGGATGTATGGTGGTCTCCATGTGTCTCCTATGATGGAATATAAGTATACACATATTGAAAAGTCCTAAAGGTTGACCTCTCTAGGTAGTGGATTGACTATCTCCTAGTTTGGAGATTGGAACCACTCTAACCACCTTGTCCAAGTGCATGTTTCAATTTCTCTCATCCTTTCTATGCTTGCTTAGATAGGACTCAAATTGATCTAGAGAATTTGGTTTCATTTGATTTAATTTGAAGGTCTAACTTATCTTGTGAGAATTTTGAAGCTCTATTCATCCCCCCTCTAGATCCCTAGATCCAACAAGTGGTATCAGATCCAAGGATCTTCTCCAACAATCTCCCATGAGACGAGAAGATGGGTGAGAACCTACTTGGTTCACTCAACCTAGAGGGAGACTTCTCCATGCATCCTCTGATCTTCGACGGCAACAACTTCCTCTATTAGAAGAGGCATATGTAGTTCTACATTCAAGGGATGAACTTTGATATGTGGAAGGTGATGATCACTCCATATAAGGAGACAACCAGATCTGTGTCAACATGGAATGAAGCTACACTAAAAGAAGCCCAGCTCAATGCCAAAGCTATAAGCATCCTCTATGCAACCCTCATGCCAATAAAATTCAACCGCATCTCCTCATGGGATACAACCTATAAGATATGGGATAAGTTGTGCATTACCTATGAGGGCACAAAACAAGTTAAGGAGGCCAAGATATACATGTTGAACAACCTTTTAGATAATTTCAAGATGGGCAATAAAGAAGGAATTGCTAAGATGTACTCTAGGATCAACATCATCAATGGCCTAGCTGCTTTGGGAAACACTTTGGATATAGGTGCAGTCAACTCCAAGATCTTGAGGACTCTAAAAAGAGATGGGTCTAAGGTGACCTCCATTGAAGAATTGAGAAGTCTTGGTGAAATCTCAACCAAAGAGCTCATTGACAATCTACAAGCTCATGAGCCAAGGCTTGACAAGCAAGAAGAAGAAGCCAAGAAAGAAGAGAAGGAAGAAAGAAAGAGCAAAGATAGTCCTTCAAAGCTCAAGTGGTGGATGTCATCCTTCAACAACAACTTTCTTGTCGACTCCTCCTCTAGTGAACATGATGGCCCTAGTGAGCATGAAGCCAACTATTCCAAGGGAAAGTACTTCAAGGGAAAGAAATCCTCCTCCTCTACTCCAAGATGCTACAAGTGTGTCTAAAAGGGACACTACAATAGTGAATGCCCTAAATCAAGAAAGTCACGAGAAGGATAGCAAGTACAAGAGGGAGGAAAAGAAGGATAGAAGACACAAGAATGCAGCTCATGTAGCTTGGGAAGCATCATACTCAAGTGGCTCTAGCTCCAATGAAGATGGAGAGTGCCACCTTACACTCATGGCCTCTATAAGTGAAGAAATTGGTGAGGAAAAAGGTAGATGGATTGTTTCTAGTGGCTGCATTAAACACATGATAGGTGATATAAGCCATTTCTACAACTTCACTAAGAAGAAAGGAGGTTCGGTTACCTTTGGGCACAACAAGAAAGATAAGGTAAAAGGTGAGGGTGATGTAGGTGAATCCTTGTGTATCAAGAATGTTCTCTTTGTGGATGTCCTACATCACAATTTAATAAGTGTAAGTCAATTATGTGATAATGGTTACCTTGCGCTATTTTTTTTAATGCTTGATTCTAGATTCCCTCACCTATCAAGTCATATATAAGGGAACTAGAAGTGGTAATATTTATGTAATTGTGCTTGACTCTATTAAGCCTATTGTTGGTAGATGTCTAGTAGTCAATTTGGATGATATTTCTCTTTGGCATCTTTGTCTTTGTCATATAAATATGCATCAGTTGATGAAGTTGAGCAAAAAGGACTTGGTCAAGGGACTTCTCAAATAGGATTTTGAAAAGGATGAGGAATGCCAACCTTGTACCCAAGGAAAGCAAACCAAGTCCTCATTCAAAACCAAAGGAGTCCTTAGTAACAAGAGATCTCTTGAAATTCTTCATATTGATCTATTGGACCCATGAGAACTCAATCACTTTGTGGTTCCAAGTATTATTTTGTTATTGTTGATGATTTATCTAGATATACTTGGACCTTATTTCTTGTTTTCAAAAGTGACATGCTTGATGTTTTCTCTAGTTTTTGTAAACAAGTTGAGAACAAAGCTTCTTGCCAGATTATTTCCATCTATAGTGATCATGGGGGAGAATTTGAAAATGATCTTTTTGAACATTTTTGTGAAGAATCTGGATATGCATATAACTTCTCTTCACCTTGAACACTTCAATAAAATGGGGTTTTAGAAAGTAAGAATAGTTCACTACATGAGATGGCTAGGACCATGCTTTTTAGAGTATGACACTCCACAAAAGTTTTGGGCCGAAGTCGTTAGTACCTCATGTTTGTGCAAAAATGGGTTTTTACACATCCTTCTTTGAAGAAAAACCCATATGAGCTATGGTGTGGTAGGAAGCCTTCTATAAAGTATTTCCATGTTTTCGTATGTCCTTGTTTTGTTTTGAACATGAAAGATTCTCTCAATAAGTTTGATTCAAAATCTTACAATGCTTTCTTTCTTGGATATAGCACTACTAGCAAGGCTTATAGAGTATTTAATGTTGATCTTGCTAAAGTAGAGGAATCCATAAATGTTAAGTTTATTGAAACTAACCCCTCTATTCCCAAATATATTGTTCCAAATGATGATGTTGCAGGTGAGGTGATTCCTATTTCCAAATGATGATGTTGCAAGTGAGGTGATTCCTATTTTAAAAGAACTCAACATCACCCAAAAGGGAAAAGAGGTGGTCACTCAAGAAGAAGAGAACGATGAAGATAATAAGGATTCAACTCGCTGCTTTGCAAAGAAACATCCAAAAGACCTGATTTTTGGTGACCCTTTTGAAGGAGTGAAGACATAGGCTACCTTCAATAAAGAACAAGCCAACAACACCTTCATCTCACAACTCGATCCAAATAATGTGAAAGAAGCTCTTGGGTATGATGAATGGATCCTTGCCATGCAAGAATAATTGGAGCAATTTGAAAAGAACAAAGTGTGGACCCTTGTGCCAAGACCAAGGATAGAAAAATCATTGGCACCTAATGGATCTACCACAACAAGATAGATGAAAGAAGCAAATGGTAAGAAACCAATCAAGGTTAGTCACTGAAGGCTACAATCAATAGGAAGATATATATTTTGATGAAACATATGTACATGTAGCTAGACTTGAGTCCATTCGTATGCTGCTTGTTTTTTCTAGCTTTAAAAACTTTCTTCTTTATCAAATGAATGTTAAAAGTGTGCTTTTGAATGGTACAACTGAAAAGCAAGTGTATGTTGCAGAACCCCCGGGCTTTGAACATGATAGCTTACCTAACCATGTTTATTTGTTTTAAAAAGCTATCTATGGACTCAAACAAGCACCTAGAGCTTGGTATGAGAAATTAAAGAACTTTTTGTTAGATCATTGGTATATCATGGGCAAAGTAGATTCTACCTTGTTTCTCAAACACACTTTTAACAACTTTCTTATCATTCAAATATATGTTGATGATATTATTATTGGCTAAACTAATCTTGATCTTTGCAAGGAGTTTAGTGATCTTATGCAGAGTGAGTTCGAGATGAGCATGATGGGTGAGCTTAAATTCTTCCTCAGCTTTCAAATCAAGCAAAATAAAGATGGGAACTTCATCAACCAAGGTAAGTACACAAGTGAGCAGTTTAAGAGCTTTGAGATGGAGAACACCAAGCCGATGGACACACCCATGTTAAACACCGCCAAACTTGATAAAGATGAAGAAGGTGAGAAGGTAGATGAGAAGCTCTATAGAGGTATGATTGGAAGTTTGCTTTATTTGACTGCCTCTAGACCTGATATAATGTTTACTGTTGGCTTGTGTGCTCGCTTTCAATCAAATCCCAAGAAATCACATTTTATAACTATTAAGAGTATTTCAAGGTACTCAAGCAAAACTCTAAATTTTGGACTATGGTATCCTAATTCAAGGGACTTTACTCTTACAACTTATAGTGATGTGGATTATGCAGGATGCTTGATTGATAGAAAGTGCACAAGTGGGACTTGCTTTCTCCTAGGACCATGCTTGGTGTCTTGGTTGCACAATGGCATTATCAACTACCAAGGCTGAATACATTGCATTCGGGAGTTGTTGTGCCCATGTCCTATGGATGAAGCAAATGCTCCATGACTTTAACATTCATTTTGACGCTTCTCCTATCTATTGTGATAATACTGGCACAATTAATTTATCTAACAATCCTATATTGCATAGTAGAACCAAGCACATAGAGGTTCATCATCAGTTTCTTCATGATCACATTGCCAAAATTGATATCTATATCACACATGTGGACACGAAAAATCAGTTGGCGGAGATTTTCACTAAACCTCTAGCTAAAGAGAAATTTAATTTTATTAGATTTAAATTGTTCATAACTCCTTTGAGTGAAGATGATATGCCTTCTATCGAGTTGCCATCTATCCTATATGCTATACTTATGTCTTGATCACTCTTGATTGCTTAGTGTTAAAAAATTTCATGTTCATATGCCTTGTTTTTCACTTGTTTTGGGTATTTTTCGCAAACGCTTGTTTAATCAAAAATAGTACCCAATGATGAGGGATATGTGCCTAAGTATGTTTAAAATGCAAAATGGACTAGAAAAATAAATTTAATTAGCGCTCAAAAGGCTAGAAATTAAGATTTCTAATGATGGATCAGGTTGACCATCAGTCGATTTGCCAACTCGACCGATCCGTGGCCGATGGCTTTTGTAAAGAGCTTTTTGGCCGAGTTTCCCAGTCACAAAACTTGACCGATGGCCGGGCTAGAGCAAACTTAAGTGTGGTTTTTCTGACTTTTCTCCCTCTCAACTAGAAAAAATCGACCGATCTACACTCCAGCTCCCTCAAGCTCTCAACCCTAGCCCCGACCATCCTCTCCCTAGCCCTAGTTCAACCTTGTTCGACCTCCCTTGACCTCCTTCTCATCAACCCTAGGTGTTTGGTCAGTTTTTGGTGGTGTTTCATACGTTTTTATCTCTCTATCCTCTTATCTCACCTCCATGGCTTCCAATAGGATAAAAAGAGCTACCCTAGCTGGAGCACCATCCTCCTCCTCCTCCAACTTGTGCCTTATACCCTTTTATGATACCTTATTTGTCTCTAGTGATGCTCTAAATAGGTACAAGGAGTTCCTTCCTTGGAACCCCTTTCCTTTTCATGCCCTTTTTGAGTCAAGCTCACGTAGACAAAAGGTTATTGATCAAGTAGCTGAGTTGTTGTATGACCACCACCTCTCTACCTTGAGTGTTGAATGCACATGATACCACAATTCCATCACAAGCACCAAAGTTGTTCATGAATTCTATACAAATTTACAATGGAATTATGACACTCTCATACCCCCACTTAATTCTCAAGTAGTCCTTACTTCAATGATAGTAGAGAAAAAATTCCAAGTCTCTGAGTATACCTTGAATATCTGGTACTGAGGTGACTAGTTCTTGGAGGAAGGATTATCCCGAGTATTTTGAGCTCCTAGATTCTGAGGCCTTCTACAAGCAATATGATCTCATGCTCCTGACATCCATAAGTTCTTCAAGAAGCCTCAGTTCCTCTATAGGAAGAAGTTTACCCTTCCCTCCTCAGCCTTAGACCCAAAGAACCACATACTCACCTTAGTAGTCAACTACAATACTATTCACCTAAAGAATACCCAAACTAAAATTGTAGAGAATACTACGGTGATTATGTTTTGTATCTTGAAGAATGTTGGAGTCAAGTGGGCCAGATATGTTCTCCACCACATGACCTATTTTGACTCTAGCAAGAACACCCATAGCACCCACCCTACCCAGCCCTAATTTGTGGTCTTTTTCAGATTGCCACTGACAGATATCTTTTTCATGACCTTCAACACAAAACTGCCTGAAAAGGAGTTTTCATCAGTGAGACCACACTTCAGAAGAGTGTACTTACCCTTTCCTCTACCACACCTGGAGCCTCCACCTCCACCCATGCACCTCCACCACCTCAGTCATCCCAACCTGCCTGCGCCTCTTTCCATGTGTCAAATGAAACCCTCATTGGTTGCATGATGCATCAACATGCATATATCCTTTAGGTTCAGGAGCACATGCATCAGGATCTCTGTGCTATCATGTTTACATGAACCTCTCATGTGCACATCCTTACCCTACCTACCAACCCTACCTAGGAGGTGATTATGCATCCTATAAATACAATTACTTTTACCCTGCACATCCACCTACTGCTTCTTCTGCTACACCCTCTACTGTTGGTGGAAATACCCCTACCATGCTACCTCTCCCTATTGGTCATAGAGCTACCATTATACAGGACTTGGCACTTCTTCTCCTTCTTACCCTCAAGCTCAAGAACTACATGACCTTGGTATGTCTTGGTCTAACCAGAATGCCAGGTGGCCCAGTCATGGTTTCAGTTCCTCTATCGATGAGGAGATGCCAGATCAGGCTGATGAGGAAGATGCTACTACTAATGAGGAGGAATCTGAGGATGGTTTTGATGGCTTTGTTGGGGCATCTAGTAATGAAGGTGACATTGCTCTCTCTACTGCGCCTTCAAATGGAGATGATGACTATGAGCCTGAAGCTTCTGATGATGATGCTAACGTTGCTGCTGCTGATGATGATGATGATGTGGACATAGATATCTTAGACATTTAGATGTTTTATCTTTTAGTCTATAGATTTTGATCATATATATCTTTCTAGACTATTTTTTATTAAAAACATCTGGGCACATTATCTGCGATGTACTATTTTCATCATGTTGTTGGTTTCATTGTTTGGGTTTGTAGTTGTTTTTAAGGTCATGCTTTCGATGTGGTAATCTTAATCATATGTACACTTACTCTTTGATTTACTATATCTCATGAGTTGGTTCCATGTTTTCCATATTTTGATTATGACTTAGATTGTTTGTTTCTCACTTGTCTCTATTTGGTGTATTCTTTGAGATTGCATGTCTTATGTTGTGGATGTATGTTTTGGATGTGCTTGGAGAAGACCTGGTTTTGTACTCTTCTACCACTTCCTTTTTTATAATGTCAAAAGGGGGAGATAATTTCAATGTTTTGAAGCTCAACCATATTGATTTTATTGTCTATGCGATCCTTTTCTTGTTCATTGTATGCTTTATCATGTGATTTGCTAAAGGACCATATAGTATACATGTTATATTGTTTTGTGTAGAAAGAGTAACTATGTAGGTAAGAGTAAGCATATATTGAGGGGGAGCAATTCACATTGTTAAAATAATGAATCCCCCTGCAATGAACAAGGTTAAGGTATAACTTTACATATCCTTTTCAATATGATTGAGGAATGGTTTGTCATTGTCAAAAGGGGGAGAATGTCGACTTGAGAGTTATACATTGTCCACATTTTGATAATGACTTAACCATTCCATTCCTATGCATCTAATATGTTTGTTAAAGATTGATTTTAGGCTTCAGGTACATTAAAATGATCAAATTACACAAGCCCTAGCTTGTTCAAGTTCAAGTCGAAAGCAATGCAAGTGTGCTTTTTGGGAAATCACTTCACCTTAGATTAATTTTGTAATCACGTGTATTGATGATATGACTTATAACTAAGATGAGAATAAATCAGGGACACTTAATTCCAATGTTTGGTCACTCAAAAATCATTTTGGAAAATTTGTCACATCATGTTTGTCTATCGGGTTTCCAGCGATGGATTTTCTAAAATGAGCAATCAGTCGAGTTGTACACTCACAGAATTTGATCGATCAATCAACTAAGCAAAACTAATTTTGACTCATCGGTCAAGTTTCCCAGAACAAACTCGACCGATAGTTTGAAAAATGGTTGTATCATTTAGTGTATCGGTCGAGTTATCTTTATTTGAACTCGGTCGAATGTACACTACGGAAAATGCAGAAAAAGTGATTATAACCGTTGGAGAGTTATTGTAAACGAAAATAGATCTTTTGCAAGTTGTAAAATGGTTATTTTTCATTCTTATGTGATCTCCACACCCAAAGGAACACCCCCAACTATAAATAGGACCGCTTGGAGTTCATTCCAATTTTACTCATTCATGCTATTCTAAGTCCTTGGTATAGTTGAGTGTGTTGCAACCCTTTGAGCCCCTTTCTCTCTCTCATTACAAAGAATTTCGTGATTATGAGTGAGTTAGTCATGTTGTAAGAGAGCTACCTCCATGTGCTTATAAATCTCTCATTCATTCCTTCTTCCTAATTCTGTTTCTCAAAGAGCAAAGGTTGAAGCAAGCTACTCCTAGTGAAGGTGAAGTTGTTGTTGGTCTTCTTCAAGGTTGAATAAGAGGTGAAGATCTTCTCTGGGTGAAGGAGAAGGGAAAGGCCAAGATTCAAGAAGAGTGGGTAATTCCTTCAAGACCATAGACTTGATGCAAGTGTGGGTAAGTCCTTGTTGAAGGCTGAAGACATCTTGATCAAGTAAGTAAGTCCTTGTGTAGGTGAAAGACTCTTGTCTTGAGTAGGTAAGTCCTTGGATGTATGGTGGTCTCCTTATATCTCTTATGATGGAATATTATTATACACAGATTGCAAAGTCCTAGAGGTTGACCCCTCTAGGTAGCGGATTGACTATCTCCTAGTTTGGAGATTGGAACCACTCTAACCACCTTGTCCAAGTGCATATTTCAATTTCTTTAATCCTTGCTATGCTTGCTTGGATAGGACTTCATATTAATCTTAAGCATTTGGTTTCAATTGATATAATTTGAAGGTATAACTTTTCTTGTGAGAATTTTGAAGCTCTATTCACCCCCCTCTAGAGCCCTAGATCCAATGGGATTTAATCAAAATAGAGAGATCTACAATTATAGATGAATTTATGTCACTATATGGCTTGGAATCAGGTGTTGTTCAATTTTATCTCATTAGTGTCATAGATGGCTAGGATTTTTCATCTAGGAGTGGTATTCATATTTTCCATTATAACTAGGTTATATATGCAAAGTTACATATTCAATCATTTCATATTTCTCTAGATTAGTTCCTAAAACATTATCTTCTAGTATCGAATATGAACAATTATATTTAGTAACTAGGGTTTAAGATGCTTACTATATAATTTATTATTTACCAAGATACCCTTAGTAGAAACATTTAGGTTTAATTTAAACATACTTAATGTGCATTAGTCATATAGTTAGATCTTGATTATGTTCCCAAATATATGTAGAATCTAAATAAACTAAAATAAGGTAATTTAATGCATTGTTCCACCCACATGTCATCTAAACTAAGGTGGTGTCCATAAAATCAACCCATGGGTATAGTTATAAGAGTAACCCTTTCTATGTGTATATAACTATTCATTCTCTTATATATTAATCTTCTTCAATTTACACGGATTAAGATAATATAATTCCCAAATCCATATTTCATTCTTACTAAGAAATATACATGCATGCCTAACATATGAATCCAGGTTTGTGATTAATATGAGACATACATTAATATAGTAGATCATCAAGGATAGGTTAACTCGAACTATTTCTAACTAATGTGTATTATATATACTGATACACATTTTGGCTATATGATTGGGATATTTAAATGGTTGTAGTAAATATTTCTAATATAGTGACTATTATATGTATTAGCATTATTACCAATGTTTCTACTTTTGTTTTGTAAACCAAAGTTATAAGAAGCAGACATACCTACATGCAGTAGAAAATCTCCTCTACCAAATTGTCTACAGCTTCAGTTCCATGTAGACTAGATTGCATCTCATCCTCTTGATTGAGGGCTTAGTTGAGATGGCTCTTGACAGCTTCTTGGCTTAATGAAGTCTATGGAATTTTTCAATCTATTACCCAAGTTACTACTTTATTAGTTTGGGATCCCAATTCTAGGTTTTCTAACATAAGTAAGGCAAGGAGTCCTTCCTTCTCCGGACTTATATAGGTTATTAGGAGTTGGTGTATGATGCAACATGGTATAGGAAATCATAGCAGGTTGCACGATGGTGGTTGATGAAGAAGACTCTACCAAAGATAATGAAATGTATGTAAGATTATATGTATGGCAATCTCAGTTGGACTAATAATCGGTGATGGTGATAACCTCCCATTTTATGATGTTATCTTGCTAGTTTTTCTTAGTTTTCCATACTCTTTCTTAGATAAATTAGATTAAATACTTAACTTTCTAGCTTTATTGTAAATATACCAATAGACTGATATTTCTCTTTTCTTCTTACTGATAAACCCAAAAAAATCACAAAAGTCTCAACCATACTAGTCCCCAGACGGCGAAGACTCAACCAGTCTCCAAGACCGTGAGGATGCTTAACGGTCTCAATACCGCGAAGACTCAACCGGTCTCCAAGACCGTGAGGATTCTTAACGGTCTCAAGACCGTGAAGACTTAACCGGTCTCCAAGACCGTGAGGATGCTTAACAGTCTCAAGACCGCGAAGAATCAATTGATCTCCAAGACTGTGAGGATGCTTAACAGTCTCAAGACCGCGAAGACTCAACTGGTCTCCAAGATCGTGAGGATTCTTAATGGTCTCAAGACCGTGAAGGCTCAACTGGTCTCCAAGACCATGAGGATGCTTAACGGTCTCAAGACCGTGAAGACTCAACCGGTCTCCAAGACCGTGAGGATGCTTAACGATCTCAAGATCGTGAAGACCAAAAGTTCTCAAGACCGTTCAAGATCCTTGGAGCCAATAAATAGGACTTAAGGGGTCCTCATTCAGCATCAATTCTTAGACGCCCAAAGGCTGCCTCATTTGTTCCAGAGCTGTTTTATCTTTCATCCTTTGCCCCAAGGCTGTCGGTCTAAGATCCACACTCCATCCATAATCCTACTTTCTCTCTCATCGACATAGAAGGTGGGGAGTGAAGGATTCATCACCAAAGCAACCATGCAACGTGAAGATAGTTGTTCTCTACCCCAAGGGGTCAACCTTCCTCCCTCCTATGTGGAGATGATGTTTTCCTTCTCTTCTCCTGTCTCTTTCTCTATTCTTGCCATGAGTGAGTAGTTCCATACACTAGGGTGCGGGGAGTAGCCCCGCTACCCATGTTTTCATTTCATGCATTGTAATTCATGAGTTTGCAATAAAGAAATATCATCTTTTCATTTCAACAGCAATTGTTTAATGAATACTAGTTTCTAGATCACCAACTTGTGTTATCTATTATCTACTAGTACAAATTGTCTATGTTTGTGCTTTTAGATTCGATTATCGATTGTATGTGGGTTCTTGATGTATGTAGTCACCATATATCTATTTCAGTATCTAGGAACGCTTTTCAAGGAGTGGAGTAAACTCACATCCATCATCGTACTTTCATACTATGAAATGGAATCAGTTGATGTATGGAAGTACAACTTTGATAGGTCGAGGAACACACTTTGCGAAGGGAGTTATGCAAAGTAAGTGACCATTTGTTCGGGGATGACTAGTATTGCAGTACTTCCATGTTTCTCGTAGTTGGTTATTCGAAAGAAAGCTAAATCTACAAAGATACTAATTGTCTAGATTCTTATTGCAAGCCATGTTATTATGATGCATGTTATGATCCATTTGTAAGTGGTGGTGAAACTCAATCACATCCTAGTGGCTTCCAAATATTGTTTACAACCTTAATTTTACTTTCCTGACATTTAATTTACATTTGCATTGTAGTTTAATCATCAAACCAACTCTTCGATCTAAGTATCGACTTTTGAGTAGATAAGTGGAATTATAATGTTTTCCATATTGTTAAACCCTTAACAAGACCATTGTCTCATGGATTCGACCCTCAACTGTACTATGATAAGACTTCCACATACCTTAGCGTACATGGGTGGAGATCTTATTATAGCACACACAAGGTTAAACTTAGAGACTTACTATCTCTAGGATTTTTAGTGGTGCACGCAACTCCACACGAGTGGAGGTTCCATCAAAAATTGGTGTCGTTGGTGGGGACAACGGAACGTTTTAATTTCATTTATCAACTTGCTAGTTGATTAGGATTTTACATTTTACCTTGATAACTAATTCATATCTTTTTGATTCCATCATCTTTCTACCATCTAAAGTGTGATTTTTCTTCTACTCAGGTAGAAAACATGTATGCAAAACCGTGGTTTCTCCCCTAAACCAAAGTATAACTCTGAGGTAGAACGAAACTTCCACCGACACATCAGACTCAACCTCCAACAAGCCAGACAGATGGCTGAAGTACAATGCCAAGCCGCCTTGGTACTGGAAAGAGTCAACACATCTATAGTAGCTCAGAGAGCACAACTCATCGCTGATACACATGCTCAAGTCCAAGCTAAAGTTCGAGCTGAAGAGCAAGCTCACATCCAAGCTGAAAATGAGGTAGCCACAGTAGCTGCTCAGTTATTGATAAGGAACAAGCAACTTTGAGACTACGTTGTTTCTAAAAACTCCAAGGATAATCACCCAGTTCAGCTTCCGCTCATTAATGTTCCTAACATCGAGATTTGAACACAACGAATCCAAATCATGCAAGGCATCTCGTTCTCTGGAAACGCAGGAGATGATTGCATGGACTATTTGAAGCGATTCAGGGCACTCTACCGATTGCTACCACAAGCCGGAGCTACCCTCGATGCAATCATGATCCGACTTTTCAACTTCACTCTGTCTCGAAAGGCACTAAGCTGGTATAACTCTTTAGATGGAGAGCCAATCACCACCTGGGCTCCCTTGGAAGAATTTTTTTTGGAGAAGTTCTTTCCTCCCTCATTGACCTACCAGATTAGAGGACAGATCAACCAGTTCCTTCAACTTCCTGGAGAATCACTAGCAAAATCATGGGAAAGATGTAAGGAACTTCTGAGAAAATGCCCACATGAAGGAATCTCACAAAACCAGCTCATAGAAACATTCTATAGAGGGGTAAGTGATGAAATAAAGAAGTTTTTAGATTCCTCATCTGGAGGAAATTTCATGAGACAGAATTATGAGGACGCCTGGAAGATTGTTACGCTCAGAGCCGAGAACCAATCTAATTGGGGAAGGCCATCTATAGGAGGAGTCCTAAAAGTCTACAAAGCTGAAAAATCTATAGAAATGAAATCTATCGCTGAAGCTCTGAAGAACATAGTTCATAAGAAGCAAGCCCTTGAAACAACATTTGGAGAATATGACAGGAAGAAGAACTCCCAAGTTCAACAAGTTAAAGCAGCTAGTGAGACTTGTGAAGCTTGTCATGTATCAGATCACCCCACATTATCATGTGGCCTTTTATACAATGTGATGATGAATCTGCAGATACCTCAGCCACAATATGAACCAATCATTGAACAACCCGAGGATCACCTGCTAGAGCAGGTTAACTCTATCCATACCATACCGGGTCAAGCATACTATAGCCCGGATCAACCAAGAAACCACCCTAGATTTTAGTATGGGAACCCCACGAGAACTTCCAATCCGCAACACCAAACACAAGGTGGGTCTTCTAATAGACCACCACATGGATTCCAGAGCAATTATAACCAAAACCAAGGAAACTATAGAGGTGGGGTTCAAAGATTTGTCCACCCAAGAAATTCTTCTTCATACTATCAATACACTCATACTATCAATACACCCACAATTGCACCAACCTCAATCACAACAACCGCAAATTCAACAACTTCAGTTGATAACTCCTCAACAATAGCAGCCTCAAGGACAGCAACAAATTACATAGCATCAACAAAAGAATGCTCAACCTCCGTCAACAGATGAGTTGTCTCTGATAAGGCAAATGCTACAATCTCAACAGACCATGCTCGCCAACCAGCAGGCTCAACAGAAAGTCGTAGAGACCCAATTGGCACAAATTGCAGCTTAGTTGAAACCTCCAGTGGGTACTTTCACCGGTCAGTCAGAAATAAATCTGAGACATGATCAACATAGACCAGAACAACTGAATGCAGTTACCAAAAGATCTGGTCATGTTCTTACTGAATCTACCAAAGTCATTCAGGAAGGCGACGGTACCGCTAAAATCATCCCAACTATAAACATAAATTAAGAAATTGAAAAATCTGTAGAGGTCGAGAAGGAAAAGGACAAAGAACTAGTTTTCAAAGAACCAGAAGTCCCACCATACAAGCCCAGGATACCCTATCCAGGAAGATTGAGAGAGACTAAACTAGATTCTAGATTCCAAAAGTTCAAGGAAGCAATGAAGAAGTTATATGTTGATATTCCGTTCCTTGATGCTCACTCTGAAATTCCAGCCTGGTCTAAATATCTAAAGACTTTTCTATCAAAGAAATACATGACCGAAGAACATGAGATAGTAAAATTAGCTCAGACTACTTCTGACATCATTGTCAACAAAATGCCGAAAAAACAAAAGGACCCTGGATCCTTCAGCATCCGATGTTCTATAGGAAACACATCTTGCAAGAAAGGATTAGCTGATTTGGGGGCCAGCATATCTATCATGCCCTTTTCTATGAGTAAAAGATTGGGCTTTACTGACTTGCTACCCACAACAATGACAATCCAGTTGGCTAATTCTACCATTACTGCACCTTTGGGAATTATTGAAGATATCCCAGTGAGAGTAGGAAGAGACTCTTATGTCCCTTGAAATTTTTTTGTCATGGACATAAAAGAAGATCTAAGGTATCCAATAATATTCAGCAGTCCTTTCCTTGCGACAGCCAGAGCACTAATTGATGTCGAAGCTGGCACAATTACCTTAAGGCTAGGGAAAGAAACTATTCAATTCAGAGTCTTTGACAGCCTTAAAAGTCCTAGCATCCACAAAGAAGTCTTTCTTCTTGAGGCAATAGATAAAATGTCCCTGCTGAAGCAAGAAACTCCTTAACCATCTGATGCTCTGGAAGACATCTTAACGAATCTAGAAGCCGAATTTTCAACCGACGAACTTGTTCAACAATGTCTGCAATACCTAGAACAAGCCAAAGAAGTTCCAGAATCTAGTTTTGAGGAGTTGAAATCTGTCATTACTATGGAGACTATTGAAGTGCCCAAGGCACCAGAAATGAAATTCCTACCAGCTGGACTCAAACATGTCGTTCTAGATGAAGAAAAACTATGTCCAGTCATCATCAGTTCCACTTTGATGGACAACCAGGAAGAAAGACTCCTTGTTAAATTAAGAAAGCACAAGAAAGCCATTGGATATAAGATGACCGATCTAATCAGGGTAAATAAAACTTTGTGCATGCACATATTACCTATGAAGGAAGAGTTCAAACCATCATGGGAGCACCAGAGGTAGATTAACCCGAATCTTAAAGAGGTAGTTCACCTCAACGTTCTAAAACTTCTAAAAGCTGGTATTATCTATCCAATTTCTGACTCCCAATGGGTAAGTCCAGTCCAGGTAGTTCTTAAGAAAGGGGGACCATTGTTATTTTGAATGATAAAGATGAACCCGTACCCATTTGGACTGTTACTGGATGAAGGATGTGCATCGACTATAGAAAACTGAACAAGGCAACAAGGAAACCCCACTTCCCTTTACCTTTTCTTGATAAAGTCCTTGAACGTCTAGCTCACCAAAAATTCTATTGCTATCTTGATGGCTACTCAGGATTTTATCAAATTCCGATACACCCTAAAGATCAAGAAAAGACAACTTTTACCTATCCTTTTGGAACGTACGCCTTCAGGAGAATGCATTTTGGGCTATGTAATGCACCTGCAACATTCTAGAGATGTATGTCCGCCATATTTGCAGGTTTAACTAAATCTATCATGGAGGTATTCATGGATGACTTCTTAGTCTATGGAGATTCCTTCGATAACTGTCTGCTTAATCTTAGTAAAGTGCTACAAAGATGCGAGGAAATAAATCTATTCCTTAATTGGGAAAAATGTCACTTTATGGTAACAGAAGGTATTGTCCTCGAGCATCGGGTGAGTGAACGAGGGATTGAAGTAGACAAAGCAAAAATAGATGTCATTTCAAGGTTGTCACCACCAAAAGACATCAGAGCAGTACAAGCTTTCTTGGGCCATGCCAGATTTTACCGAAGATTCATCAAAGATTTTTCAAAAATAGCAAAGCCCATGACTCACCTGTTAACTAAAGATGCGGACTTCAATTTCGATCAAGAATGTTTACATAACTTCATGACTCTAAAAAATTCTTTAGTCTTTGTGCCTAAATTAAGAGCTCTTGATTGGTCACAACCCTTTCATATAATGTGTGACGCCAGTGACTACGCTATAGGAGCAGTACTAGGGCATAGGATAGATAAGAAGACTTACGTGATATATTACGCATCAAAAATGCTTGATGAGGCCTAAAAGAACTATAAAACTATAGAAAAGAATTCTTGGAAATCATCTATGCTTTCGAGAAATTCCGTTCTTACCTAATCGGATGAAAGGTTACAGTTTACACAGATCAGTCAGCAATAAAATATCTGATTCAGAAACAAGACGCCAAACCTAGACTTATTCGCTGGGTGTTGATGCTTCAAGAGTTTGACCTAGAAATAAAGGACAAAATTGGGGTGGAAAATGTTGTCGCCGATCACTTGAGTTGCAATGAGGCTCAAGACGAAGATAATATACCTATCTGCGACTCTCTACCTCATGACCAACTCATGAAGGTCACCATTGGATTCCCCTGGTACACCGACATAGTAAACTATTTGGCTACGGGAATGGTCCATGCTTCTGCTTCCTATCATGACAGGAAGAAATTTTTCCATGACGTCAAGCAGTACTTCTGGGATGAACCATACCTCTTCCGCTTATGCATAGATGGATTATTCCGCCATTGTCATCCTGAAGAAGAAATCATCCCAGTCTTGGAACACTGCCATTTTGGCCCCACTAGGGGCACATGAGTTCAAAGAAGACTGCTCTTAAAGTCTTACAGTCGGGTTTCTTCTGGTCGACAATAGCAACAGATGCACATGAGTTCGTACAATCATGTGGTAAATGTCAGCTCTCTGGAGGGATATCCAATCAGAACAAAATGCCACTAACTCTATGGTAGGAAATTAAACTCTTCGATGTATGGGGAGTGGACTATATGGGTCTATTTCCCTCATCATATGGATTATTCTATATATTAGTCGATGTGGATTATGTATCCAAATGGGTAGAAGCTATACCCAATGTATCTTATGATTCTAAACCGGTTATTAAGTTGTTCAACGACATTATCTTTCCTAGATTTGGAGTTCCTAGAACAGTCATATCCGACGGAGGGTCACATTTCTTTGAACATATCTTTGAAGCACTTCTGCAAAAATACGGAGTAAAACACAAGGTCGCCACTCATCCGTAGATAAGAGGTCAAGTTGAAGTCTCAAACAGAAAACTGAAAGCTATTTTAGAGAAGACTGTCAATAGAAACTGCACAGACTGGTCCACCAAGCTTCCTAATGCTCTTTGGGCATATCGTACTGCTTACAAGACACCAATAGGAACAACTCTGTTCTGTTTGGTGTATGGAAAGTCATGCCATCTTCCAGTCGAACTAGAACACAAGGCTTGGTGGGCTATTAAACATTTGAAATTTTAATTTCAAAAGTGCTGGCAAATACAGACAACTTCAGTTACAAGAACTTGAAAAACTAAGAATGTTTGCTTACCAGAATGCCAGGATTTACAAAAAGCAAACTAAGATGTGGCATGATGTCCACCTTAAAAGAAAAGATATCATTGTCAGAGACAAGGTCCTTCTTTTCAATTCCAGATTCAAAATATTTCCCGGGAAACTCCGCACAAAGTGGTCTGGACCCTTCACTATCAAGCATATCTACCCAAGTGAAGCGGTCATCATCCTATATGACAATTGAGGAGAAAGGACTGTTAATGGCCACAGACTGAAAAGATATTATACTCCAGTCGATAAAACTCTAAGACAAACAATTGACATTCATGACCCCACTGCATCAACCTGATCAAGCCAGAATCTCGTCGAGCCTGCGACGTAAAACCAAAGTGCTACTTGGGAGGCAACCCAAGAACTGAGTATCACCTTTCCTTTTCATTTATATTCTTCCTTCCTTAGTTTTGATAATTTTCTAGTCTCTTATTTCATTATTTAATCTCATTCAGAAAATATAAAAATTAATATAAGCAACCCAACAAATATTAAAATACAAAAATCAATAACCAAAATAATTTTACCCATATGGTCTTAAAACCGTTTGGTCCTCACGGTCTCGAAACTATTTGGAGCCAAACGATCTTCAAACCATTTTGTCCTCACGGTCTCGAAACCATTTGGAGCCAAACGGTCTTGAAATCATTTGGTCCTCATGATTTCGAAACCGTTTGGACCCAAACAGTCTTGAAACTATTTGGTCCTCACGGTCTCAAAACCATTTGGACCCAGACGGTCTTGAAACCGTTTGGTCCTCACAGTCTTGAAACCGTTTGGATCCAAATAGTCTTGAAACCATTTGGTCCTCACGGTCTCGAGACTATTTGGACCCAAACGGTTTCGAGAATGTTTGCCCTAAAGGGAATATGAACAGTTCCCACCCATCTCTATAAATACAACCTTAAACCCTCCCTTTTTCTTTTCTTCGATTCTCGAATCCCTCCCACAAATCTGTTCCATTCCTTCCACTCTCTCCCGTGTGACCCTGCTCCCTCCTTCTTGCTCCTGTGCGACCCAAGCAGCACCGACGCTTCACGCACCTTTCCTTCTTCTTCCTCATTTCCTGCGAACCCAACTGTAGCCTCCTTTTTCTTCTTATTCCGCACCCCTCCAGCAGTATTTCTCACACTTTTAACAACAGCTCCTCCCTCTTCTCTGCCGCTCACTCCATAGCTAGGTAGAGCAACGTTCTCAATCATCATCATCATCGCCATCACCACCGCAGTGTGTGCCTTTCTTCTTCACCATCTCCGTACCGCCGGCCATTGCAGCTTGCTCTCGTCACCGTCGATACCTTCATCGCCGCCGACGCTTCCTCTCCTCCTATTACCAACTACCGACATGTCCCTAGCAGTTTCGAAACTGAGTAGGCCCTCACGGTTTTGCAAACCGCATGGACCCTCACGGTTTTGCAAACCGCATGCACCCTCGCAGTTTCACCTTTGTGGTTTCACCCTAGCAGTTTCACCCTCACGGTTTTGCGAACTGCATGGACCCTCGCGGTTTTGCAAACTGCATGGATCCTCAGAGTTTTCAAAACTGAACAGGCCCTCAAAGTTTTGCAAACTTCATGGACCCTCGCGGTTTTGCAAACCGCATGCACTCTCGCGGTTTCACCTTCGTGGTTTCACCCTCGCGGTTTCACCCTATCAGTTTCACCCTCGCAGTTTTGCAAACCGCATGGATCCTCATGGTTTTCGAAACCAAGCTGGCCCTCACGATTTTGCAAACTGCATGAACCCTCACGATTTTACTCCTAACGATTTCATCCTTGCAGTTTCACCCTCGTGGTTTCAACCTTAACAATTTCACCTCTCGTAGTTTCAATCCTAACG
The DNA here is from genome assembly GCA_963693085.1 of Alisma plantago-aquatica. Classification (NCBI taxonomy): domain Eukaryota; kingdom Viridiplantae; phylum Streptophyta; class Magnoliopsida; order Alismatales; family Alismataceae; genus Alisma; species Alisma plantago-aquatica. The sequence continues at coordinate 1,261,615,482 of OY856412.1, forward strand.
GTTTCACTCTTCACGGTTTCATTCTTAACGATTTCACTTCTCACAATGTTTAAACCGCATTACCTCCTCACGATCTTAAGACTGTGATGCTTGCACCATTTTGCACATTCCTCATCATTCATACAAAATATTGCTAATATATCATTTCTTGTTCACATTTTATAGAATGACCTCACCTGTAAAGGAAGTTGCTGAAGCAACCCAATGGACCAAATAATAGTTGTTGGAGCGCCGAGACAGGCTCCAACACATTGTTGACATGTGCGCAAAGACGGGTAAAACTCCAGCTAAATTGGCCCAAGTCCTTCACGACCTTGAGCGTGTCAACAAATGTCTGGCGGAGGACCCAGTTGAGGACCTCGAAGAACCTTCCTCAACTGATGAAGGCTCTGACTATGAGCCAAACTCCAATGAAGAATCCCCATCCATCAAGTCAAAGGGCAAGCGGAAGGCCCAGGAGGTTGCAACTGAACGACCAACAAATAGACGGGCAATGATACAAGTTCAGCCCACGACCTCCAGGGAACCTATTCTAGCAGGACAAGCAACTCCTTCTGTCATTCCTGCAACTGCACCAACTGATCTTCAGATTCAACATCTACAAGTTGCTGACAAAATTCTGAAGCCAACAAAGTATATCTGCTCTAGCATACTGAAGAGGATGGGAGTATACAACAGAGTTATCGACCTCCTCGATAAGGCAAACCTCTCCAAACTCTACTTCGTCGCTGAGAATTCCTACCTCGAGCCCACATTGGAATTCTTCACCCACCTTACCAAACAACTAGTGGAAGACAAGGACAAACAAAGGGACGGGGGTGAACGCAAGCTCGCCGCCTCACTTTTTGGAAAGTAGGTTACATTAACTGAACACCTGTTGAACAAAATCTTCATCGACAGCCCAGACCAGCTGAAGAATGCTATGGACGTAGGTTTGGATCACCAACTGTTCAACAGGCACACCTTCTGGAAATCTTTGACTAGAATCCCAAACTACGATTCCAAAACCTACAAAGCCTCCAACATCCACTCCTGCCTAGTGTGAGCGCTGCATAGAATTATAACAGGAGCACTTTTCCCTAGAAAAAAGAGTGTGAATGTGCTCATCTCAGGCGTCTTCATACTATGGTCCATCTTAAAGGGGCAGTCGGTCAATATCGGATGGCATTTGATACATAAACATACATCTTATGCCCCCAGGAAGGAAATCTGCATGGGTGGTCACATGACAACAATTCTGAAATACCACAAGATGGAAGGACCACTCAAGAACTGTACATTGATAAAAGGTGACAACCTAACCAATGAGCATATTTTGAAAAACACATACATCATCAAAGAGAAGGATAGAAAGCTCCATTATGTTTTCTGCCCCACTTTCAATGAATCAAGAATGTTGTTACCACTTTCTAAGCTTGCAGATTATGATAAAGACAAATATCTGTTCACTCAAGAGGATATGACTACTCTATTAGCCTCTATAAAAGGGAAGGGGAAACAAGCGACAGAAGGGTGAATGGAGCATAGTGTCACTGCTCCCGCAACATAGCAAAAGAAAATACCAGTGATGCGGCCGTCCAAACTGTGAACACATAAGCAACAGCAGTCTGGGACGCCCACATCTAAGATCACCCCAGAGGCAGAGCACCCCTAGGCAGTTACCTTCCGGAATCCAACATCCAACCCCTTCATCTTGGGTTTGGATATTCGGATCACCTCTACATCCACTCCCGCCATCCTAGGGATAGAGGGGTCGAGACCTCTACCCTCCACCACTTCTCCACCTTCCACCATTCTGCTATTTTTCACCACCCTACACCACACCACTCTTCCACCATATTCCACAATCATACCCACCAGCATTCCATTCTCCACAACCTCAACTTCCACCACATCTTCTGCTTCACTCCTTTTTCCCACGGGTGAGCCAATTTTCACCTCAACGCCCGATCTCACCTTCACTTCCACCACCTTCCCCCCGACATTCTCGGTTCCACCTTTCATATCCAGAATGTCGCCACCTTTCTCATCCGCCAACACCCCGATACCACTGGTGACTCCTTCTACAGTCGCCATGCTATTCACAGATCCACCAATGGTGTCTCTCTCACACGGCACCTCCACCCTTCCACCTGGACCCCAGCCACCACACCCATCCACCAGTGGGGTCCCCTTTTCACAAGTCAGTGAGGCATTCAGACATCAATTTGACGCTATTTGAACCCTCCTCACCGACCCTTCTAACATCTTACAATCTATTCTTTCTTGTGCGCAGGGGCTTTCCATGCAGGTATCCAACATAGACAAGCGAACTAACGCCTTATCGGACCTCCTCACAAGCATTCAACAATGACAGGAATCAGCAGTCCAGCAAGTCAACCAAGTTGACGACCGCTTACGTAACCTACCAGAGTTGATGATTAGCATGAAGAGCCTACAAGATACGTTAGTTCAGCAAGTCGACAGGATCACCAAAGAATCTCAACCTTTACCTGCGACCCTTCGCGCGCTTCAACAGCAACAAGCTGCAATGAGCACGCGTATGGATCACATGGAAAGCAGCCTCACACAAATCATCCTCTACCAGAAGAAGCATGCAAATGATGCTTTAGATCAGCTACAAACAAAAGTGACTGGTCTAACAACATGAATCCTCTCCGTTGAAGCAAGATACACAGATCTCAAGGAAAGCCACGACGCACTGATCGAAACCCATGAGCATGTGCAAGTGGCACTTGAAGAATTACAAGCCATCCATCAGCAATGCAAGAAAGCATCCACTAAGAAGAACAAAGACAAAGCAGCAGATGACAAAGATGATGAAGATGATGACAATGACGATGATGATTTTGATTCCTCGGCTGACTCCAATGTTGACAACTCCTCTTCAGACGACCAACTAGACGACCCAGGCAATGCTGGAGAGGGCACCAGTCGAGGAGTAGATAATACAAAATGGGAGATGGTGGAGACCACAGGGAGGGTGGTAGCAAAGATTCTGAAGACCACTGTGCTCCTATCAACAATGACAACGTCACAATGTCCTATGAAGACCAATTCTTCAATTTTTCTGCTATGGGCTCTCTGGGGGACACTGCCAAAGATGCGGCTTTTACTGAGTTTCAACAATGCATACTGGAAACCAACACTAGCCCGCTCACAGCAGCTTTCACGCTTCTCGAACCATCTGCTTTGGGGCAAGCTGCAGTCCTCCCCCTAGAATAGGAGAATTCTGACTAAGTGAGTCTCGACACCGACGATCAACTCGACTCCGACTCTAAAGAGAATGAAGATCTGCCAAAATATTTTGATGATAATGAATAGACTTCACTTCCTCCTCCAGAAGCCCTTCCCTCGCCGCCACCCCTACCTCACAAGATGCATGGCTTAGATATGGCGTCCATCTCTACATTAGATTTCCAGGACGTCTTCATCTTAAACACTGTTGTAGACAATGCCAAAGATGGGGGGACATCCTCTATAATAACACAAAGACAAAGCGCAAGCTGACACGTGAAGATTTCTGTGTTCTTCTACAACCTTAGTCGGCAGTGAAGATGGCTATCTTCCGTGTACTGCTTTCCAATGCAATAGAGGAATTTTGGAGCCCAAAGAAAAAGTAGTCCATTTTCAATGCTTCACTTGCTCTAGCATTATGCCTATTGAATAAGGACTTCTAGGCAAAATCCATCGAGTGGCTGCAAAAGGGTCTCGCAAGAAAGGCATGCTACATCACGGTGCCTTTTAAAGTTTCTAGCCACTGGCTCCTCATCATCATTGACACCGAGGCCCGCAACGCCAAGGTATACAATTTTTGCACCAGTGAGCTTAAGGCGGGAACCATTAACTTCACTGGTTCAGAAGCCAGAGAAGCACGATGCATTCCCTTCTATCTTCGCGAAGTTATATGGGCCACCTTCCCATCTCTTTCACACGGATGGAGCCAACCATGGTTCAAGATCATCAACCCAGCCATTCAGACACTAGAAGGCTCAGGGGATTGCGCTCTCTGCACAATCAGATTCATTGAAGCCCTCAACCAAAATATCCCCTTTACCGAGCTGGCTACAGAAGATATGCATGCTTTACAGGGACAATACGCCATGGAGCTCATTTGTGACAGACGGTTCTTCAAGGACCCGACAATGGAACATGATGACGTACCCCATTATTTATTCTCTTCTATCCAACATCCACAAAAGCAACCTTTTAGACAAATTCTAAAGGAGTTGGAGCAACAATAACAACAAACCACCACGGTCCCATAAAAGCATCAACGAGAGCCTTACACTTTTGATATGGAAGAAGATAAGGGGGACATAGAACTACTAACAGGAGCTATCATCAACAGATCCCCCAAAGATATGGTGCCTCTTTCTGAAATAACACCGACATTCCCAAATTTTGACCTTGCTCCATGCAAGAGTCTTTCTAATAATGAACTCAGACTCATCATGTCTCGACTATATGTAGAGAATGAAGAGCTTGTTTTCCTCGAAGGGAATATTCTTGTAATGGCTAATGCACTCCATGAGACCGTACAAGTAAAAGGTACACTGTCTGTGAGCGTGATGGCCGCCAACCAATATCTTTTAGCACGAGACTTACCTACAGTTTACATGGCATCCACATACCTGAAGGATGATTTGCTCAGATCAAAGAACTTCGAAACCACAGAAGCTCTTATTTCATACCTTAAACATACGACGACTCTGAAGTTCATCTTGTTTCCCTTCCTTCACTTTGAGCATTGGATGCTGCTGGAAACAAACTTACACAACAGAGCTACAACTATCTACAATAGTACTGATAGCAAGATCAATCCAAACTAGAGACAGTATAACATCATAGAAAAGATGCCCACGGAGGAAGTGGTAAAGGACTGTGTCGAATGACTACACGATCTTCTAGGCGAGCGCACAAAGGCGTACAACAGAGCACATTTCAAGCGCCCAACCTTCTGCCACAGATGTCCCCAGCAAATTAGAGAATCTAACGACTGTAGATTTCACGTACTTTACTGGATGTATACCCTCACCATTCTTGACAAACGTGCCACCAATCTACTCCGTTGTCATGGATCCAATAAGGGTTTAACAGAACCTTGACACCCTTGCCCATGTACTTTTCAACCTATCACCTTGACACTCTGGGGAAAGAGTGAGTGATAAGTTTGGGAGGATTACACTGGGCAAGGGAAGAGGTATTATATTCAAACCTTCTTTTCTCTCTTCCTTTTTTTCATTACCATTATTTTTCACACAAATTATTCTTTTTGTTCAGATTTTCTGATAATTTCATTGATAAAATAATTTCTGTACATAAGACAACATTCGCTTTGGTAAGGGGACACCCCTAGCTAAGTTTGAGACAAAGTAGTCATCAGAAGCACTTACATAGTAGCATTTAGTCATGTAATTGTGAATTAATAAACTCGATATCCATGCATTTGCTTCAGTTCTACATCAGATTCTCCATAGGTCAAAACCGTGGTCAAAACAAGCCAAACGCTCTCAAGGATGGGAGGGAACCAGGTGAAATCCAAATCAAGGAACCTCATAAGTGGACCGTCAAGTACGAAACTGGAACAAGTGCATGATGGAAACTCTAGGGAACAATTTTTTTATTTTCAAAAAGAGGCTTGGCATCCCAAATAAAATCCCTAAATACCCAATTCCCAAGTCAGTGAGCATATGAAAAAAAGCATGCGTGTTGAGTAAAAACATGAGAGTTGTGCCATGCATAAGGACTTATATGATGAACCAATAATAGTCTTTCCCTGCTGATACATTCAGTTGCCCTCACGAAGGAAGATGTGTCACACCCGGTAGTAAGATCCTGAGGTCCTTAAATATATGAAAATCTGACAAAGATCTTGCCCGGCTGGTACATTCAGCTGCCCTCACAAAGCCATATGTGTCGCACCCGATAGTGAGACCATAAGCTTTAGATAAACCCTCCCCCCTCAAAGGGGGAGTTACACACTAGTCTTCATCCAACCCTCATACCTGTTTAGCTTCCAGTAGGAATTTTAAAGAAGTATAAAACTGACTTAGAGTCGAAGACATGTACAATTATACGGTCAAGGAAAAGGTGGTCCCAATGAGAGTTACGTGACATGGAAGAAACCTGAGAACCACACAACTCCTAATACCTGAAAGATCCAGAGTAAGTAGAAGCCTCAAAAAAAACCTAAGGGGATCTCTGGTATAGAATTGAAGCAAGAGTATAGAAATCTTCACTAAATAAAATCGCCTCGCCACTGTGTGCCTTAACTCTTTCCTGCTTGAGGACAAGCTAGACTCTAAGTTAGGGGGGTGATAACCTCCCATTTTGTGATGTTATCTTGCTAGTTTTTCTTAGTTTTCCATACTCTTTCTTAGATAAATTAGATTAAATACTTAACTTTCTAGCTTTATTGTAAATATACCAATAGACTAATATTTCTCTTTTATTATTATAGATAAACCCAAAAAAATCACAAAAGTCTCAACCAAACTGGTCCCCAGACCATGAAGACTCAACCGGACTCTAAGACCGTGAGGATGCTTAACGGTCTCAAGACCGCGAAGACTCAACTGGTCTCCAAGACCGTGAGGATTCCTAACGGTCTCAAGACTGTGAAGACTCAACCGGTCTCCAAGACTGTGAGGATGCTTAACGGTCTCAAGACCGCAAAGACTCGACTGGTCTCCAAGAGAGTAAGGATGCTTAACGGTCTCAAGACCGCAAAGACTCAACCGGTCTCCAAGATCGTGAGGATGCTTAACGGTCTCAAGACCGCGAAGGCTCAACCGGTCTCCATGACCGTGAGGATGCTTAACGGTCTCAAGACCGTGAAGACTCAACCAGTCTCCAAGACCGTGAGGATGTTTAACGATCTCAAGACCGTGAAGACCCAAAAGTTCTCAAGACCGTTCAAGATCCTTAGAGCCTATAAATAGGACTCAAGGGGTCCTCATTCAACATTGATTCTTAGACGCCCAAAGGCTGCCTCATTTGTTCCAGAGCTATTTTATCTTTCATCCTTCTCCCCAAGGCTTCCAGTCTAAGATCCACACTCCATCCATAAGCCTACTTTCTCTCTCATCGACATAGAAGGTGGGGAGTGAAGGATTCATCACCAAAGTAACCACGCAACATGAAGATAGCTGCTCTCTACCCCAAGGGGTCAACCTTCCTCCCTCCTACATGGAGATGATGTTTTCCTTCTCTTCTCCTGTCTCCTTCTCTGTTCTTGCAATGAGTGAGTAGTTCCATACACTAGGGTGCGGGGAGTAGCCCCGCTACCCATTTTTTCATTTCATAAATTGTAATTCATGAGTTTGCAATAGAGAAATATTATCTTTTCAGTTCAACATCAATCGTTTAATGAATGCTAGTTGCTTGATCACCAACTTGTGTTATCTATTATCTACTAATACAAATTATCTATGTTTGTGCTTTTACATTCGATTATCGATTGTATGTTGGTTCTTGATGTATGTTGTTACATCCTTGAAATTCATAGATTTCAAGCCTAAATGAATTAGGGAATATATGACAATGAACTGAGTGGAAGGATCTTGGTTGATAATTCCAAACCCTAGGATCATATTAAATGATCAATTTAAGTCAATAATATGCTTTTGAACATAAGTGTTCATACGAGGTTAATATAACATAAAATGATGATCAGAGCCTTAAGTTCGTAATTGGGAATGTGTTTATTCTCATGGAACCTTTTGAAAGCGCAAAAGATGATTCATGGACCTTATCTTCTTCCTAAGATGAGATAACATATAGGGGTATATTGTCCCAGAACTTGAGATGAATATGGTTTATTACATGGCTTTTGGGACTCTCATTAGGAAAGGAGTTTGATGAGTTTAAAATTTGTAACCTTTTATTGAGGATCCAACATCATGTTAAGAAAAAGGACAATGTAAGATAGAAGGTTTTCTAAGTTATGATAAGAAGGGGAGTCATGAAGAGAGAGGGAAGCATAATTTATTGAGTATAGGTTTTATTAACATGATTTATCTTTTAAAGGGACTTTCCCTTGAGCATACGGGGAAAGGAAACCCAGTTTCCTTCTCGATGGCTACTCCCTTTTCCTCTCTCCCTTCTTAATAGGAACCACTAGGTTTTCTTTAAGATAAGTATATATAGAAGGTTGTGGAGGAAACCCTCGTCACCCAAAACTTGACCCAGGCTGTGTAGGGTCCCTGTTTCCCCAAACTCTCTCTCTCTCTCTCATTTCAGTAAAGTGGAAACTCTGTGAAACCACAGGCAGCCGTGCCATTAACCTAGGTGTGAGACCTAGCCCTCCGTCCCTCTCGTTACTACATGCCTTGACCACCTAGAGGGTGCGACAATAGGCAAGAGCGAACAACATCTGGGGACCTGCAGATGATAGAGCCCAAGAGGAGGGTGAGTCGGCCACCCGGTTTGGCTCGGCCATGGCCCATGCAGGTTGACTCCAAGAGCAGGAAGAGGATCGCGGGCTATAGCTGGGGGCATACTTTGATGCCAGAAGGTACATCAACCCTACTGGGGAACTTTGGGACCGCTACGAGTGCCCTGAAAAGCAAGGCAGCGGCTCTAGCCGGGGATCTCGTCTCTGGCCATGGGTACAACGCAAGGAGGAAGCAGAGCTTCATCTCCCAGCTTTGGTGGCCTTCGAGGAAGCTACGGGTGTCTTCGCATCTGAAAGGGGCCGAAAGTGGGAGGTGGATCGTGCTTCGGCTATCTGAGGTCCTTGGATGCGGAGGGGGACGCTGGTTGGGCCACCTTCCGCGATGTCGGGGAGGAAGAACGCACCGTAGCGCAGGGAAGGTGAAGGGTAGAGTCGAAAGACTCTACTGCCCCTTCGGTGCTGTAAGGCGCAATGCACAACCCAGGAGGAGTTTGGTCAATATGTTATGTTTTTAGTCCTTGCTTCGCTGGAGCAAAGGACCAACTGGCCGCAGGCACACGCTAGGATGACGTCGCGTCTCCCGATTGGCCGGTAAGTATATTAACTTGAAATAATTGTAGTTAGCTATTGGTAACTCGATTGCAACATATAATATATGAAACTTGCTCAGAAAAATGAGAGGAATCCAAATAAAATATTATCAGAACCTGATCATGATTTCTATTCTAAAAGTACGTACAATACATGTCCTAAGGTATCTAATGTAAAAGGAAAACCTAGTTTTGTTTAATATGATGCTTAATTGTGTAGATTCACTTGTGTTGTGATAATGCCTGATCTAGACATGTATAATGAGTAAAACCTTGATAATGATGCATAATGGAATATTCTAGATGAGTAATCTTATATATGTGGTGTTAGGGTCTAAAACTAAGGTGGACATCTTGCTACGATCTTAATGTTAGTATTGTGATTTAGGTATCATGAGTAGTCTAATATGCTTAATATGATAATTAGGGTTTAACCTAATATGCATAACTGGGTTTGTAATCATAGAAAACATGATATGGTGGAATTAGGATTTGTAACCCTAATCCCTAGTCCAAACATGATATAGTCCTAAACCCTAATTTAGGAGTAGATCTAGAGAGGATTAATGTAATGCTAATACATGGTAACACATATGTAGTATGCTTTGATTCAGATACTTGTTGATTACATATCTTGTTGCTTGGATGTTTAGATACACTCATAAAGTATATGATGTTCTGCATGTTTTCTACAATGGCATGAGGTATGCGATTACGTTTATGAATACACGTATCGAATTTTGAGATTGCCGATGTTTCTCGACGAGATTGAATGAAAGATAAAGTGCTTGCTTGTTTATTTACTTCTTGCATATTATAAAGTTCCTATGAGTATCATGTAAAGTAAATAACAACATTCTGAAACCTGGGTTAGACTGATCTTAAGGGTAATGCACACGAGCCTCGGAGGGATAGTGATTACACCTGCGGTAGTTGACCAGATATGGGTTAGAATATGAAATAAGTTTATGTTCTTATATGCAAGATGAAGATGTTTTCTTATATGTGTACTTGTGATTATTGTTTGAACCCATGTACCAGTATAACTTATTATACTGATCGCGTATTTGTTTGTCGACGTTTTAGGTATACGATGATATTCTTGATAAGGGACATGAAGATAAAGATGAAACCACGTGAAGATTTTAATTTAAGTAAGGAGGATTTAGATAAATGCTTCTTCTCTATGTGCAATTCTGGTAATGAAACTTCAAGTAAGAGTTTTGTAAACGATACTTATGAATTAGTGAAATTGTTTTCCATTATTTATTATTTGCTAAATCTGGATCCTTGGGAAAATTTTGTGAGTAATGGATTTATCTTTTGGCCTTCCTTAATTGGGGTTTGCTGAAAAATGAGGTCGTTACATTTGGTATCAGAGCCCCAAATTTCTCAAATAATATTTAATAGATTATAATTTCGAGTAATCCGTAGAAATATGAAGGAATTATTAGGGCATTTTCTAAAAGACTGAGGTGTCTAGAAGGGACCACGACCGGGGGCTGACAAGATTTTCCTCCACACCGCTAGTCGGCTTACGATGACTGTAATCAAATGCTTATTTCATCTCATTATGAGGGAGGGAGATTGGATAGACACACATTATGCTTAAAGATGAGATAATGAGGATGAATATCCTACATTTAATGTGTAATGACATGGACTAAGGTTAGAGGTGTTACCTCACCCTGATGTTAAAATAATGAATAATAGGTTGGAGACCTAGGTGAAAGAAGAATTCACCAAGTAATGATGAAATCACAGATAAGAAACGTATACTAGAGATGTAGATATACTTGAATTTTAATTCAGGTGTCAATCTTAATAATAAAATAAAAATCAAGATACTAAAGAGAAGTTGTTAAAGCCATCTAAGTAGGGTGCTAACCCTGAGCTTTGAGGATAATATGAGTTACATTCACCTAGGCTTAGTATGCCTGAATTTTTGGGACAAAATTCCCTTTAAGGAGGGGTGAATGTTACATCCTTGAAAGTCATAGATTTCAAGCCTAAATGAATTAGGGAATATATGACAATGAAGTGAGTGGAAGGATCTTGGTTGATAATTCCAAACCCTAGGATCATATTAAATGATCAATTTAAGTCAATAATATGCTTTTGAACATAAATGTTCATACGAGGTTAATATAACATGCAATGATGATCAGAGCCTTAAGTTCGTAATTGGGAGTATGTTTATTCTTATGGAACCTTTTGAAAGCCCAAAAGATGATTCATGGACCTTATCTTCTTCTTAAGATGAGATAACATATAGGGGTATATTATCCCAAAACTTGAGATGAATATGGTTTATTACATGGCTTTTGGGACTCTCATTAGGAAAGGAGTTTGATCAGTTTAAAATTTGTAACCTTTTATTGAGGATCCAATATCGTGTTAAGGAAAAGGACAATGTAAAATAGAAGGTTTTCTAAGTTATGATAAGAAGGGGAGTCATGAAGAGAGAGGGAAGTATAATCTATTGAGTATGGGTTTTATTAACATGATTTATCTTTTAAAGGGACTTTCCCTTATCGTGAGCGTAGGGGGAAAGGAAACCCAATTTCTTTCTCAATGGCTGCTCCCTTTTCCTCTCTCCCTTCTTAATAGGAACCACCAGGTTTCCCTTAAGATAAGTATATATAGAAGGTTGTGGAGGAAGCCCTTGTCACCCAAAACTCGACCCAGGCTGTGTTGGGTCCCTGTTTCCCCAAACTCTCTCTCTCTCTTTTCGGTAAAGTGGAAACTCTGTGAAGCCACAGGCAGTCGTGTCGTTAACCTGGGTGTGAGACCTAGCCCTCCGTCCCTCTCTCTACTACACGCCTCAGCCACCTAGTGGGTGTGACAATAGGCAAGAGAGAGCAACATATGGGGACCTATAGATGACAAAGCCCAAGAGGAGGGCGAGTCGGCCACCCGGTTTGGCTCGGCCATGGCCCATGCAGGTTGACGCCGCGAGCAGGAAGAGGATCGCGGGCTATAGCTGGGGGCATACTTTGATGCCAGAAGGTACGCCAACCCTACTGGGGAACTTTAGGACCGCTACAAGTGCCCATCAAAGTAAGGTGGTGGCACTAGTCGGGGATCTTGTCTTCGGCCATGGGTACAACGCAAGGAGGAAGCAGAGCTTCATCTGCCAGCTTTGGCGGCCTTCGAGGAATCTACGGGAGTCTTCGCATCTGAAAGGGGCTGAAAGTGGGAGGTGGATCGTGCTCCGGCTATCCGAGGTCCTTGGACGCGGAGGGGGACGCTGGCTGGGCCACATTCCGTGGCGTTGGGGAGGAAGAACGCACCGTAGCACAGGGAAGGTGAAGGGTAGAGTCGAAAGCCTCTACTGCCCCATCGGTGCTGTAAGGTGCAATGCACAACCTAGGGGGAGTTTGTTCAACATGTTATGTTTTTAGTCCCTGCTTCACTGGAGCAAAGGACCAGCTGGCCGCAGGCACACGCTAGGCTGACCTAGCGTCTCCCGATTGGCCAGTAAGTGTATTAACTTGAAATAATTGTAGTTAGTTATCGGTAACTCAATTTGCAACATATAATATATGAAACTTTCTCAGAAAAATGTGAGGAATCCAAATAAAATGATATCAGAACCTGATCATGATTCATGTTCTAAAAGTACGTACAATACATGTCCTAAGGTATCTAATGTAAAAGGAAAATCTAGTTTTGTTTAATATGATGCTTAATTGTGTAGATTCACTTGTGTTGTGATAATGCCTAATCTAGATATGTATAATGAGTAAAACCTTGATAATTATGCATAATGGAAGATTCTAGATGAGTAATCTTATATATGTGGTGTTAGGGTTTAAAACTAAGGTGGACATCTTGCTACGATCTTAATGTTAGTATTGTGATTTAGGTATCATGAGTAGTATAATATGTTTTAGATGATAATTAGGGTTTAACCTAATATGCATAACTGGGTTTGTAATCATAGAAACCATGATATGGTGGAATTAGGATTTGTAACCCTAATCCCTAGTCCTAACATGAGATAGTCCTAAACCCTAATTTAGGAGCAGATCTAGATAGGATTCATGTAATGCAAATACATGGTGACACATATGTAGTACACTTTGTTTTAGATACTTGTTGATTACATATCTTGTTGCTTAGATGTTTAGATACACTCATAAAGTATATGATGTTCTGCATGGTCTCTGCAATGGCATGAGGTACGTGATTACACTTCTGAATATATGTATTGAATTCTGAGATTGCCGATGTTTCTCAATGAGATTGAACGAAAGATAAAGTGCTTTCTTATTTATTTACTTCTTGCATATTATAAAGTTCCTATGAGTATCATGTAAAGTAAATAACAATATTTTGAACCCTGGGTTAGACAAATCTTAACGGTAATGCATACAAGCCCCAGAGGGATAGTGATTACACCTGAGGTAGTTGACCAGATATGGGTTAGAATATGAAATACGTTTATGTTCTTATATGCAAGATAAAGATGTTTTATTATATGTGTACTTGTGATTATTGTTTGAACCCATGTACCAGTATAACTTGTTATACTGATCGTTTATTTGTTTGTCAGCGTTTTAGGTATACGATGATATTCTTGATAAGGGACGTGAAGATAAAGATGAAACCACGTGAAGACATTAGTTGAAGTAAGGAGGATTTAGATAAATGCTTCTTCTCTATGTGCAATTCTAGTAATGAAACTCCAAGTAAGAATTTTGTAAACGATACTTATGAATTAGTGAAATTGTTTTCCATTATTTATTATTTGCTAAATATGGATCCTTGGGAAAATTTTGTGAGTAATGGCTTTATCTTTCGGCCTTCCTTAATTGGGGGTTGTTGAAAAATGAGGTTGTTACATATGTAGTCACCATATATTTGTTTCGGTATCTAGGAACGCTTTTCAAGGAGTGGAGTAAACTCACCTCCATCATCGTACATTCATACTATGAAACGGAATCAGTTGACATATGGAAGTACAACTTTGACAGGTCGAGGAACACACTTTGTGAAGGGAGTGATGCAAAGTAAGTGACCATTCATTCGGGGATGGCTGGCATTGCAATACTTCCTCGTTTCTCATAGTTGGCTATTCGAATGAAAGCTAAATCTACAAAGATACTAACTGTCTAGATTCTTATTGAAAGCCATGTTATTATGATGTATGTTATGATCCATGTGTAAGTGGTGGTGAAACTCAATCACATCCTAGTGGCTTACAAATATTGTTTACAACCTTAATTTTACTTTCCTATCATTTAATTTACATTTGTATTGTAGTTTAATCATCAAACCAACTCTTCGATCTAAGTATCAAATTTTGAGTAGATAAGTGGAATTATAACATTTTCCATCTTGTTAAACCCTTAACAAGACCGTTGTCTCGTGGATTCGACCCTCAACTGTACTACGATAAGACTTCCACATACCTTAGCGTACGTGGGTGGAGATCTTATATAGCACACACAAGGTTAAACTTAGAGACTTACTATCTGTAGGATTTTTAGTGGTACACACAACTCTACACGAGTGGAGGTTCCATCAGATTGGAGGGCTAGTTTCTCATATAAGTGTTCTATGGAGAAGGACGAGTAGTGGCTCGAGTTGTAGGTCAGTAAGTTCGTGGACCAATCCGTGTTGCATATCATTGAGTAGGTGTTGGGAACATGGTGGTGGTAGCAACGAAGAGGCAAGGTTGTTGGGGAGGTGATGCTTGCTGACATCTAAAAGTTGTAGAGATGTAGGATCTTAAGCGTGTTGTGATTCAGATGCACCCATGAGGTCTGGAAACTGATCACATGGCCGAAAGAGTCATCGAATTTAGGCATTCAACGGTTGTCAAAGTCTGACACTTCAGTCTGCATTACAACTCTTAGCATTGAACAGACAGTCTTTATGCAGGGGTCATGAGGGATGAAAAGAGTATGAGGCTTTAATTTGAAGGCTTCATGGACAATACATAGGTAAGTCAAGGTTGGATGTGGTTGTAGTAGATATCCTTAGCATTATGATGCATGGTGAGGAGGTATTTTTCTGGGATTCAGGGAACTGGAAGGAGCCGAAGTGGTTGTGGTGAACATGCACGAAGTCGACGGCAGGCCTATGATCTGTTACTTGTTGTAGATGTTCCTATGTATTTTAGGATGTTGTAGAATAACGGAGGTGGGTTTGTAGGTCATCAATTGATAAGTTGTGTGGGTCTATTATAGGTCAAATGTTTGCAGGTTTGTCATGACTCTAGGTTAGGGCTTATATAGCTAGGGTTATTAGAGGGGACAGTTGAGAAGGAGGAGTGTTGTTGTGACTTCAATTCTATGGTGTTAAGAGAAAATGGTCGCAAGGTGTGATGAGTTCATGATCGGTAATGATTGATTGTCATTTTCTCAATGTAGAGAGATGGCCATGGTGGTGTGGGAATTCTAGTGTTTTTGAGATTTATTTATATACGAAGGAGATTCATATGTTTCATTGGCTATGACAGGTAGACATGGTTTTGTTGGTTGGGAGGAGGCGTTGAGGGACTTGAAGTCAGAGAGATTGGAGGTAACAGGCGTGGGAGGACTTTGTAAATGGCCTACGACTAAGACATTGCAGGGAGGCATGGTCTCATCTCAAGAATTACTACATTAATTCCATGTTATAATACTCCTCCTCTATTTATTTTAATATTCTATAACTCCTAAATTATAAGTTCTATTTTACTGAGATTTTGACCACTCATTGATGTCTAGTAATCTATTTGCTAAAATTATTAACACCTCTAAGTTGGTATATTTTTGTCACAGTTATTGCTTATATTTATTACAAAGCCATTAGTTGAATAATCGAGAATTCCTAATGGTACAATGTGGGGTCAAAATATTTAGGCTCAAAGTGTCATCTTCTATCAAAGTGATACCAAAAGGTTCACAATGAAGCAAGACATGGTGAGAGATTTGAATCGAAGGACCTATTTACATTATCCCTATAGAAAGGATAATGAACTCGCACAAACACAAGAAACACAAAAGGAGACTAATTCATCGACCACAACTATCGATGAGATTTAGAATGAGAGACTAATTTGCAAATGCTCCCAGATTCTAAGGGAATCACAAATCATAGCTCAAAATAGATTTAGTACCCAAATTTCAGTTTGTTACACAGGGTTCCAAAGTGATATTGCAGATGGGCACTTCCTATTGAGGAAAGGATCATGTTTAAAAGATTTTGATATCTTATAACTCAAACAGGCATGAGTTGATCATTGATAATGAGTCAACAACCTACCTAGAATCTATTGAGGGACCAGAGTCTAAGAAATGTCTTGAAGTCATTAGGTCAAAGATGGCATCCATGTATACAACCAAGATATGACCTTGGTGGATCCACCTGAAGGGGTAAAACTCATAGGGTGCATTTGAGACTTCTGGAAGAAAACCAACATGGAAGGGTAGATCGGTTGTAATGAGCTTCAAACAAGTTTAAGGTGTTGAGCATCATGAAGTCTTTCACTAGTTACCATGGTCAAATCCATCAGAATCATGCTTTCTATTGTCACTTATTATTACTAATGATATTTGGCATATGAATGTTAAAACCACATTCCTTAACTGGAATATTGTACATGATGTGTACGTGACACAACTTAAAGGTTTTATACATCCATATAATGCAAATAAACTCTATAAGCTACAAAGGCCAATCTTTGGATTGAAGCAAGCATCTTAGAGCTGGAATCTTCTATTTGACAAGACTATCAAATGGTTTGACTTGAGTCAGAATGAAGATGAAATATGTGATTACAAAGATTTAGTGGGAGCATATTTAATATTCAACATAATGATGGGGAATAACATCCTTATACTGCATATGTTAAAACTTGGCAAGGAAAGTACCTTCTCTATGAAGGGATTAGGTGAAAAATCCTATGTGATAGGAATTGAGATCTATAGAGATAGATCTGGAAAGCTTCTTGACCTAAGTACATTAGCAAGATGTTGAAAGGGTTCAACATGTAGGACTCAATGAGATAAAACTTGTCCATGTTCCATGGGTTTAGTCTCTCGAGATCCTAGTATCCCAATTCTTGTGAAGAATGGGAAAACATGAGTGAGATTCCATATGAATTCACAATTGGCTATATCATGTATGCAATGTACTCACCATGTGTCTCGCATGCATTGGACACAATGAGAGGATATTTGTCAAATCCCAATGGGAGTCACCAGACTGCCATACAAGAACATCCTTAAGTACTTAAGAAGTACAAAAGGATCAGTTCCTTGATGATGGTAATAAGGAAGAGTTGGGTGTAAAAGGTTACACCGATGAAGCTTCCAAATTGAAAATAAAATTAATGATCGCAATCTAAATTGTGTTTGACCTTAAAATGAGAATTGTAAGCTGGAGAAGGTTCCGGGCTAGAAACAGTTGTTTAAATTCTACATATAGAACCTGAGTATCTTGGTGTTATGAGAAAAAAGAGGATATTGTATGGATCTAGAAGTTCATATAGATGACCTTGTGGGAGGTTCCAACCATTGATGACACAATAGAAATACAGTGACAATAATGGAGCTACTGAATTGAAAAGAAATCTCAGACAACATACTACGACACTTCCATCTCATATGAGATGGAGTACAGTGAGGAGATGTAAAACTTGTGAATACTGACTCGAAGCAAACGTTGCTAATCTTCTATAAAAATTGTTGCTTAGCAAAAACATAATGGGCATGTTAAGATCACTCAGAATACGATTTGTGGGTGATTGGCTCTAAGTGCAAGTGGGAGTCTGTTGGTATGTATGCTCAGAGAGCCAATCATATGATGATTGGAATGAGGCATTAGATACCTAATTTGATAATAATAAAGATAATTATGTCTATGATGTTTGTCTCAGCATGAGATGATGACACAAACATAGTGGATGTCTAAATAATAATGCTACTCAATGATGTATGTCTTCAAGTACATGACTTGAACAATGACATCATACAAATGTTAAGAGTACATACATTCTTATTATGTCCCTAGTCAGATATTACTGTGGAAGCACAATAGACAATAGTAATACATAAGACTAGAGTGTATGTTGACTGATGATAGAGTCTTATTAGTCATGATATGTGATATCAAGCCAAGCACACAAATACATGTTAGAGAATAATGTATCAGAAAAACTCACCATGAGAGTGATACATGGAGACCATGGAATGGTAGTGAGAATCATCTCTTTTAGTGATAGTGGTGATTGTGGTTCTTAGACTTGAAGTCAATACATTTATCACATGTCATTCATGTACTTTGACATCATCTACCGTGATCCTGAATAAGGATTGTCATAGAGGTAGTGATCGGGTATACTGTGACACATGGGGATAGAGTGTGAGTGATGTAGATGGGATTTGTCACTCGAATAGGAGAATGATATCTAGGGCCTCTCGATAAGCAAGACTGAGAAATGTATGGCCATACTGATGTGACTCAATATGTGATATGTTAGCTCACATGCATCTCAGGTAGTCTGCTCTAGTTCAAGAATCATTAATTGAATGATTGAGAGGATGACGACTGCATGCCTCAAGTTTAATCTAGATATCAAAGACAAAAGGAACAATACGATCACAGTAACACAGATCATAGATTGTAGGTTGAAGTTGTTCTCCAACTCTAGGAATTACTTAAGTAGAAATGATGTGTTGCTAGACACTACTCTTTTCTTGTGATGTCATAAGTTTGTTATACACATTCACTACCGACGTAATTTTGGACCTATAGGGTCACACACATATAAATGCACTTGGATTAAAGGAGTATACTCATGAATGATGTTTAGGTTGATTGCTAAAGGTGTTTAGGAATTTAATTAAACAACTGAGGTTCAAAATTGATAGAGTGGACTCCGAACCGACGAGTTCACACTGCCAACCGACCGATTGGTAAGTAAACTGATCAATTAGAGTGTCATGTCAATTAGTATCAACATTGGCTGATCAATGGCTGAACCAGGGAGTGAAACGACCGGTTCACATATCCCAACCGATCGGTTCATGGGATGAACCGTCCAGTTCAGTTGTCAATTTGATTGGATCAAGGATTGATGCTAGCATCTTGTTTGGTATTAATTGTGCATTGATTACCAATTTGATTCAGAATAGGAAACTACATGAACTGATCGGTTCACACTCCAACTGACCGGTTGGGTGTGGAAACAACCGGTTCACCGTGTGTAGGTTCTAAAAAATTCATGAATCAGACCTTTTGACCCCCACAATGATTGGGAACCCTGACCCAGTCTCTCCTATAAATAGAGGGGTACTTTGGGCTTCCTCCACATGACAATTTCCTTTGACAATTTGTTGTCCTCTTTGGTTGTGGTAACCAATAGAGAGCCCGATAAAGTCCTACATGATAAAGGGAGGGATATCAAGGGAGAGACAATTGTGGGAGAGCAAATCAACCCTAGCAGGTTGACATTCGAAAGGGGGAACTTCTTCCTATTGTCTCTAGTAGCACAACGTGGAGTTCCCGATGGTCCACCTCGACTACTCTAGAGGCGGGGGATTTCTGCCGCTAGGAGGACACCATCAATCACTGACTTTGGTGTTGCACCAGAAGGTTGGTGGATACGATTGTTCGAGTGTCTCTACTGCTAAAGTAGCATGCTACTGCCTGAAGAAGAAGCATATTGCTGCAAGGGTAACGTCGTTGAACTTGATCTAGGACTAGGTATAACCTTGCAAACTTCCCTTCCTAGATATATTCTTGTTGAAGCGATTCTACTAGTTAAAGAATCACGAATTTAATTTTTTGGTTTCCGCTGCCTATATATGTGCCCGATTTCCTTACAACCACCACTCATTTTTCACCCCCCCTCTTTCTAGGGTTTCCACCCCTCCTTCCCCTATAAAAGTAGGGGGTCCACAAGAAAGGGGATCCAACTTTTTGTACTTGCAAATTTACTTTGAGCACTTGTTATTTCATTCTTGCATGTGCAATCTTCTAGTTCTTCAATAAAGTTAGTTTTACTTTCAAGATCTCCAATTCTCATTCTATTTTTCTTGGTTTTCTTTGCGAGCAAGTAACAAAGGGAGATATCCATTTAATTGTCACTAGCTAAGAAGCCTTTGGGGATTCTTGTTCTTCTAGTCTATGGCTTGCTTCCTTTCTTCCTTTGTTCTCCTTTTAACTATTATGGATGGTGAGTGGCTCCTCATATAAAGGCATGGGGAGTAGCTCGATGACCATGTTATAACATACATCAATTCTTTATATGATTTCTATAATTAGATGTCATTTGGTTTGGATAATCACCAATTTAAATGACTTGATCTTTCGTTTCTGTCGAACATTAGTCTTGGGGGATGCGACCACGGAACCCAAGGCTCGAAACAACTAAAAAAATTCATAAGGATCCGGATGAGACCTTAAAAGGATCTTTGTTAGGATTTTTACACTAGGAGTTTGGGCACCAAGACCAATGGGTCCACAAGGAGTTCAGCTTTTGTGAATGCATTTGAGAATGATTTTGCATACCTTCTTCTAACTAGTTTTTCGCATGAGTTCTATCAATCTTGTTTCACGCCAATTATGGTTGTAAATCCTATAACCTCGATATCCTTTCCCATTGATGCAATCATGTTTCCTCAACTGCTTGTTTTTCAGTCGCTCTTTTCTTACTTACAATTTACTTCATGCTCTTAGATAATTTTTCTCTTTTTGTTCTAACCACACATCTCTTCCTTTTGTCCTTAGCACAACTTTTCTTTGCTTGATTTTAGCATATCTTTTTTATTTCATTGAAATTTTACTTCATTGTTCTAGTATTATCAACCATCAAACTAAAAAAATTTCCCTTCTGGTTCAAATAAATAAATAACTTTTCAAAAATATTTTTCAACTAATCTGGGTTCTAAAACTAATCTTAAAAATGTTGTCTTGTGGGATTGACCCTTCTATACTAATAAACAAGCTTAATTGGTAGTTTTACCGTAAAAATGGTTAAAATCTAGGATTAAAATACCTTTAGTGAATTAGTGTGCTAACGACGTGTATCAGAGACTAATCAATTGACCACAACTATGGATGAGATTTATAATGAGAGACTAATTTGCAAATGGTCTCAGATTCTGAGAAAATTACAAATCATAGCTCAAAATATATTTAATAGCCAAATTTTAGTTTGTCACATAGGGTTCCAAAGTGATATTGCAAACGTGTGCAGTACCTATTGAGGAAAGGAATCATGTTTATAAA
The DNA here is from genome assembly GCA_963693085.1 of Alisma plantago-aquatica. Classification (NCBI taxonomy): domain Eukaryota; kingdom Viridiplantae; phylum Streptophyta; class Magnoliopsida; order Alismatales; family Alismataceae; genus Alisma; species Alisma plantago-aquatica. The sequence goes on from OY856412.1 coordinate 1,261,636,698, forward strand.
GATTGCAATACAGTGAATTCATATGTAGATGCGAGTGACTTCACACAAGATCAAGGGGAAAAATGGTTAAAATCTAGGATTAAAATACCTTTAGTGAATTAGTGTGCTAACGACGTGTATCAGAGACTAATCAATTGACCACAACTATGGATGAGATTTATAATGAGAGACTAATTTGCGAATGGTCTCAGATTCTGAGAAAATTACAAATCATAGCTCAAAATATATTTAATAGCCAAATTTTAGTTTGTCACATAGGGTTCCAAAGTGATATTGCAAACGTGTGCAGTACCTATTGAGGAAAGGAATCATGTTTATAAAGATTGCAATACAGTGAATTCATATGTAGATGCGAGTGACTTCACACAAGATCAAGGGGCGTAGGAGTGAAGTGGGTGGAAGATAAGGATCAATGGCAAACATTTTTGACCGAAAGATTCATACGCAACGACTACCCAGGAAGGTTACAAGGAATCAAACTCATATAAATAGAAAGGTTTTGGCAACAAGTTTGATCCAGTACATACCGTTGTAGATGAGCAAGATTAGATGGAGATTGAAGACAATGTCAAATTTGTCAGATAATGCCCTAGAATGAATTCCTCTAGTGGTAACAAAGGTGTCTTCTCAAAAGAGAAAGCAATAACCACGTGGTCCTACAAATCATAAGAATATCACGATAATAGAAGATGCTACTGCTTACAGTAATCAGAATGTTATTTGAACCCTCCTGGATAAATCCGTCTCCTTATTTATGTTTCATTCGTTTGTAAACATTGATCACTACTCTTTTTGGAGTAGATTTAATAAAAATGGCAATCTTTCATTCGTTTGTAAACATTGATTACTCTCTAAGAAAAAGAGTAGGTTTAATAAAAGCAACAGTTTTTTCAAAAATAAAATAATACAAACAAGTTGCTCATTTGGCCTTTGGAGCCCTATTCATCGTCTAAGAGAGAGAAGACTCAGAGCATCACTTAGAGGCCCCAACGGGGAGAGTAATGTGCTCTTCTCGCGGTCATAATCCGACCGGGTTGCAGTATACTTGTTTTTCTCTGACCATTCCATGGCCTCGCCAATTGCAGCCAACATTCGGGTCCTCTGAGAAGGTTGAAGCTGGGATTCAATGGCGTGGCTCTGGATCATGTTCCGCAGGTAGTAAGCGAAATTGTCAAGCTCTTCCTTGGCCAGTGCCACCTGTGCCCTCTGCTCCTGCTCGGCCTTGTACGCTCTGACCTGATGGATCATCATTTCCTTCTCTTCGGGGGTGAGCCTCCCCCTATCATCGGATATGGTCACAGCAGCAGAGATCTTGGACTTCCTTTCGATGGCTGATACAGTGAGAATCCCATTGGCATCAATGTCAAACAGGACATCAAATTTCACTTTGCCTTGACTTCTAGGCTTGAACCCGCTAATGCAAAACTCCCCTAGCAGACAGTTATCTGTGGCGATAGTATTCTCACCCTCGTAGACGCGGAAGGCGGCGACCGTTTGCTTGTGATAGCCGTTGACCACGACATCCTGTTTTTTGCAAGGAATGGGCGTGTTCCGCTGTATCAGAAACATCATTTCCCCGGTCATGGTTTGAACGCCCAGCGACCGAGGAGTCACGTCTTTCAGCGTAAGAAAATTCCTCATCAGTGTGGAATTGAAGTTGTTGTTGGTAATGGCGACGCCACTGTCGGCAACATTCCGGGTGACTACCTTCTCGGCATGGATCAGCATAGCTGCCTGGATGGCGGCTCCGCAGGCGACGGCCTCGTCGGGGTTGATGGAGTTGCACAAGATGTCCCTGTAGTCAAAGAACTCCTTGATAAGCTCTTGGATCTTGGGGATACGTGATGAGCCACCTACGAGGACGACGTCGTCGATCTCACGTTTGTCCAAGTTGGCGTCCTTGAGACATTTCTCCACCATAGCGATGCACTTCTCAAACAAGTCGAAGTTCAGGTTCTCGAACTTGGCGCGGCTGATGTCTGCCATGAAGACGGCGCCTTCACACAGACCATCGACGGTGAGCGTTGCGTGGGGAGTGCTTGTGAGCATCCTCTTGGTCTCCTCACATTTCTGTTGAAGCCTCCGCAACACTCTCGCACTCTGGGTCGATTCCTGCCCGTACCTGTTCTCCAACTCTTGCGTGAAGTGCTTCAGGAGGCGATTGTCAATATCAGCGCCGCCGAGGTGGGTGTCGCCCAGTGTTGCCTTCACTTCAAGAACTCCATTATCAATCTCCAGAACCGTGACATCGAAGGTCCCTCCACCCAGGTCGAAGATGAGGACTTTCTTCTTGCCAAGCCTGCCGTTCACGGCCTTGTCGAGGCCATAGGCCAGGGCAGCGGCTGTGGGCTCATTGATGATGCGGAGGATGTTGAGTCCGGCTATGGTAGCGGCATCCCTGGTTGCACATCGCTGTGCATCATTGAAGTAAGCCGGGACAGTGACCACCGCATTCTTAACTCCGCATCCCAGGCGCTTCTCAGCAGCTTCCTTCAGGTAGGAGAGCACCATCTCGGATATCTGTTCAGCTGTGAACTGTTGCTCAATGCCCTTGTGCTTGACTTTGATCATGGGCTTGCCGTCCTTGCCCTCAACTACTGCGAAAGGCCAGTGCTTGATGTCGTCTTGTACCGTCTTGTCCTGGAAGTTCCTGCCTACTAGCCGCTTTACTTCTGCAAATCAGTCAGCTGCTATGTCAGTCAATGAATGAAACAGAGCGAGAGAGACAGAAACATAAACCTCAGGCGTGTGTTCTAATTACCGCTGATTGTATTGGTGGGATTGCTCGCCGCCTGATATTTCGCGGCGATCCCAACCAGGCGATCATGCTGGGTGAAGGCAACCATGGAGGGCGTCACGCTATAACCGAGCGGGTTCTCGATGATCTCGGCCTTTTCATTGCGGAAGATGGCGACACAGGAATAGGTGGTTCTGAGATCAATCCCGATGGCAGGTTCGCCACTTCCTGCCATAACCAACACGATCCTGGAAGCTAAGCTAGTACAGTTGGTACTGTTGGATACTGAAAATTAGAGAAGAATAAGATGGAAACAGAACAAGAATGACAAGGAGTGTTCGCACATATAACTCCTTCGCAAATTGTGTGTGACGCTACGCATTCGACATATGACTAATTCGTAGCCCACAGGCCATAACTCCGCTCTCAAGCAATAACTCATTCCCATTGACGATATGATTCCCGGGTAAACGCCTAAACGGTGTTTATGCCATCAGCAGATCCAGTCAACTAATAAGACATCGCAGCTTCAATGTCGGGCATGTGGTTGTACAGAATTAGGTAGAAGGTCAATGTCCAAGTATAAAGAGAAAATTAAAATATTGCGCCTTGCTAATGGATGTAGATGACGGGCTTGTTTGGAGCCAGCGTCAGTTTTCTTGCAATTGGGCTCACTGAAATCGAGATAGGATAAGATTATATATATATATATATATATATATATATATATATATATATATATATATATATATATATATATATATATATATATATATATATATATAATGCATGTGCTTTACATGTGACTTCTAAATAGATTAGTTATATAAGTAAATGAATATTTTCTCATAAACAACTGTAAGGACACATAGATATAGCATGGTAACTATATAATTAATAAAGGAAAAAGCATAATTTTGTTCAATTTTTATATTTTGTTGTTGGTTTTTAAGAGACAATACACCCAACAAATTTGTATGCCCTAAGAAGTGTAATTTCCAGTATACTTTCTTCTTACTAATAAGGACATGAACCTTTTCGATACTGCTACGTCTATACTCCTTATAATGTAGTACATCAAGTTAGATTATTTTGACAAAATGTAGTACATCAAGTTAGATTATTTTGACAAGTCAGACTCCATTTTGTACCATTGTTTCCTAATCATAGTATCAAATGATGTTTTTTTTAAAGAAATAGCTTTTTAGTAATTATGGAACTAAACAAATCAAATGGAATAGAAAATTATAATTAGTGTACCTATGTTTAATAGTTGAAAAGAAAAGGAATATTTAAAAGAAAGAACATCTACCATTTATAAAGTATATCTTGTTTACTTTATCTTTAGTGGATTTCCTTTTGTGAACCTTTCATGTTTTCAACAAGATAGGTATTCATGAGCTTATTTATTTTCTGCAAATAATTCATAATATGTTGGTTGGAACATATATCCTTTTTTCATCATATTACTGCGACAAATAAGTTTCTAATTGTTTTGTATGAACACATGCATTGGCTAAAAGATATATAATCCATGTTTTCATTACTAAATCTATTTTTTTACCTTGATATCAAATATCTAAGAATATATTTTTTGTTCCATGGTAAACCATGAAATAGAGTTTCAATTTATCAGAATGGACTCCAATTTATATTCATGGATGAGTGAGTGACTTTTTTTATTTAAAAGGTCATTAATTTAGTTGAGAAGCAAGAAGACAACATCAAAGTAGCAATTCAGTCTCAAGTATTATATCACCCAATAATTACACATTGACTATAGTCAATTTTATTTAATAATTCAACTTGTAAATATGGAAAAATGAAAATCTATCATTGGATTATCAAATTATATTGTATTTTATTTTTTGGTTGGAAATATTAGATGGCACTCTCATCCATACTTCATCTTTCTATGTCAAAAATGAACCAAACATTATACCGATTGATATACAAAATTAATTCTATATTGAAAGCATTAAAAGTGTAACTACTCTTTATAAAGTGATCTTGTAGTTATTTGCAGAGCATGTTTTTTGCGGGAATTGAAGTTCAAATTGTTTGTACTTCCTTTTAGAAAATGATGTTTTTAATTAGGATAATGTATTGTTAAGTTATTTAAATTTAAATATCTAATACATTGATCAACTCTTTTGACCTTTCATCCTTGTTATACAGCCACAATACATGTCATATTTTAAGTAATATTTGATCACGAAAAAGCAAAGATACTATATTAGCTAACAAATATACTCACAATTAGGCTAATGAAATCGTCTAATTGTATGATCAATTGATCATTATCAACTAAGTCATCAATTAATCAATCTCTATCCACAACCTTAACTATGGCAATAGTATATAATTACTATCCTAAAGAAGAGATCATTCTGATAGAAAGAAAAATCAATGACTATTTGGTTTTACGTAGTAGCGAGAAACATGAAATCTATAGATAGAAATACAAAAATAAAATGAAATCACATGGATGGGCATTTTATTCTCAATAATATCATCCCTTCCTTCTTTTTTCTTATTGGAGGAAATTTTAACTATTGTTACTAAGATGAATCTACAACCACGTTATTGCATACAATTATATTCTAAAAATAGTTGTTAAATATATTAGAATAGTGCAGCTCCAATAATGGTTTTTATCCACAATATAAATTCAAAAAGTAAACTCATGAGATAAAATATATGTATATTCACATTATTCCATCATGTGTTCTCTTTGTGACTAAAACATTACCATAATCATGAATTTATAACATTATTGGTAATATCTACTAGCAATAGTTTTAATGAATCTCAATTTGATATTACGTGTTGAAGTATTCCATAACAAAAATCATATTGACTCTATCATATCTCGGTATGCATCACTTAGTGAAATGATGATAAATTTATTCCACAATCAAGCATGTCTACGCAATATGGAGTTTAAAAGGACAAGAAAATCCCAACAAATCTTTTAATTCTTAACTTGTAATAGGTATATATTTTCTTTTGGAAAATCTAATTGACTGATATTAGAATAATACAGTTACGAGAAACCATAGTTTGTAAATTCTTATATAAGTCACAATCCACTAGTCTTATTTGATTAAGGGGAAGACTATTATGCACTATATGCATACTCACAGTATTAAACCTTTAATCTGGCCAACATAACCTCACAATCTTTATCATTCATCTCGATGCATATCTTCAATATTTCCTTTGTTTTTCTCCCTAAGTAGAAGATATACTCACTAATTGGATGAAATACAAAATGACGATTAGTATTAAAAATAGTTTATAAATATTATGTAGTTCTTCATGGTGTGTAAATCATAATTGCACTCTTACCTTTCCCTTCATGGGAAATAAAACAATACTTTGACAAGACACATGATAAAATCATAACGGGACTTTTTTTTCACCCACTAATCTCAACTAAAAATGTGTGTTTCAAGTAGAAAAAGAAGTAGTACTCCAAGTGTTTATGATTCTACCAATAGTACTTTTACACAAATTACCTAGACCTCTTTGAGACTTGTGTTGATCATTACTATCACCTAAGTTTTAACAATGTGTTTAAAGTAGGAAAACAAAATTTAACTTCTCAAGAAACGTATTATTCCAACAATAATACTTGTAAATGAATTATTATGTTCCTTTGATGTCTATTTTGTAATTATAGGTTGATATAAGACTCCTGACCTTGCATAAAGTGTTGAACATGCTTAATTACCATAATTAAGTGATTTTAATCTTAATCTAACCTTGTCATATGCTTTGTTATCATGTGACAAGCTTAAGTTCAAATTTGGTCCAATTTGGAGATTGTTTGTGCAAGTTATGCCATTTTATGCACATTTTGATCTTTTCAACTATTTACCCAAATATAAGGTTTTCCTTGCAATTTGCCATGTGCATTATAATGCCTAGATGTTTCCTTATCATTCTTGAGCTTTTTGGGCCATGGGGCGCCTAGTTTAACCTTGGTTTGGAGGTGTTTCTCTTCAAGGGTATTTTAGAGTTTACCCCTTTATGGATGAGCTACCTTTAGAAGCTATCAACCAATGGTTTATTTGATTGGCTTGGAAAGCCAACAAATGATGGACAAGAAGGTCTTCATGAACGGTGGAGCAGCTACTTGTGTGGCTTCTTGTATATCCATGGAAGTTTCAGGCCATGGACACATCACACATGGAGAGCTATTAGGATACCTCAAGTTTTTCTCTTTCCTTATTTATAAGCCTTATATACCTATCATTTAGCTCAAAAAATGAAACTTTTATACTCTTATCTCTTCCCTCCTCTCTAAAATCTTGTCTTTCACCTGCTTGGGGGCTAACAGAGTGCCCAAGGTAGAAGAAGATAGCCAACCTTCTTGTGGGAGCATCTAGGGTTCAAATCTACCCTTATCTAGGGTTTGCAAAGCTTCCTTTTGGTGGTCTTGATCTAAACTTGTAAGTATATCATTCTCTCCTTTGTTTCTTTTACTGTTCCTCTTCCTCCTACCTTTTTCCTGAATGGAACCTTGTTGTTCCATGATAAATTTTGCTCTAAATCTCAAGGAACTTAACTTTCTTGCTCCCTTCACCTAGGGTTTGCTCCCTTTCTTGGAAGAGAAGTTTACTTGGACGCATTCATACCTAAAGCTACAGTTCTTCACCTTCATTGTTTGAGTTTTCTTGCTTCTTGGACTCTTATCTTCTTTTTGGAGGCGGTTTTTGTAACCCTCTTCACTTTTATTGCTTACTACAACCTTGATTACTCATGTTCTTGCTCTAAAATGAAGCTCTAGGCATATAAAAGCTATTCTTACTCAGGATTTCAATTTTTATGGTGTTCCTTGATTAGTTTCCAGTTCTATATGAACCTGAAATCATGTGGATAACCTTCTTGAGGTAGAGGAAGACTTAGATCAGGTCCACATGGAAACCTATGGTGCTAAGTACCTATCAAACGATGGCTTATACTAAGTGTTTTAGGCTGATTTTCAACTTTACACATGAACTGATGGATGACTTTATGTTAGAACCATTGGAGATGCTTTTTTGGCAACTAATGGGGATGACCAATGGTGTCAAACTATGGTCACACCTTAGGTCAGGTCTAGACTCTTTTGGGAAGATTAATGATTAATGGTTTATTGCCCTAGAGATAGCATGAACCAATGGTGATTTTAAGCTCAACATCCAATGGTGTTCAATGATGGTAGTATTGATGGTGACATAATGTGTCACAACTGATGGTGGTTTAGGTTACCACATGATGGTGTAACTAGGTATCATAAGTTGATTCAATTAAGCCCTAAATACATGGTTTTTTTGATTATATGATCGAAAGGTTAAACCTACATATTAACTGATTGTTTTGAAATGTTACACATGATCCAATGGTTGTAATTGGATGCTTCAAAATCTAATGGTTTAGAATGGAGTCTACAGTATAATGTATTGGTTCCAATAATGTGAATTCAATGGTTCAATGCCTTTTCTTTAACCCCAAAAATTTTGAACAAAACATTTTTTCCTTCTATTTACCATTCTGGGTGCTACTCCTCTTTCTGCTGAGTTTCTATTCCAACAGTACATTTTTTCTACAATAATTGTATCTATTTGATTATAATTGTGCATACAACACTTGCAACATGCTGATTTTGTGTTGCCAATTTCTCGAGTAGAATATGATACTCTGTGGAGATTGACACATCAAATTTTGCACTTCTTGTAGTTGTCATTGATGGATTAGTTTTTCAAGTGGAATATGAAACTCTATGGCCAGTCTTCTATGTTTGCAGTAGGATTCGTCATGATCAAATTGATTGCAAGTAACCAAGGTTCCAAAGATATGTTGTGTATGTATATAGTTCCTATTGAGGAAAGGATCATGTGTTTCAAAGACTGCAAACCAGTGAATCCATATGTAGATGCTGGCAAATTCAAGAAAGATCAAGGGAATACAAGAGTGAAGTGGGTGCAAGAGAAGGATTGGTGGCAAACCTTTTCGATTGAAAAATTCATACACAATGCTATCCAATAAGGTTATAAGGAATAAAACCCATATAGATAGAATGCATGAAGGTTTTGATAACAAGTTCAATCCATTACATATTAAACATGAGAAAGGATAGATGGAGGTTGAAGATTATGTCAAATCTCTGTCAAATAGTGCCATGGAACAAATTCCTCTAGTGGTAGCAAAGGTGTCTTGTGGAAAGAGAAAGCAAAAACCACATTGTCCTATAAAGGATAGGAATATCATGACAATAGAAGATGCTACTGATTATAGTAGTTAGAATGTTATTTGAACCCTATTCATCTATAATAATAAATGACAAACATATTGGCGTTGGTACTAAAGAAAATGAGGTCATATTGCATTGAAAAGAATATGAAGAGCATGCGACACACTGGTTATAAATGAAGGCCTGCTTATATAATAAGATTCTTCTCCTTACCCTTGTATTTCAGACAATTCAACCTACATTTTGAAAGACTAGAATGATATGTCAGTATAGTGGCTGAGTCACTCTTAGGCTACATGAGGCACAAGCCTAAGACAATGTAACGACCCCGCCTTCCGGTAACACCTAATGAAGAGAGAGCGAGAGGTCAGAGCCGTTATCCCAATTTTCGAATCAAGTTTTGATAATTAATCAATAACAATTATTAAACTCTACAGACTATAATACTGAAAGCTGTAATAAAAATAAACTTTTTACATACCTTTTAAAAATTGGGATTCTAAACTTCTACCCACGTATGAATTCTATTCTAACTAATACTCCTCGTACTTTAATTCATGTATTTCACAATATGACGATTTACTGTTTGTCCTTTTGGTTTTGTACCTAAAAGACCGACAAACAAAATGTCGGTCAGCATAAAGCTGGTATGTGGGGGAAACAATAATCATTCAATTATCCATAACAACGTACTGCAGTCAATTATAGTTTAACAAACAACTTTACATTTTAAATATAACTGAGCGATTCATGCATACTCTATCCTCTGCGATGTCCATGTAGTAGACCTGGATGCTACCTTCCTTATGGTAGATCCCCATTAAACCCCTCATGATCCTACCTAACCGGTGAATCGGTTTCTAGGGTTGAGTCACATGGCACTAACCATAGGTATCCCACTCCTTAACTCATGGTGTGCTATAGAGTCTCATGGCACTACACGTGGGTAGCCCAATTTCTAACTCATGATGGCCTAGACCTTACTCTAGGTTACCCTTTTTAGCATTTGCAAAGCCACAAAGGAGGATCCGGATCTAAGCCAGTTATATATATATATATATATATATATATATATATGTATGTATATATATATATATATATATATATATATATATACACAGAGAGAGAGAGAGAGTCAGGCTAGAATACGCTAGAGTGTATCCGGAGCAGAATACACTCAAGTAGTGTTTCATGATTCAATATTTTTTTTGAAATTCTAATCCGTTGATCTTCTTAAACATCCTGTGAACAACTCATATGCAAAATTTTAACACATTTGGATATGTATAGCTCATGTTATGAAGACCGCAAAAATTAAGCATTCCAAATTAGTTCCGCGCGTCGATTTTGTGGCCCTTGAATGAGTGACTTACACTCAGCCAAATGGGCTCAAAATTTGTATGTAGCCTAGTTATAGTATGAAGGTGAAGATCAACGGTTTATATTTTACAAAAAAATAGTCCTGATATGCAAACACACTTGAGTGTATTCGTGCGATTCGTACACTCGAGTGTATTCTAGCCTAACTCTCTCTCTCTATATATAAATATATATATATATATACATTTATAGTGATAGCCATAGTCACATTATAGTTGCATGAAATAAGAAGGCATCCAACAATTATTTTCAAGCAACCGATAAAAACGTTCGGGAATCACCGTGAAACTAAAGCGATTATTCATAAGCGTAACCACATACCTGTGATTGCAGATTTTGAGACAGAATCAATGAAATAGAGAAATCTCAACCAAGCAACCAATTATGCACAGAAATCCTGAAATAAATACACAAATCAAGATTAAACCAAACTCATCTTATTTCTTAGGATCTCTATTCATTTTTAGGGTTTCCTTTGAAATTAGGGTTTTGTCTCCACTTTTAACATTATGAATCCTAATTTAGCAAAACTACATAAAAACCTTAAATTTCTCATCTTAGTAATTCCTAACAGACTTAGGATCATTATTTAGTAACTTATTTCCTAAATCCGAAATCAACAAAATTTTTCACTTCTTTTACCCTAAATTAGGGTTTCCATATGTATTTTCCTTCATATATAGATTAAAACCCTAAATTAGCCAACTTTGAATTCAAAAAGTATGAAAATTCTATCTTAATAATTAACAGGTTAAAATTCTTCAAATTAACCTATTAATCCACAAAGATTCACCTTTTATATACAATTAGGGTTTCTAATTACCATTTAATATCTTTTTCTGTAAAATTAATGTACTTTTGCAAAATGATATAGAACTAGGTAACCAAACCATTTTTATCTTGTTCCTCGTATTTTTCTAAGCAACTTTCATGTATAAAGTTTTCTCATCGGAGATTCCTAGCTATGTTTATTAATTTCACAAAGAAAATCCTTTTTTGGATTATTTGAGCAAAGAGAGGTAATTACCGAATTTTGTTGGCCGTTTGATCACTGCGCCGCTGGTCCGCTTCAGATTTGATGCTCTGCGTCGATTGTCTCCACTAATACGGTCGCGCACACTACCTCTACTGCCGATCCGTTGGATCTTCCTCAAGTCCACGATGGACCCAAATCCAAGGGTCTCTGCTTCTCGTCTTCCTCCTTTTCTTTCCTAGACAACGCGGTGGTGCTGCAGTGGTTCTTTGCCGGAGAACTCTCAATCGAGTAAGGGAGAGGGTTCTGAGACTTGGGGAGCAGCCATCCAAGGTCGTGATGGTGAGAGGAAGTGAGAGGGGTCCTTTATATAGGACGTAGGGGGCTCCTTTTGGGTTATCTCAACCCCGCCGCCAACTGTTCTTTAGCCCAATTGGGCGTTTCACAAAGACACGATAAAAGCTCATCAACCTAGTCGAGAAGCTTCGGTTCTTACTCCCGAACTCATTGAGACACTTTCCAAGCCCACACATGTGCTGGTTTGATTGAAAATCAAAGGGGAAAATCCCCCCTGTACTCGGCCTGAGTCCATGTCCCGTTGGGACTTTGACGATTAGCAGTGCCTGTTGGATCAAGATCCAACAACCATCATCACACGCGCTCAACCAAAAAAAGAAAGGATTTCCTAATTCCAAATTTAATCCATATTTGAGGATAATTTGAAAAAGCAATAATTCCCAATTCATAACTCCTTTTAAACTCAAATTTTAAGGGAACTCTGTTTATGATTTTATCTCTCTGTATGCAAAAATTGGGATCATTATCTAAAGAAAACGATTCCTTTTCTTCAGTTGCAAGTTAACACTTAATTATTCATATTTTCCATATATTTTCTATTTCCTTTGCCATTATATTATTATCTTGAGTTCCTTGAACCTCAAGGTACCTTAATATCTCAAAATTCCATCTTGGAAAATATCCCTTAGCCTTTTATTCTTCTTTTATCTATTTTCTTATTTATTCCTTTATACAATTGGATTCCTTTTCCTTTTCTTTTTCTTTTTCTTTCAATTGGGCTCAATAGCCAATAAGGACCATTAAGAAAACATACAAGGCTATTATGCATGAAAATCATTCAAAACAAACCATTAAATCAGCCATTGATTTTATTTATTTTTAAAAGGAGATTTACAAATCTCATTACTGGATTTAATAAAAATGGGGTTATAATATCCTGCCATCCTTATAGGAATTTTGTCCCCAAAATTCAATAATTAAACAAACAAATTAGGATATGCCTTTTCCATGTCCGTCTTCAGCTCCCATGTGGCTTCATCCTCTCCATGGTGCTTCCAAAGAACCTTTACCATGTCTATATTCTTATTTCTAAGATCTTTTACCTTGGTATCTAGAATTCTCAAAGGTAACTCAGGATAAGTTAGCTTCCCTTGAAGCTCAATGGGTACAATGCTCAACACATGGCTCAGAACTTGCACATATCGCTTCATATTGGACACGTGAAACACATCATGCATCATACTATATTGAGGGGGTAACGCCAAATGATACACAGCTTCACCAATCTGTTCTAACACTTCAAATAGGCCAATGTATCGGGGACTCAACTTTCCTCTGTTCTTGGCTATAGCTCGGAGCGGTCGGATTTTTAGAAAACCATGTTCTCCCACAGTGAAATGCACATCAGTCCGCCTCGCATCAGCATATGACTTCTGTCAGTCCTGGGCTCTCTTTAGCCTTTGCCTGATCAAAGCGACTTTATCAGTATACACTTGGAGTTCATCTGACCTCAACAAGGTCCTTTCACCAACATCATCCCAGTGAAGTGGTGATCGACACGGTCTCCCATATCGAGCTTCATACGGAGGCATCCCATTACTGGCTTGATAACTGTTGTTGTAGGTAAACTTAGCTAAAGATAAGTACTGCTCCCATGATCCACCCCAATCGAGGACACAAGCTCTCAGCAGATCCTCTAGGGTTTGGATCGTCCTTTCTGACTGACCATCTGTCTGGGGGTGATAAGTGGTACTGAACTTTAACCTTATACCAAGTTCCTCTTGAACTTGCTTCCACAACTTGGAGGTAAACTTTGGGTCTCTATCGGAGATGATGGAACCGGGTACGCCATACAAATGCACTATCTCTATAATATACAACTCATCTAAGTCTGACACCTTGGCAGTGGTCTTCAGGGCAAGGAAGTGTGATGACTTGGTAAGGCAATCTACCACAACCCATATAGCATCATGACCTTTCTTAGTCTGAGGTAGACCCACCACAAAATTTATGGTGATTTGCTCCCATTTCCATTCTGGAATCTCTATAGACTGTAAAAGTCCACCGGGTCGTTGGTGTTCAGTCTTCACCATTTGGCACGTAAGACAGCTGGCCACATATACCACAATATCTCTCTTCATCCCTGGCCACCAGAAAAACCTCTGCATGTCCTTAAACATCTTGGTAGTTCCCGGGTGCACCGTGTACTTAGAACCATGAGCCTCTTATAGGATGCGTTCCTTCAACAGTGAATCTTCAAGAACCCATATGCGATTCTCAAATCTAATCCCTCCGTCTAATCCCAATGAAAGACGGGTCTGAGGCTTCTTCATCAAGCCTTTCATCTTGTCAAGTTCTCCACTGGCCAACTATGGTGCTACAATCTCACCCAACAATTCAGACTGTATCTGGATGTTGGCCAATCGAACTCGATCATCAAATGGTTGAGGAGACCATTCTGCCATGTCTTCTAAACTCTTCCATTAGCTGGACAAAACAGCTGCACACCTGAGTTGTTTCTGACTTAAAGCATCTGCTACGACATTCGCCTTTCCTGGATGATAGGCGATGGTGAAGTCGTAATCCTTCATGTACTCCGTCCATCGTCGTTGTCGTAGGTTCAAGTCTCTCTGTGTCAGGAGGTTCTTCAGGCTCTTATGGTCGGTGAAGATCTCAAAAGTAGCACCATACAGGTAATGCCACCAAATCTTCAATGCATGGATGATAGCAGCCAACTCTAAATCGTGCTTCGGGTAATTCACCTCGTTGGGCTTGAGTTTTCAGGAGGCGTATGCAACCACATGTCGATTCTGTTCCAACACACAACCAAGTCCCATCTTTGATGCATCGGTGAAAATCATGAAACCCTCATTGCCTGATGGTAGAGTCAAAACTGGTGCAGTGGTTAGCTTCTCCTTCAGCTCCTGAAAATGAGCTTCACATACATCGGATTACACAAACTTCACATTTCTTACGAGTCAACATGGTCAAAGGAAAGGCGGTCTTTGAGAAATCAGCGATGAAGCGACGATAGTATCCTGCTAACCCCAAGAAGCTTCGAATCTCTGAGGGGTTCTTCGGTGCAGGCCAGTCTCAAACTGCCGACACTTTAGCCGGATCTACCGTGATCGTTCCTCCTAAGATGATGTGTCTGAGGAACATGACTTGGTTTATCCAAAACTCACACTTAGAGAACTTCCCATAAAACTTCTGCTTTCTCAAGATATCAAGGACTTTACTTAGGTGGTCTCAGTGTTGATCTAAGTCATCTAAATAAACAAGTATGTCATCTATAAACACTATGACAAATGAGTAAAGGAAGGGTTGAAACACGCTATTCATAAGGTTCATGAAAACACCGGGTGCATTGGACAACCCAAAAGGCATAACCACAAACTCATAATGGCCATAACGTGTTTTAAAAGCTGTTTTCGGGATGTCCTCATTCTTGACTCTCAATTGGTGGTATCCTGACCTCAAGTCAATCTTGGAAAAGACTCGAGCAGACTTCAACTGGTCAAACAAGTCATCTATCCGGGGTAAAGGGTATTTGTTCTTAATGGTAGCCTGGTTGATCATCCAGTAGTCTATGCACATTCAGAGAGAACCATCCTTTTTCTTTACAAAAAGAACCAGTGCTCCCCATGGTGATGTGCTAGGGAGGATAAAACCCTTGTCTAGCAATTCCTGCAATTGTTTCTTCAACTCAAGCAACTCTGCAGGGGCCATTCTATAAGGTGCTCATGAAATAGGGCTTGTCTCGGGAGCTAGCTCTATGGAAAAATCCACTTCTCTCTCGGGAGGAATCCCGAGTAGATCATCCGGAAAAACATCTGCATACCTCCTAACTATCTCTATTTCTTCTAAGGGTTGCACCCTAGGTTCTGGCTCAGTAACTACTTCCAGGAAAGCTCGACACCCTTTACTCATCATACGCTCTATTTTTACGGTTGACACATATAGGTTGGTGGTGGCATCTTTCCTACCCCTAATGACAAAAGGTGGGTGACCTGGTTTCTTAATGATCACTTTCTTTTCCCGACATTCAATAGTGTCCCTATAAGTATAAAGCCAATCCATACCAATGATCACATCAAAGTCATTTATATCAAGAAGGATAAAGTCTTTAGGAAGCTCACAATCTTGATATTTCACAGGTAACACCAGAGTTTTCAAAAGAGATGTAAAGATTCGACCACTCAGGGTTGTAACATCTAAGACATACCCTAAATCCTTGATATCCAAACAAAGCATAGTTGCGAGATTTCTTGAAATGAAAGTATTAGTAGATACAGAGTCAAACAAATCTTTTACATTGTGTCCCATGACTTCAAGCATGCCTACATTGTTTTTCATCATGCATTAGACCATTACATGCTTAAACTTAAAACAGAAAAGAAAGAGCAAGGGTTATTACCCTTGATCAACCGATTAGCATTAGCTTGAGCCTCCTCATTGCCAATGGAAAACACCTATGCTTGTCTTCTCTCTCCAGCATGTGGGGTTGTAGCTATAGGTGGAGCTACCACAGGTGGGGCTGCTACTGGTGGGGCTGCTATTGGTCCTGATCCTCTTGGATCTGGTAGAGGACAAAAATATTGTAGGTGTCCTTCTTGATGGCACCGAAAGCATGTCATCTTCTTGTAGCGGCACTCACCAGTGTGTCCCTTTCCGCAAGTGCGACATTGCGATCGGTTGTTCTCTTGACGGGGTTTCCCTTTTCCTCCATGTCTTCCTTTAGCATGATGACACCCTGGACCTTTCTTGTGGTTGTTCTTGTGACCTTGGGTTCCTTCAGTGAAACCCAAATACCCCTTAGGTGGAAACTGGGCAAGCATCACTGTCCTCTCCATGTCTAAAGCAGTGTTGTAAGCTTCAACGAAGGTTTTAGATTTATTTACCATCACATGGGGCTTAATGGCAGGGTGAAGACGCTCTATGAAGTGATCCACCCTTCTTTCCTCATCCATCTTGTACCCAAAACACTCCAGGATTTGAAAGCACCCAAAGTCTGCCATAGAAGAGTTTCCTTGAGTCATGTTGGTGAACTCCCTTTCCTTTTCCTTCTTAGCTGAGATAGGGATGAATTTGGCAGTGAAGATTGTCTTGAAGTCAGCCCATGCCATTGGTTCCTCAGTCAGATCTCGGCCTATGATGTGCGTCTCCCACCATATCTTGGGTGCTCCTTCCAGGAGGTGAGCAGCAAAGAGGACCTTCTTGCTCAGCCGTACCTCAAGCATGCGGAATCCATTCTCAAGTACAAGAAACCAAGCTTCTGCCTTGTCGAACACCTCCGATTTATCTTCTCCCCAGAACTTCTCGATGTTCAGCTTGACGAAGTCCAAGATGGTGGCTCCCAGTCGAGGGCGAACATGAAGTGGCTCTCCATTTTCACCTCTAGCTATGTCTCGGAGGGCCAAAGCACTAATGGCCTCTGTCAGCTTCTTCTGCTCTTCCATCCATAAAGCATCAGGGGTGTGGATCATCATGGTAGGTTCTGGACCACCAGCTTGGTCCTCTTCCATCTGGGCTACCTCCTCATACACATGTTGTTCCTCGTACCCTTGGTCTTCTTCTTGATCAAGGTTGATGAAGGGTATCAGATTAGGGTTAGGGAACTCGTGAGTGGTTTCTTCAGGTCTCTTCCTCTTCTTTGAGGAATCTCCACCGTGGTTCCTCTTCCTCTTCTCAAAAGACACTTTTCCCTTACGTGAAGGTGCACCACCATTGGTGGCATCCGGGACAGCCACTGTCTTCACGCGAGCCATCTGTATAAGCAAACAATAGACCCCTTTTTAGTCTATACCTTTAAGCTAATTATACTTATGTCAATGACATCTTATTACGTATCTTTTATTAGTTTGATGGAGGATTCCTTAATGCTTAACTTACTTACCCATACCACATGAGGGTGAGGAAGAGCGAGAAAAACCCTAACTCTTAAATCCTTAATAGAATGTGTGATGAGAAGCGATGGATAAGATGAGAGTGTCCTAAAGGTATCTTATTTTGAATCATACCCTAAGACTTTGTCCAGACAGTCACACAGATCCGGGAGTCCTCGTATTCCGACTAGCGGTGTGGAGGAAAATATTTCCAGCCCCGGCCGTGATCCTTTTCTAGACACCTCTATCTTTCAGATAATCCTCTAATAACTCCCTTGGGTTCTATAGAGTTTGTAAAATTTAATAATTATTAACGATTAAGTGAGGAACCTTCGCTCTGATACCAAATGTAACGACCCCGCCTTCCAGTAACACCCAATTACGGGAGACTGAGAGGTCAGAGCCATTATCCCAATTTTCGGATCAAGGTTCGACAATTAATCAATAACAATTATTAAATTCTATAGATTATACTGAAAGCTGTAATAAAAATAAACTTTTTACATACCTTTTGAAAATTGGGATTTCTAAACTTCTACCCACGTATGGATTCTATTCTAACTAATCCTCCTTATACTTTAATTCATGTATTTCACAATATGACGATTTACTGTTTGTCCTTTTGGTTTTGTACCTAAAACGGCGACAAACAAAACGTCGGTCAGCATAAAGCTGGTATGTGGGGGAAACAATAATCAAGCAATTATCCATAACAACGTACTGCAGTCAATTATAGTTTAACAAACAACTTTACGTTTTAAATATAACTGCGCGATCCATGCATACCCTATCCTCTGCGCTGTCCCTACAGTGGACCTGGATGCTACCTTCCTTATGGTAGATCCCCATTAAACCCCTCATGATCCTACCTAATTGGTGAATCAGTTTCTAGGGTTGAGTCACATGGCACTACCCGTAGGTAGCCCACTCCTTAACTCATGGCGTGCAATAGAGTCTCATGGCACTACACGTGGGTAGCCCAATTTCTAACTCATCATAGCCTAGACCTTACTCTAGGTTACCCTTTTTAGCATTTGCAAAGCCATAGAGGAGGATCCAGATCTAAGCCAGTTATATATACACACATTTATAGTGATAGTCATAGTCACTTTATAGTTGCATGAAATAAGAAGGCATCCAACAGTTATTTTCAAGCAACCGATAAAAATGTTCGGGAATTGCTGTGAAACTAAAGCGATTATTCATAAGCATAACCACATACTTGTGATTGCAGATTTTGAGACAAAAGTAATGAAATAGAGAAATCTCAACCAAGCAACCAATTATGCATAGAAATCTTGAAATAAATACCCAAATCAAGATTTAACCAAACTCATCTTATTTCTTAGGATTTCTATTCATTTTCAGGGTTTCCTTTAAAATTAGGGTTTTGTCTCCACTTTTAACATTATGAATCCTAATTTAGCAAAACTAAATAAAAACCCTAAATTTCTCATCTTAGTAATTCCTAACAGACTTGGGATCATTATTTAGTAACTTATTTCCTAAATCCGAAATCAATAAAGTTTTTCTCTTCTTTTACCCTAAATTAGGGTTTCCATATGTATTTTCCTTCATATATAGATTAAAACCCTAAATTTTCCAACTTTGCATTCAAAACGGATGAAAATTCTATCTTAATAATGAATAGGTTAAAACTCTTCAAATTAACCTATTAATCCACAAAGATTCATCTTTTATATACAATTAGGGTTTCTAATTACCTTTTAATACCTTTTTTCTATCAAATTAATGTACTTTTCAAAATGATATAGAACTAGGTTACCAAACCATTTTTATCATGATCCTCATATTTTTCTAAGAAACATTCATGTATAAATTTTTCTCATCGGAGATTCCTAGATATGTCTATTAATTTCGCAAAGAAAATCCTTTTTTTGGATTATTTGAACAGAGAGAGGTAATTACCGAATTTTGTTGGTCGTTTGATCGCTGTGCCGCTGGTCTGCTTCAGATCCGATGCTCTGTGTCGATTGGCTCCACTAATATGGTCGCGCGCACTGCCTCTACTGTCGATCTGATGGATCTTCCTCAGGTCCACGATGGACCCTAATCTAAGGGTCTCTGCTTCTCGTCTTCCTCCTTTTCTTTCCTAGACAACGCGGCGGCGCCGCGGTGGTTCTTCACCGGAGAGCTCTCAATCGAGCAAGGGAGAGGGTTCCGAGACTTGGGGAGCAGCCGTCCAAGGTCGTGATGGTGAGAGGAAGCGAGAGGGGTCCTTTATATAGGATGTAGGGGGCTCCTTTAGGGTTCTCTCAACCCCACCGCCAATTGCTCTTTAGCCCAATTGGGTGTTTCGCGAAGACACGATAAAAGCTCATCAACCTAGGGTCGAGAAGTTTCGGTTATTACTCTCGAACTCATTGGGACACTTTCCAAGCCCACACATGCGCTGGTTTGATCAGAAATCAAAGGGGAAAATCCTCACTGTACTCGGCCTGAGTCCATGTCCCGCTGGGACTTCGATGATTAGCAGTGCCTGTTGGATCAAGATCCAACGGCCATCATCACACGCGCTCAACCAAAAAAAAGAAAGGATTTCCTAATTCCAAATTTAATCCATATTTGAGGATATTTTGAAAAAGCAAGAACTCCCAATTCATAATTCCTTTTAATCTGAAATTTTTAGGGAACTTCGTTTATGATTTTATCTCTCCTTATGCAAAAATTGGGATCATTATCTAAAGTAAACAAGTCCTTTTCTTCAGTTGCAATTTAACACTTAATTATTCATATTTTCCACATATTTTCTATTTCCTTTCCCATTATATTATTATCCTGAGTTCCTTGAGCCTCAAGGAAACTTAATATCTCGAAATTCCATCTTGGAAAATATCCCTTAGCCTTTTATTCTTCTTTTATCTATTTTCTTGTTTATTCCTTTATCCAATTGGATTCCTTTTCCTTTTCTTTTTCTTTTTCTTTCAATTGGGCTCAATAGCCAATAAGGGCCATTAAGAAAACATACAAGGCTATTATGCACGAAAATCATTTAAAACAAACCATTAAATCATCCATTGATTTTATTTATTTTTAAAAGGAGATTTACAAATGTCATTACAGGATTTAAGAAAAATGGGGTTATAACATCCAACTTTCAAAATAACAAAATACGATCGATATATTGTGGCTGCTAATTGCTGAAGAGTCTAGTTAAAAACAACTATAAAAAGATTATAAACCAAGATACATGACAGAATAGGTTGGTTACACAATACGATCACAAGATGGATCTGTTGGTCCTCCTTTAATTAGGTGTGGGATACTTCTTTGATCTTCTACATACACATGTAGCAGTAGATCAAATAGAAAGGTGTGGATTAAATGCATTTCTAGGTGGGATCATCTGCTTCAGGGTGTATCCTACTCCTCAGTTAACTAGGACCAGCAAATTGTTGGGAAATATGATCGATATATGGGCCTCAACTAGGTTATAATCATTCTTATCTCTCTATTATAGCCTTCCCTGTCGTGGTAATGGGTAGTAGTGTCTTCTAATGGGACGTGATAGAATAGACAGTGAGCATCCAACCAAGCATTTGATAGATTTATTATGTCAGGGGTAGATTATAGCAAATCACATGTGGTATCAGTGTGAGTAGGAGGCTATCGAGCATGTCCCATTCTTAACCCTTTGGTTTCTAATTCTTTATGGAGATTTTGAAGGGTGGTAGCAGGTCAAGATGTGTGTATCTGGCATGCACGATAACAACGGAAGCACCTTCACATATGGACTAGGCACATAAAAATAATATAGCAAACACGCAAACACAAGAACACCAGGATTTGATGTGGAAAACACCCACAATGTGTGAGGGAAAAACCATTGGGTCAAAGCCCGATGGTGAAATCCACTAATCAACAGATTACACTATTTGTCTCAAGTTTAGACCCAAAACTTGAGGAATATAGAGCAAAAGGGAGAGATACTGATTTTACTGAAGATGGTACGTCACTACATCGTTAGCCTTCCAGAAAAACACCCCGTGCAGAGAATACCTGAAACAGAATAAAAGTATAGTGGAGAAGACATGAAGAAATCAGAGCGGTATGTGGCCCTCCTTCATTTTCTTCCTTTCTTCCTTGGCCCTTTCTTCTTTATATCCCATGAACACAATAGCAACAACAAATAATAAAAGAACATAATGATTTCTTTTTCTTGTTTAGCAGATGATGTTCTTTGTTATTGTGGTGGGTTATTTATAACCCTATCATCACGAAAGCAATACATCCCTAATGGGTTGCCGATCATTGGGTTGGAACCAACAGGGTCGTAGGCCCAACAATCTCCCCCTCTAGACTAAAGGAGAGACTATCCTCATGACTCATCAGATGGAGTCCAATTCGGCGAGCTCCTTACAAGTTGCAAGCTTCTTTGTAGGAGCTGCCTTTGTTAGCATGTTAGAAAGATTGTCGTTGGTGTGGACTTTCTTCAACTTCAACTGGTCATCACTGATAGCTTCGCGCAACCAATGGTATCTTAGATTGATATGCTTTGTCCAGGAGTGAAAAGAAGAATTCTTGCTCAAGTCCATGACACTCTGACTGTCACAGTAGATAACACACTCAACCTGTATCAAACTCAGTTCTTGTGAGAAACGTTTGAGCCAAACCATTTCTTTCTCTACTTCACAAGCTGTGATGTATTCTGCCTCAGTAGTAGATAAAGAATCACACTTTTGCAATTTAGACTGCAACTAATAGCTCCCCTTGGAAAAGTGAACAGAAAACTTGAGGCAGACTTAATGTGATCAAGATCACCTGCCAAATTTGTATCTTAAAACATGTAAGAACTGGTGGTGCCCCTCCAAAGCATAAATAAGCACTAGATGTAACTCTCAAATATATGAATATCCATGTAACAACATTCTAATGCTCTTTATCAGGGTCAGATAAAAATATGCTAGTCACACCAACTACATGTGTAATATCGTACATAGTGCACACCATAGCATACATCAGACTTTCTACTGCAGAAGAGTAGGGTATGTGAGCCATCTCTTACTTTTCCTACTTAGTAGAAGGAGATTGTTTTCTACTTAGTATGAAGTGAATGGATAAGGGAGTCTCAACTGGCTTCGCCCCCTTCATGTTGAACCTGTCAAGTACACGCTCAACATATTTCTCTTGTGAAAACCAAAGTTTCTTTATTTTCTTGTTATGCCTGATGTCCATGCCCATAATTAGTCTGGCTAGTCCCAAGTCTTTCATATCAAAAGACCTAAACAATTCCTTCTTCAACTTGGTAATCATCTGAGCATCTTTGCCAACAACCAACATATCATCAACATAAAGCAAGAGAATAATAAAACTATCACTTGAAAATATCCTAAAGTAAACATAGTGATCTTCCTCTGTCCTGTGGTAACCTTGTTTCAACATGAAAGCATCAAACTTTTTATACCACTTCCTTGGTGCTTATTTCAGCCCATAGAGACTTTTCTTCAATCTGCAAACTATGTGTTCTTTTCCTTTCACTACAAATATTCCAGGTTGCTGCATATAAATCTCTTCCTCTAGCTCACCGTGGAGGAAGGCTGTCTTTACATCAAGCTGCTCCATATCAAGGTCTAAGCTAGCTGACAAGCCCAAAACAGTGTGAATGGAAGTCATCTTCACCACAGAAGAGAATATCTCATCAAAGTTAATCCCCTACTTTTCCCCAAATCCTTTCACCACAAGTCTAGCTTTGTATCTCATAGTGTTATCACTCCAATCCTTCTTTATCTTGAAGACCCACTTGTTCTTTAAATATTTTCTTCCTTCAGGAAGCTTTCATAACTCATAGGTATCGTTTTTCTTCATGAGTTCATCTCATCTTAAATTGCATGCATCACTAATCTTTTCTTGATGAGACTTTGCTTCCTCATAGCTTTCTGGCTCCCCCTCTTCTGTGATTAGTGACCATTCTGAATCAGAATATTTTATAGACACCCTTTTCTCTCTAGTAGACCTTCTCAACTGTGGACCTGATGGATCTACCAGTCGAGGTTGCTCCCCTACTCAGGAACCTCCTCGTCATGGATACTATCTGCACCAGAACTATCCTCTGTCATATCATCATGTGGGATCTCATCATCCTCAACATGGTCTGCATCAACATTCTGCTGGACTAGAGAGGGAAGTGACATATCAATCACGGTATCATCTTTTACCTGCTCAGGCTCTGTCGTCAATGTATCAAATAACATCTGGTCCTCAAAGAAAATCACATCTCTAGATCTAACTATCTTCTTCTTTTCTGAGTCTCAAACCTTGTAGACAAACTGCTCATCAGCATAGCCAACAAAAATACAACGAATAGATTTGTCATCAAGCTTCTTCCTCTGCTCCTTAGGAACATGTGCAAATGCCATGAACCCAAACACTCTAATGTGAGAATAAGAAGTTGGCTTCTCTATCTACACACTCTCTAGAGTGTCAAAATCTAGAGGAACTGATAGTGACATGTAAATCAAGTAGCAAACAGTGTTTATAGTCTCTGCCCAGAACTCCTTAGGTAGCTTTGAATTCTTCATCATGCATCTGACTCGCACCATAATGGTTCTATTCATTCTTTCAGACAAACCATTGCATTGTGGGGTACTGGGAACAGTGTTCTCATGTCGTATGCCAGATCCTTCACAATATGACATGAACTCCTTGAAAGTATACTCATCTCCATTTTCATATGAAGACATTCAAGCTTTTTATCTGTCCCCCTTTTGACCATGACATGAAACTTCTTGAAAGTATCAAACATCTGATCTTTCCTCTGTAAATAGTAGACTCACACTTTTCTAGATGTGTCATCAATAAAAGTAACAAAGAATCTACTTCCACCTAAGAGATGGAACCAACAGGGCCGTAGGCCCAACGAATTTCACTCATTCGTTGTATAAACTATAATTTCTTCATATAGATAGATCGCCTATTGTATTGTTATTTCGTCAATTATATTTGATATATAAGACTTCAATTTTTAAATAGTAGACTCACACTTTTCTAGATGTGTCATCAATAAAAGTAACAAAGAATCTGCTTCCACCTAAGAGTTGGAACCAACAGGGCGTAGGCCCAACGAATTTCACTCATTCGCTGTATAAACTATAATTTCTTCATATAGATAGATCGCCTATTGCATTGTTATTTCGTCAATTATATTTGATATATAAGACTTCAATTTTCATACTTTGTCATTGGCTTCGATTCTTGTTACATTTGGATTTTTTATAAAATTCCATTTGATCGTCAAAGAAAAGAAAAGTGTTCATCCGAAAATTGTGGCGCGATTGGTTGGGAACGACTTGTCCCCTATGGAACTTTTGGTTTGAAATCACCGGTGCACACTTTCGTTACCACACTTACGATCGTCTGATTGAGGAAGGAAGAGCTTAATGTCTCTTCTAACTAAAAATAAAAAATATTATATTGCTAACTTTTTTAACTTTGATTTTATATTTGGTAAACACAAAATCGTTTTGAATCAAATAAAAGTAACAGTCATGCAAGTACGGATGACATAGTTACTTGCGCATGTTTTATGAAAAAGTGGGATGTTTGAGGTCGTGTGGTGTCTTATGTGACTAATAGTTGTGCATTTTCTTGGAGTTAATTGATAGCTTGAAGCTACGCCATTCTCCACAAATCATGATCAAAACACTTTTGTAATTTTTATCAAAGTTTCAAATATGAATGTTGCCTATTCTTTCCTTTTTACCTCTCTTTTGTAATTTGCACTTTATATTGCTTTATTGGTCTAACTTTGTTTTCTTTTTGTATATACCAATATAATAAGAAAGCATTGAAATATGAAAAAAAATGATTAAGAAAAATACCCCAGATACCATTAGTTCATGAAGAAGAAGACGGACAACAAAATTAAGTAGTGATTTTAGGCCAGTACCTAAACTTCAATCTCAAAGTGGTAATGGTGCACATAATTTTGAGAGATGATGTATTCCAGAGTTGGACTCTAAACTTCACATTAATACCCAAAATTCAGACTTTCACTACAAAGACATACTCAACGACATGTCCTTGTCAACCGCGTCGTCACAAACTTGTATATGCAAACTTTCAATGCAAGTGACATTCATTTATAACATGAGAGAAATGAGAGGGATACACAAAGAGACAGAAGCATAAACCTCAGGCGTGTGTTCTAATTACCGCTGACTGTATTGGTGGGATTGCTCGTCATCTAATTTCTCGCGGCGATCCCTACCAGGCGATTATGCTGGGTGAAGGCAACCATGGAGGGCGTCACCCTCCCACCGATCTAGTTCTCGACGATCTCGGCCTTTTCATTGCGGAAGATAGCTATACAGGAATAGGTGGTTCCAAGGTCAATCCCGGTGACGGGTTCGCCACTTCCTGCCATAACAAACTCGATCCTGGAAGCTAACTAACTGATTAGTACTGTTGGTACCGTTGGATACTGAATTAGAGAAGAATAAGATGGAAACAGAACAAGAGCGAAAAGGAGTGTTCGTACATATTACTCCTTCGCAAATTGTGTGTGACACTATTAACAGATATATAGATGAAGACTCCATGAAAAGAAACTATAAGTCGAAGCAATTTCTGTCAATCACGCACACTAGGTAGTATTGACGCATCCGACATATGACTAATTCGTAGCCCACAGGCCATAACTCCGCCCTCAAGCATTAAATCATTCCCATTGACGGTATGGTTCCTGGGTAAACGCCTAAACGGTGTTTATGCCATCAGCAGATCCAGTCAACTAATAAGACATCGCAGCTTCAATGTGGGGCATGTGGTTGTATAGAATTAGGTAGAGGTCAATGTCCACGTATAAAGAGAAAATTAAAATATCGCGCCTTGCTAATGGATGTAGATGACGGGCTTGTTTGGAGCCAGCGTCAGTTTTCTTGCAATTGGGCTCACTGGAACGGGGATAAGATGAGATAAGAATGCTTATACATACATACATACATCTACTATTACCTTACTAAGCACAAATAGGAAAGTATTCGTCTCCGTCCTCATATTTAAATCACGTGACTTCTATTGATCTGTTCCCGTACGTAATTACTGTTGATCTACCCACTTACGATCCGACATTCACGTTTGGTTTGCTGGATTTACTGAAATCTTGTATTCTATCCATCCTGCATTACTGAAATGCTGTATTTTTAAAATCCCGCAAAGTAAAATTTTATGTTTGGTTTGCTGGATTTTGTAAGTGTGAGATTTTTTTTTTCATTCTGCTGTCTTGCCCATGATGAATTTTGGCGTCCGGGAGAATTTTGATGGAGACCAAAATGCGGGATTCCTATTCTGTCTGAAATTCCATGGATTAGTCTAATTTTTCCAATCCCGCAAACCAAATATAAAATTTGTTGAACTGGAGTCCAAAATACAATGCAATATGGTAAAATCCAGGTAACCAAACGTGCCCTAGCCAGACCTGTGCCGGACCCATGAAGATGGCCTCTTTTGATTGGATTTCTCATTGTAGAGTCTTCATGCGATTGGAACTCCTCTGGACGCACCCTATGCTAACCCTATGGAATCTGGGGGCCGCCACCGCTGGAGAAGGACAAGGGGGGATGGGTTAAAATTTGTTCACGCGCACTCGCACTCACAAAAACACGAGTTTTGACGTGCACATCCCCTTTCCAAACTGCTACCAGGTCTGCCACCAGAACTGTGCAATGTTCCCTACGCCCAGAGCGTCTGTCCCCTCGCCCGCGCCCTACTGTGACATCTCAGGACCATCCAGCCCACTTACCCTTTGTCAAGTCACACAACTCAGCGAAAAGTGACACCACTAACCCCACTAACTCCACACACTTCTTCAACACTCACACCAGTCACGCAACCCATTCGTTACCCGGGCCCACATCTTTTCATCCCAAATTGAAGAGATTTTCGTTGGATTTCCCACTCCCACTCATTCATCTCCCAATCATCCCTGCCTTCTCCCCACGTCTGGTCGCACCTGGTCCTTCTCCTCCTTGCACTTGGGCGCTCCTGCTTTTTCTTCTTCCCGTACCTAGCCGCAAGATGCTCGTTCTTCTCCTTGCGCATCGACACCCCCAATGGATGGAACGAGCTCCGACGACGATTTCCAGCCAACCCCCCTCTTACCCTCTCAGCGAATGCGGACAAAGAGGTCGTCTGGCAGGAGACGCGAAAGAGGGGCGATAGAAGGTTGGTCATAACTGCTCAAGCGAGAGCTCGTCCACCAACAAAATCTCCTCCACCGGCTACATCAGGTCCACCTCCGACACCTCTTCCACTGGAGATGGTGGCTCCCCCATCGGACACAACTGACACAACAGCTCCCCCACCGATAAGAAAGAGAAAGACAACTGCACCTGCTGCAATGAAGAAATCTACTTCTGAAAGGGACACGACTCCTCCTCCGTCGGAGACAACAACTGCCACTTCTCCAACTCATACGCAACAAGAGAGAACAAAGAAGAGTGACACAAGGAAAAAAGGGCGAACACAGTGGCGGAAGAATTCAAAGAGGCAGAAGCATCTGATGCAGACAAGCCAAAGCGGTTGGAGTCTAGGTGTTCGTGGAAAATCTTCAAATATATATGAAACCCTTTCAGCGAAGAAGAACAAGCCATCTTCGCAAACGCACCTCTCAAATGCCTACTTGACATTAGATGAGTACCAGTTAATGAAACGATACTGATAAAGGATCTGGCATCTTGTTACAACAACCAAGATTGGACATTCAACTTCGGGAGTCAGAGATTGGAGTTCGCTATAGATGATATAAGACAACTTCTAGGGGGTCATCCTAAGAGAGATATTACTTCTGTTTAACACTGCCTATTAACTACGCGCCTCATATCATAGCAACACCGAACTCCATTTATTACAGTTTCGCAACCGAACTCAATTTGTAGAGCATATATAGCAACACGCCTCATATCGTAGCAACTCGCCCAATTTTGTAACAAATGCACCCTCTTTTCTTAAAAAAGTGCCCTACATATCAATGCGCCCACTTAGCATACGGATGTGTTTTTCCACTGACCATAATTGCAACACTCATAAATGTTTTATTCTACCCATGTACGCCCCATTACGCTGATATACGTCCCATTGCACTGATGCAGGGATTTTGAGTCATATTTATAGGCTGATTTCACACCTGTTTTGTGTGGTTATTTGTCATTATTGTGACTATAATAGCATGATTCACTTTCTTTAGTCTATAAACACTTTATGCATCAAATTGATCTTATTCTATTATATTTTGTATGATTTATGAAATTCCCCGAACTGACTTGTGTTTTTCTCTCTTTTTTAGGCACTTTTATTCCAGGGCCTATCGATACCATCGACAGGTGGTCGATACTATCGACATTTCATCAGGTGGTCAAGGTGGAGAAAAGCACCCCGTCGATACCATCGACCTCCAGCGTCGATGGTAGCGAAATCAACCCAGATGGAAAATTCCCCTCTGTCGATACTATCGACACCTTGGTCGATGATATCGAGATGTCAGCAGATGGATCCCGTTGTGAAGCAAGCAGCTGTCGATACTATCGACAACCTCATTGATGGTATCGACGCCGTCGGATCAGAGTTTTATTTAGATTGTCATGATCTAACGGCTGGGATTAATTGGCGGCCATAAGTCACACCTAGACCTAAGGGAGGACGGCCCATACCCTGGGATCACGTTCTATTCCGCCATACAAGTCCTGAAGGAGAGGGGAGGAAAGAACGGAGCCGAAAGCAACGTCTCGGAGGATTCAAGAACCAAAGACGGACGATTCTACCGCTGGAAGACTACAGAACGGGCGTCTCGCATCGAGGATCATCCATCTCTTTACCGTTCCAGGGGTTACACGATATTTCTACCTATTTTCCATGTTTTCTTCTTCCTTCCCCATGTATTCTGTTAAGATAAACATGCGAGGCTAATTCCCTTTGATTCTTAGGACCCGAGAGTAGCCCGGGGAATCGATGTATAACATTTTTGCATGGATTAGTATAATTCTTCTCATTTCTCCTGGATATGTTATCGTGCGCTCTATCGTAATTGTTATGCTTGATCACCATAGTTAATTTCTAATACCTTTAGTCGCTCTTGACGGAGGATTCATGGTTGAAAAGGCACGATTAACACATTAATCTATATATTCCTTAGACGAGGTAATGTACGATTAATGGTGGATACCCAGAGGATTCATTGATGCACTTACGTCTAGGGTATAAGTTACTACTGGTGTGGAACTGACCTAGAACTAGGTAGTGGATTGCATCGCGAAAGCGAGCAATTCTGACTATAGGCCTCTATCCGGGATAAGGGACGATTTATGCTAATTATGTGAATCTGTATGCAGCGAGACCTTGTGGTAAAACTGTAATCCTAAGGATTCCCATTCTCATTTGATTAAATCAACATTTAATCATCGCTCTTTCATATTCTCTTTATTTTATTTTCTTTTCCAAAACTAATCAACTCTTTCATTCGGTCTAACTAATCGCAACCGGTTAGTAGTAGTCCTCTAAAATTCACATTTCCCTGAGTTCAACTCGGGCCTCACAAGGCCTATATTACATTTATATGTATACTTGCGTTTAAGACACGGTTTACACGTGTCAAGTTTTTGGCGCCGTTTCCGGGGAAACGACGAATTTCAGCACTACGAGTGTTGCGAGCGGCCACTCTAGGCCACTTTTTTACAACAATTTTAGTAGTTCGTTTTGAACTCAATTACTTATCTTTTAGATTTTGAATCATTCTAGCATTGTACTTACTTGACTTTTTATACTTCAGATACTAGTGCATGGTGAGTACGCGGAGTACGAACTATCTGACATTATGCAATCGGGTGACAAAGACGAACTGATTAAAACACCACCCAAGGACGTTCAACCAATATCTGAAGCTTCTATAATGGGTGACGCAAATGCAACAGTTGAAGAGCAGACTATCTGGGAGAAGATCAAAGCATCCTCTTCGATGGCACAACCTGGGCCAATCAAAAAGCAGGCCGTCAACATAGCCCATTACAAGATTGATCCAGGGCTCATTCAATTGGTCAAGACACAGACATATAATGGATTTCAACATGAAGACTCAGTAGCCCATATTAGTAGCTTTGTGGAAAGTTGCAATATGGTGAAGGTAGACAAGTTCCCGTAGGAATAGATTTATCTGAAGTTATTCCCATCGTCCTTAGCAGACAATGCAAAGGAGTGGTTCTATAACTTGCCAAAAGAATCTATCGAGACATGGGATCAGATGATCGAGGTATTCTTTGAAAGGTACTTCCCACCCGAGTAGACCAATGACCTCGTGAGGAAGATACACAATTTCAAACAGCAGGCAGATGAGACATACACAGAGGCGTGGGAGCGATTCCAAATCATGCTGTAGAGAGTCCCACATCATGGAATAGATTTGGAAAATCACAGAAAGATGTTCTAATTTGGCCTAAACCAACATGAATGGGGTATTTTAGATTCAACAGGTACATGTTTCTTCCTAAACAATAAAGGCTCCAAGTGTTGGGAGATTTTGAAGAACATGGCTAAAAATCAAGCTTGGGGTGAAAGAGACAGGCCAAAACAGGTTAAATATACAGGTGATGCAAAGGCCATTCAAGCTTTGAATGAGAAGATGGACTTACTAGTCAAAAAGCTCCTAGAGAAAGACGACAATGGGTCTGATGATGAAGCACAGACAAAGTTCATGCGTTAATAAGGTTACAGGAAAAATGAGCATTCGTGGAGAAAGGACAAGAAATTTTACTGGAAGGATCCAAACAACTTTCTGCAGGATCCGAATCAAAAGCCACAACCCAGTGTAGGGGACAAGAGCAATGAATTGCTCAAGCAGGTGATTACGCAAAATCAAGAATTAATGAACACATTTGGTAAGCAAATTCAGTCACAAGGTGAGTTTATGAATCAATTCGGGCATACCTTACAGAGCCATAGGGCGAGATGAGGACGCTTGAGACGTCCATTTCACAAATTGCATCCGAACTTGCAAACTTGAAGAAGCCGGTACAACAGGGTTTCCCAGAGAACACTGATACTCCAGGAGGAACCCATCATGCCAAAGCTATCTTGCTAAGGAGTAGCAAGAAGATTTTAAACTCTAAAGCCGATGAACCACACACATCACAACCAACAACTACAAGTGAGGCCGTAGAGGAAGCAGAAGTCATAGAAACTGTTGAGGACAATGTAGAAATTGCAATGGAGGAGACAAATTCTGGGAAAGACACAGATAAGAGAACACCATATGTGCCGCCACATTAGAGGGCACAGTCAGTCCCAGTTCTATATTCGAACAGCTTGAAAGCAAAGAAGGTATATTAGCAATTTAAGAAGTTTTTGGATGTCTTTAGGAAATTATCCATTAATATTCTACTGATTGACACAATTGAGTAGATACCATCATACGGTAAGTTTCTGAAGGACATCATAACCAAAAAGTGGAAAATTCCAGACACTAAAGTGGTGGTGCTCAAAGAACAGGTGAGCGCATTTATTCTGGGTACACTGCCACCTAACAGACAAGATCCCAGGTGTTTTAACATCTCTTGCTACATCGGGAAGACAAAGTTTGGAGAAGCCCTCTGTGACTCAGGAGCGAGCATCAACTTGATGTCTCTCTCAACCTTCAGAAATCTCAGTCTCAAGGAATCTAGGAGGAGCAATATAACTATCCAGCTTGCAGATAATTCAGTAGTAAGGCCCTATGGGATTTGCAAAGATGTTCTAGTTAAGGTGGACATGTTTGTTTTTCCTACAGATTTCATAGTGATGGAAATGCAAGATGACCAAGGAAACGAGCTGCTACTAGGTAGATCCTTCCAAGCCACAATTGACATGATCCTAGAAATGGGAAGAGGTTGTTTGACTATGGGCATAGCTGATGATAGGTTTGAAATAATAATGCCAACTATCTCAAAGTCATCACAGGAATAGGGACAATGCAATAAAGTTAAACATTTTGATCACAACATTTCCATTTGTCTAGGGAAACCCTTTCTCGACATGGCTCATGTCATGACCGAAGTAGATAGAGGAACTCTTTCTGTGGATATTATGGGGCAAACTAAAGTGGTCTCTCTTGCAAAAGTTGTGGGATATCCTAATGATCAAGATGAAGAAGTGTACCTTTCTACCGTGGAAGATGTTGTGGAGATCTTAATGCTGGAATCATATCCTCAATCGCCTTTAGAAGCTTGTCTATTTAATGTTGTGGATGATTGGATGAGGACCACATCTCTATAGGATTGTGTAAAGATGCTACGAGTCCTACCTTGTTACTATGCTAGGCACTTTGAAGATCTGGGACCACTGCTGCCACCATTGCTGCCATCTTTGGTGAATCCGCCAGAATTGGAGTTGAAGCCGCTTCCCCCACATTTGAAATATGTGTTCTTAGCAGTGGAGGAGAAGTTACCGATAATTATCTCGGCACATCTTAGTGCCTCTGAGG
Source organism: Alisma plantago-aquatica (assembly GCA_963693085.1). Lineage (NCBI taxonomy): Eukaryota > Viridiplantae > Streptophyta > Magnoliopsida > Alismatales > Alismataceae > Alisma > Alisma plantago-aquatica. The sequence goes on from OY856412.1 coordinate 1,261,669,674, forward strand.
AAGAACAACTCATGGTTGTGTTGAAAAACCACCGTGGTTCTTTCAGGTGGTCAGTTTCAGACATAAAGGGGATTTCTCCTACTTTATGCCAACACAAGATCAGACTCGTGGATGGGGTAAACCCTGTGATCCAGCCGCAATGCTGCCTAAATCCTATAATGACAGAAGTCATCAAGAAGGAGGTGATAAAGCTGCTTTCAGCGGGAATTATCTACACAATTCCAGACTCAACGTGGGTGACACAGGTAGTCCCCAAAAAGGGGGAAATTACGGTAACTACTAATTTGTTAAATGAGCCAGTTACTACTCGGTTGGTCACTGGGTGGCGAGTTTGCATAGATTACCGTAGGTTGAACACTTCGACGCTAAAGGATCATTTTTCTTTGCCTTTTATTGACCAAATTTTGGAGCGACTGGCTGGTCGCTCCCATTTTTGTTTCCTAGACTGATACTCTGGCTATAATAAAATATCGATTGAACCTAAGGATCAAGAGAAATCCACTTTCACTTGCACTTATGGTACTTTTGTTGTATGACATTTGGATTGTGTAATGCACCGGCCACTTTTCAACAATGTATGCTCGCCATTTTTTCTGATATGGTTGAACGTTCTTTAGAGGTTTTTATGGATGATTTCTCAATTTACGGTGCTTCATTTGACGAATGTCTCTATAACCTTGATAAGGGTTTACAGAGATGTGAGGACACTCATTTGGTCCTCAATTGGGAAAAATGCCATATGATGGTAAGCGAGGGCATTGTGCTAGGACACAAGGTGTCCAACAAGGGACTGGAGGTTGATCCGGTAAAAAATGAGGTTATTTCTAAATTACCTCCACCGAACTCGGTGAAGGGAGTTAGGAGTTTTCTTAGTCACATTGGATTTTACCATCGGTTTATAAAAGATTTTTCTAAGATCGCTAAACCATTATCTGAGTTTCTTGAGAAGGACGTTGTTTTTTATTTTAATGACAAATGTTTGAACGCTTTTGAGGTCCTTAAGCAAAGATTGATTTCAGCGCCAGTTGTGTAGACTCTGTATTGGAGTCAACCCTTCGAGTTGATGTGTGATGCATCTGACTATGCCGTGGGGTAGTTCTTGGGCTACGGCATGAGAAACGACCCACTGTTATTTATTACACGTCGAAAACCTTAAATGATGCACAATTAAACTATACCACCACTGAAAAGGAACTTCTAGCCGTGGTTTTTGAAAAAATTAGGCAATATTTAGTGGGGACTAAAGTGGTGGTATGGACGGACCACGGTGCAACAAAATACTTAATGGAAAAGAAAGAAGCGAAGCCTAGAATCATTAGGTGGATACTTCTTCTACATGAATTTGATATTGAAGTCAAGGATAAAGCGGGGATTGAAAATGTGGTTGTGGACCATTTGTCTCAACTTGAGAGGGTAGATGAGAAGGACACCAATATACCTATTACTGAGACCTTTCTGGATGAGAAAATCCTTTCTATCAAATCAAAAGATCCATGGTTTTTGAACATTGTTAACTATCTTGCATGTAAAGAATTACCTGAGGACTGGGGTTATCAAGAGAAGAAGCGATTCTTCCATTATTTGAGATTTTATTTTTGGGATGATCCTATTCTTCTGAGACAATGCAGGGATGGAGTCTTACGCAGGTGTGTACCAGAGTTCGAGTACGATAGTGTGTTAAGCCATTGCCACACACTACCCATCGGCGGCCATCATGCAAGCTCTAGGACAACTGCGAAGGTATTAGAGAGCGGCCTATATTGGCCCACACTTTTCAAAGACGCATATGAGTTTGTAAGGAGATGTGATGCCTGTCAGCGGGCAGGTAACATTTCCAAAAGACAGGAGATTCCCCTTAATGTTTTCTAAGAAGTTGAGGTTTTTGATCTATGGGGTATTGATTTCATGGGACCCTTTGTGTCCTCGAATTCAAATTTATACATTTTACTTGCAGTTGATCGTGTATCGAAGTGGGTAGAATAAATACCCACAAGGAATAAAGACACTGTCGTAGTGTGCTTGTTTGTGAAGGAATACATTTTCTACAGGTTTAGAGTGCCGCACATGATCATAAGTGATGGAGGTACTCACTTCACAAATAGGAAATTTGTTGTACTATAGAGCAAGTATGGGGTGAAACACAATGTGGGCACCCCATATCATCCACAAACATAGGGTCAAGTGGAGATATTCAACAGGGAGATCAAGAAGATCTTGGAGCGTACAGACATCTCATCTAGAAAGAACTGGAGTATGCTTCTACTGGATGCACTTTGGGCATACAGAACCGCTTTTAAGACTCCTATAGGCACTATGCCTTTTAGGTTGGCTTATGGACGTGCGTGCCACTTGCCGATAGAGCTGGAGCACAAGGCACATTAGACGCTTAGGAAGTTGAACCTGAGCATTGATGAGGCAGGGAAGAAAAGATTGCTGGATCTGAATGAATTAGATGAATTGAGAATGAACTCCTTAGAAAATTCTCAGATCTACAAGGAGAGGATGAAGCAGATACATGATCGGCATATTCTAGAAGAGAGTCTTCTATAAAGGTGAAAGCGTCTTGCTCTTCAATTCTAGGAAGAAGCTACATCCCGAAAAGTTGATGTCCAAGTGGAGTGGACCTTTCATCATTGAGGAGCTGCGTCCACACGGAGCCGTGAAGGTAAGAGATGGTGATAGGACATTTTTGTTTAATGGATAGAGGCTAAAGCATTACTTTGGAGAAGATCTTCCGAAGAAGGTGCATGAGATAAAACTCATTGCACACGACTGATGAGTGAGAATGACTCAGTCTATCCTAAGACATTAAATAGGGCCGCTTGTTGGGAGGCAACCCAACCTAGGTGTAGTTCATGTTTAGTTTGTTCCTTTTTGTTTTCTTATCTAGTTTTTGTGATACACACCGTTCAAACAAAACATCAATGACTAAGCGGAAGCAATCATTAGCAGTGGATTACTGAAAATCACTAAAATTTAAAACCAATTACAAAGAGATCCATACACTGGAAAAATCTTTCAAAAATAACCAAATTAATTCAATTATATTTTGGTTCACAAGTACATGTCCTGTACCATCTCTTCTCGAGAATTACATACATCAGCTACCCTCTTAAACTATACACAGGAAGCATAAGAACCTCGAGGCATCAAGCCAAAATCTCAGATCGATTCATTAAACTAAGTACTAACTCCGAGGACCTAAGAGTACAGAGACGACACATAAGACTCTATATACAAGACATGACAGCCAATGTCTCCACCTGAGAATTCACTGATGTCCCTGTTGCTGCTGCTGCTGCTCTTCCCTTGTTATAGGGTTTCTGTCTCTTATTCCGCGTCTACCTAAAAATTGTTGGTGACCAACGGAGTGAGACCCAGTCCCAACAAGAGATATAACTCTCTACTGAAAACATTATTATTGCAGTTTAATAGAATAAAACTGAGCAAATGATTCATATATATTCAACAGCAGATAAATCAATGTCCAAACATATTAGAGAAATATTCTTTTTCAAAGCATTTCAGCTATAACTTGATAAAGCATCATGTCACTTATCCAATAAGGAATATGAAGAACATGTATAACATTTATCCATCTAAGATATGCTAAGCAAGGTAACATCAACCAATGATTCTCATATTTCAACCTTCAGCAATTACACTACACGGATGATTACATTTTTTAATCATACTTAATGCCCTAGAGAGATTAAGTATACCATTCATGCTCCAACCGACCACGATTACGTAAAGAATCGGTACCACACAAGGTCAATGGAAGAGCCAGACACCAAGACCTCAACCTTCTCGACCATTATGAGATTATATGATAGAGACATCATGTGTCACACTGCAATTAGCTTGCCAGTGTATATTGGCATCTTCTCTATAGAGTTATAGCCCACAACATATACTCTCTTCAGGGTTATGGCCTGTAGCCAATTCCTGGTTTCATATCATGGAGTCATGGCCCGTGGCCATACTCAAACTGGGGTATGGTCCGTAACCAATCCCATTTATAGGATATAACCTGCAGCCATTCCTATGGGGCATGAGGATATAATTTCCCAATTACCCCCACATATTCAAAAATATATGTTCCGAGTTAAACTCGTTTCACCATTCCACAAATTCTGACGCTGATGGATCTGTGGTCAGGGCAACTACATTATAAGATATCAATTGATTAATTAAGTGTATTAGCATATTCTTTTAGCATCAAACAAGTTTCCAAACATCAATTATTATGACAATTGCTACAAAGAATGTGTAATACCATCAAGTACTTTTCAACCCTTATTAAAGTATTGGGATCTCAATCCCTCATCTTATCAGGGGCATTCTCACCCATTCACAAACTCATCATCATGATTATGGAAAATGGGTATTCAAACCCTCAGTTCATCATAGAACACTTGATACCACTGATTAGGTGGCTAATACCTTTAGGTCATCTGACCAAGGTAAAACATGATACTTGCTATACAAGCATCTCACACAGATCACAAGGCCTATTTCATATCTTGTTACCTCTTACAAGGAAACAAAGCATATTATGGCTCCCAAGGCCCATTTCATCTCTTGTTACCTCTTACTAGGCAAAAAAGCATGTTATGGCTCACAAGGCCCATTAACAATTTCAATAAATGAAACATCATAGCTCATACCTGGATATGCTCATCTTGTCGTGATACCTGCATGGTTAGTACCCATGATAATAGTTATATCAATTTCATTTCAGTACCATGCTATAAAAGTAACATCACTATACCCTTATTAGAGTTAGGGATTCCCATTTCATGTCAATCAGGGTTACTCATCCCCTTTACACAATTAGGACTATGATTAATCATCTCATTTCCCAAGATTAGGATTTCATGCACTATAACAAAAAATTAGGGTTTCACATACCTTTACCCTATTTTAGGGTTAGGGTTTCAAATTAGTGTTTCACATAGTATTACATAGCATCACCCTGGATTAGGGTTTCACATCACATCACCCTGTATTAAGGTTTCTTATAACATTTCCCCAAATTAGGGTTTCATGAAGCCTTACCCAAAATTAGGGTTTCATGAAGCATCCTCTTAAATTAGAGTTTCTCATATCATTACCCTACATTAGGATTACATCATCACCCTAGATTAGGGTTTCACCTAGCTTTACCCTGAATTAGGGTTAGGGTTCATCAACCTTCTCAATTAGGGTTTCATGATCTCATCATCATGGATCAAACCCTAATTACATATTTTATTCATGTTGAAAGTGTTGAGGATTGATCACTACATGATTATCACTCATGTATAAGTTCCTCTCTCTCATCCTCTCTAGGATGTTGATTAATCCATATTTGGTTAGATTGGATTAACTTGAATGAAGGGTAGGCATAGTGTATTGATTTATTGCTTCCATAAGCATCAAAGGTTAACCACTCTAAGGGTATTAATCTTCTAAGTACCTTAGAAGTACAACCATTGTAATTAACTTTGATATACATCATTAACATTCATGGTATTAATTCATCTTTCATAACCCTAGGTCTTCAAACAATTTTGGGTACCTTGAACCTCCAAACGATTTTGACCTTTTTAACCTCCAAACAGTTTTGAAACCGTTTGGTCATCTAGGGTTGAGATCGTTTTCCCACCAAACAATTTTGAAACCATTTCGGCACTCAACATTTGAAACCATTTGAACAATTGTACATTGAAACCGATTGGACCCATCCACATTGAAATCGATTGGACAATTCAACCTTGAAACCGGTTGGACCACCAAACGGTTTGAAGACCGTTTGGTCCAAACCTCCTCAAAACCAAATGGACCAATTAGGGTTTCCATCAACCAATTGATTTAGGGTTTGCTTCATTGAACCAACTATCAATTGAACCATTGAAAATACATTAGATTGTAGCCCTTGGATCTCCAACCATACACCATAATCAACCATTGACCTCCAAACGGTTTTGAGACCATTTGGTCTTAAACGGTCTTGAGACCGTTTGGTCTCAAACGGTCTTGAGACCCTTTGGGTCAATCAACTATGAAATTGACTCAATTAATTAGGGATTCAACCCATTCAATCGATTAGGGTTTGCAATTAATGGATCATCCACACATGAAACCATTATAATCAAATCAATTAGAACCCTTAGATCATCATCCAACCACATCATCAAATTCCTCCAAACGGCCTTGAGACCGTTTGATCTCAAATGGTCTTGAGATCGTTTGATCCCAAACAGTTTTGAAACCGTTTGATTTCAATCGATCTAGAGACCGTTTGGTCATCAAGCCCAAACCGTTTTCACAAGATATTAATTGAGGTGTGTGCTAATATGACATCATAATATTCAATTGTGACAAAGTGGTTTTCTAGCTTAATTTCGAGGACGAAATTTCTTTTAAGGTGTGTAGGATGTGATGGAGTGGACTTTTATAATCCTAAATGTCCAATGACACAAGTGAAGTCACACATGTTGAGTTGTTTTGAGAATCCCAAATGTTTTAATAAATTTGGAGTGTTGTTCAGGGTTATACAATGTTCTGGATCCCAAAGTTTATGCCTTTTTGAGGAATTTAATTGAATGATCTAAAAGCTAACTTTTGTCACCAAATTGGGGTAGAATGTACTTTGAGATGTAGGGAAGCTACGGTTAAACTTTGGTGGCATTTGGAGGTTCCTAGAAGGAGATATCTAGGTTTGAATATGGGGATATAATTAGTATTTTGATTGCTTATAGACCTAAGTTTATGGACTTTATCATGTGTCACACACCCCTTTGGTTGAGGGCGAGCAGCGTGGACAGATCTTGGCCATTCATGTCTAATCCTGTGGCTGGTACTGCCTACTCTAGTGAGCCACGGATCCCTTGTTTTTGGGGTCCTTTCACAGCCATTAGATGCACTTTGGGCGGCAGTGAGGTCATCTCCAAGCTCCGGGTTTGGAGGAGTCAAGGAGCAGTAAGATGTGAAAACATCCACGCCACCACGATCTCAAAACGTGTACCGAATCGAGGGAGTGACCGAGCAGTTAAGCTTGAATCGGCATAAGGAGTACCCTGGCGGTTCACTCGTGTCGTTTGGTGAAGGATAGAAGGAGAACGAGCCTCCCTGTTTCCCCGGCTCTCCACAACCACGAGCAGGTGGTAGCTGGTAGTAGAAGAGGGTGATCGTGAGGAGACCAGGGAACGATGAGAGAGGGAAAGGGAAGGCCGAGGTCAGGTGAGTCCCCGAAGCGTGTCTCCGAGCCGTGTTGGGATGGTGTTGTTGGCTGACGGAGATGAGGCTGTCGGAGAAGAGGACCAAGCTCGGGGGTGGTCTGTGAGATCTCCTTGACGTTGTCGGGGTGGCAGAGCGAGTTCTTGAGGACCTAGTGGAGCTATCAGAACCTACAGAGCTGCACAATGTTGAGCGGAGGTAGGTTGCCCCTTTTCTCCGCCGCAGCCGAGGATGGCGGCGGCGCTCCCACCTCGTCGGAGAACCAGAGGCCGTAGGGCACTCACGAGTGGCCGTGGAGATGCGGAGGCCTGCGCCGAAGGTGAGGGGGGCATGTGGAGCTGATGGGGACCCCTCCATCTCCGTTGCTTGCTCGCCGGAGCCAAGTCGTGCGGCGGCCGCTCTGTGAAACAGAGTCCCGCTAGGGGACTGGTCACGAGAGGAAGAAAGGAAGGGAGCAGACTGGGTCCGCAACCCTGAACCGGGTCCAAACCAAGAAGGACCGGCCGGCTCGCAGCGAACCAACAATAACCGACCGAACCCAAGCAGAGGGCTGGAGTCGCGCGCCCAAGGCCACGTGGCGACCGACCATTGGTGGAAAAAGGTAAATACCTTAATAAATAGCTAGATCTTTGATAAATCACAGAAATTAGCTCGAGCATCAGAAAAATACAAGTAAGGTACCGAAATTCTCAGAAAAATGAGTAGAACAGAATTAAAGCAAAATAGCAGGCTTTTGATGCATGAATATCAGTGATATATTGTTAGTTGGGAAATGCTTAATTGATGGATAATAAATATCAAACGTTGGCCTAAAATTATGAGAATATGTCAGTAAACTGATATTCATGCTTATAATCCAGTGGATGTCAGTGATTATGATATTGATGCACAAAATCATGTAACTTGATTAATATGTCTAATTAGGGCTTTTAACCCTAAATAAAATGCAATAAATGCACACATGCTCAATAAATGTTGGAATTTACAGAGTAATCTCATATAAGTATCTGGAACCTTAGAATTAAATATGAGATCCGGATGATAACCACAATCCATGTTATACCATGATGTTTGCTCTAAATGTGATATAAACCCTAATCTCGGTTAATGGTGTAACCTAGGGTTAATTAATGTGCATAAAAATGCTATGGAAGATAATGTTCAGATAATGAATCATAATATGGAAAATGACATCAGTGAGATAATCATAAGATAAGAATGAAAGTAATGATAAGAATATCCTAATGAGATAAGAAAACCCTAATATGATCACGATTAGGGTTAAGATGATATGTAAGATGATGAGAACCTGATGATAGTGTATGATCTTGTCTTAATCAGGTTTAATCAAGGATATAGTTGATATCAGGAATATGTTGTGAATAGGATGTCTCTTTGGAAGGTACGCCATTACCTCTTACTTGGCTTATTATACAATATGCTTGTGTTATATGTGTAGTAAAATACTTGGCATATGTTATTGGATGAAATGATTGTTCTTGTATGATATGTTGCATGATCTTCCATAATTACTGCTATGAACACATCAAACATAATATATCTGTTCCATTATATGAAAGCACTAACTCTTTGGTAGTGTGCTTGGAAGTGACCTAACTCTTTGGTAGTGGTCACATTGTACATATGACCTAACTCTTTGGTAGTGGTCTGACCTAACTCTTTGGTAGTGGTCACCTTGTACAAATGATCTAACTCTTTGGTAGTGATCATAAAGGCCTTGATATATAATGGAAAATGAGCTTAAAATATGTGTTCTCTTTTGTTAATGAATATCCATGTGCAAGTATATGTTTTTCTTATATTCTTCTGTTACTGCCAAGTATATTAGTTTTATCTTATTGCCAAGATATGATGAGAGGTATATAAAAAGACACGTAGGCGTACTCAGTACAATATTCATGAAATATTGTGTTGACGTGTACCGCATGTAATCTTTTGTTTAGGTTGTGGTTTTGCTCTTGAAGATCCCAGGATAGTTGAGAGTTGTGTGGCGAGCTGATGTACAGGTGGACCTGTTGTCTTAAGATCCTGTTGTTTAGATGTAGTACATGTATATGTATAGTTTGCTATTCAATATGTAATATCAAATGTTGTAACAATTCATGTTGTAATTATATGTTGAATGGTGAACATGTGTGTATGGTTTTATTATTGTTCATGTACATGTGCTACTGATGTATGTTCCTTCTGACTCCCTCGATTTTCTTCTTCTTAGCCTAGTGTGGGGCGTTTAAATTGGGATTCTCACTGAGGTGAGGGTTTCAATTTGGACGTCGCACATCAGATTAAGTTTTAGAAAATCCGGGGACGTCACATCAATATTCAAACCTTTAAAATTTTCTGTGATTTTTGTGGTGATTTCATCAACTTATCAATTGGAATTTTGAGAACAAAGAAAGAATCAACATATGATGAAGAAATGAAATCAATAACAATGTTTAAGGGTTCAAGTTACATAACCCGCCTTCAAAATTGAATCCAAGCTTCAAGATTCATGTCATCAATGGTGAATGAAGCTTCCTTAACTTCCCAAGGCTCGTCCTCAAGTCTTTGAGTGAAATGAATGGCTAAGGTTGAAGATTGAATGGAGAAAAGAAGAAATTAAGCATTGAATTTTGATTTCCACCATGAAATCAAGGTTGAAGGTGACTATGGAGCTTACCTACAGGTTGGGGCACATCCTCCTATTGCTCCTAAGCTCCCTTGTGTTCAACCAAAGCAAGGAAAGAAAAAGGAATCGAAAAATCCATTCATGTGGGTTGAAAATGGGATGTATATAAGGGAATTTCAATGAGAGAGAAAATGATATAATAATTCTTCAATTCCCTAAATTGGTGCCACTTATCCCCCACACTTCCTTGCATACGAAGCCATCATCCTCCCCTTCTAATTCCTCTTCTTTATCCATGAATTAAAAGAAAACAAATTAAGCACCTTAACCATTTTAATAATAATATCCAATATTAGTGGATATTACTTTTTAGTTAACTAATGTGAGTGGGCTGTCCACTCACTTAATATATTTTGGTGCCATTGAAAGGCACAAGGATGTACATACTTATACAAATTCAACCATCTCATTTTTGGTTGAAGGGCACTTCCATTAATAGATTTATTTTTGCATTAAATTGAATTAGGGCTTCAATTATGCTTAAATCTTGATTATTTTAATATCAAGATTCTCTCTCCTCCAAAGTGATTCAAATGAGACACCCCTCTCATTTTCTTTTCCTACATGATGAAAAGAAAAATGAGGGACTCTCTAGAAGTGGTATTTTACATATTGAACCCTAGGTTTTGGGTAAATTGCACATTACCCCAAAACTAGGTTTTAATGCACAAACATTGCTCAACTAGTTCTTTCTTGGTACTCAGGCTCCTACAAGCCATACCTCTGCATCATTTTCATTCTTGTGATACTTCAACACCTAAGGAACATTTTATCATGTACAATTTGCAAGTTAACCCCTCAACTTGGGTAATTTGCACTTTAGTCCAAAACAGGTAAAACATTGTTTCAACATTATTCAAAAAGGACTAAAATGGAAACATAAGTTCCTCGTGGGCCTTAATTACTTTTCAAGAGATAAGAGAAAACATATAATCAACTTTGTTAAGCAAAACATCTAGGGTTAAAGCATAACCCAGGTCAGGGATGTTACAAATTATCCACCCCTAACAGGGATTTCTTCCCCGAAATCATCAAGAGAAAAGAGAAGGGTACTTCCTCCTCATCTCTTCCTCTAGCTCCTACGTAGCTTCTTCAATGCCACGGTGATGCCAGAGAACTTTCACAAGACATATGTCTTTCTTTTTCAGCTTTTTGATTCTTCTATCAAGGATCAACACATGTCCTTCAACATATGATATATCTTCATTTAACTCTACTTCCACAGGTTGCAAAACTAGCTTCGTGTTAGGATGACACTTTCTCAGCATGGATATATGGAATACTGGATGCAATCTGTGTAGCTCAAGTGGCAACTCTAGCTTATAGGCTACTTTTCCAATCCGTCCAATGATTGGATAAGGCCCCATAAATCTAGGAGATAACTTTCCCTTCTTCCCAAATCTAAGAACACCTTTCCAAGGTGAGACCTTGAGATATACTCTTTTTCCAACCTAGAATTCTAAAGGTCTTTGTCGTTTGTCGGCATACGACTTTTGTCTATCCTGTACAACCTTCAACTATTGTTGGATTACTTGAATCTTCTCAGTTGTCTGCTGCACTAACTCAGGACCCAAAAGTTGATATTCACCAGTTTCATACCAACATAAAGGAGATCTACAACGTCTACCATATAATGCTTCATATGGTGCCATGTGAATACTGTGTTGATAGCTATTATTATAAGCAAATTCTATCAAGCTCAAGCGTAGATCCCAACTTCCTATAAATTGAAGGACACATGCCCTAAGCTAGTCCTCCAAGGTTTGTATAGTCCTCTCCGATTGTCCATCTGTTTGTGGGTGAAAGGCAGTACTAAACCTTAACTGCGTGCCCAAAGCTTAATGGAGTCGCTCCCAAAAATGACTCGTGAATTGGGGACCTCTATCAGAAACAATTGTAGTTGGTACCCCGTGCAAACGCACTATCTCATCTATATATATCTGTGCAAGCTTCTCAGTAGTGTAGGTTGTTTTCACAGGAAGAAAATGTGCTAACTTAGTCAACCTATCAACTATTACCCAAATGGAATCATAACTTTTGTCTGTTCTGGGCAAACCAACCACAAAGTCCATAGTTACATGATCCCATTTCCACTGTGGTATAGGTAAAGGTTGAATTGTTCCTGTGCGCTTTTGATGTTCAGCTTTAACCTGCTGACACATGGGACACCGCATAACAAACATAGCTACATCTTTCTTCAAACCTGGCCACCAATATATATCTTTTAAGTTATGATACATTTTGGTGCTCCCTGGATGCATTGGATACATCAAAGAATGAGCTTCCTCCAAAACCAACTTCCTTAAATCATTGGCATCAGGTACTACCATCCTACCATGGTAACAGACTACCTGATCCTCAGACTCATGAAAACCATCTCGTTTCTCACTACCATACTCTGATCTGATATGTTGAATCACAATATCAGCTTGCTATGCTTCTTTAATCTGCTGTCTCAGAGTAGGTTTCACTTGCATCTCAGCTAATAGCCCGACTAAAAAAGATACTTTAAGTTGTACACTATTTTGCCTTAAGGAGATAAGCATATCTCTTTTAAAGCACACTAAGGAGTTCAACTGTGCTTTATCTAAGGCTGGCGTAGATGATGACTTCCTACTTAGTGCATCAGCCACTACATTAGCCTTTCCTGGATGATAATCAATCGTAAAATTGTAGTCCTTGATTAGCTCCATCCAGAGGCATTGTCTCATGTTCAACTCATGTTGTGAGAAGATATATATTAGATTCTTATGGTTAGTGAAAATCGGGAATGTTTCTCCATAAAGATAATGCCTCCAGATTTTCAAAGCATGGACCACAGCAGCTAGCTCTAGATCATGTGTTGGATAATTCTCCTCGTGTTTCTTAAGCTGTCGAGAGGCAAAAGAAATCACTTGTTTATCCTGCATAAACACACATCCTAGGACACTCTTAGATGCATCACAGAAAACTATATACCCCTTTCCTTGCTCAGGTAACACCAGCACAGGTGCACTTGTTAACCTTTCTTTCAACAACTGGAAAGAATGTTGACCTTGTCATTCCAGACAAAAGGAACCTCCTTGTCCTAAAGGCAGACTTAGGTATGTCACTCTCCTTGATACGCAACTGATGGTATCCTAACCTTAGATCTATCTTAGAGAAGATAGTTGCACCATGCAACTGATCAAACAGGTCATCTATCCTCGGCAGAGGATACTTGTTCTTTATAGTTACTTTATTTAACTGCTTATAATCAATGCATAACCGCATAGATCCATCCTTTTTCTTTACAAAGAGAACCGGAGCACCCCATGGTGCAGTACTCGGTCGGATAAAACCTTTCTCAAGCAACACCTGCAACTATTTCTTGAGGTCTGCCATCTCGGCAGGTGCCATTCTATAAGGTGTTTGTGCTATTGGTTGCATGCCTGGGATTAGATTAATCTCAAAATCAATCTCTCGGTGTGGATGAATACCTAGAAGTTCCTCAGGAAACACATCTTCAAACTCCCTAACTATTGGAACTTCAGAAAGATTAAGGCTCTCCATTGTGGTGTCTACCACATGAGCCAAGAATGCAAAGCATCCTTGTCTCATTAGCTTCTCAGCTACCATAGCTGACACAAGACAGGTTGGAAGAATCTTTCTGTCTCCCTAAAAGATCCATGTGTCACTATCATTTGTGAACACAACCTACTTGGAACTACAATCCAAGATAACCTTATACTTCTCTAGGGTGTCCATCCTAAGAATTATATCAAACCCATGCATCTCAAGTGATATAAAATCCACCTAAATGTGATGTTCAGAAAAGGAAAGAGTGCAGGGAGAACAGACCTCCCACAACACTGCAAATCCAAGCAAAGGAGTTTCTAATAACAAACTCTCTGCTTTATGACTGACAATCATATTGCAGTCAAGAATCACTTCTCGAGTGATGAAGGAATGCGTAGCACCTGGATCAATTAAAACAGATACGAAGCAGGATGAAGACATATCAAATGGAAATAGTTTCATGTGACCTATCACAACTCGAGGGTTGACTATTGCTTCGGGTTGATTCATCGCATACAATCTTGTCGTTGCTTGTTGTTGACCCTGTTATCGGTTGTTGGGTGTCGATGATCCATCTTGGGACGCTTTTCCACATCCTCTAGAACCACTAGAAAACTGTCTCCTTTGAGATCCTTGTTGAGTCTGCCTATAGGGTTGAGTCACCATTGTGTTCCTGACTGGACAATCCCTTGCCAGATGTCCCACTTGTCTACACTGGTGACAAATCCTAGTCTCAAGATAGGGTCTGTGAGGTCCAGTCACTGATGTTGATGCTGTGCTGGGGGCTCGACTTGGAACAAAACTACAGCTCCTACCCCTATTTGACGTCCATTGCTTCTGGGTATTGAATCTTGATGGTGTTTCCGGTGCATAAAACCTCGGTTTCTTAAAACTTTCAGACCTCTGTCCTTGAAACTGAGTGTACACCTTCTTACCACTGGTATGTCGCTTCTCAATCACAAACCTTTCTATTCGTCTCACGGACTCCACAAAGGTAGCAAACCTCTCCCTGTTCTCCAAAGTAGACACAGGAGTGGTTAATTCAGTGTTCAACCCCTTCTCGAAACATCGAATTCTCTCTTCATCAGTAGCTGCCATATGCGGACAAAACCACAAAAGCTCCATGAACTTAGTCTCATACTCGCTAATGTTCATCTATCCTTTCCTTATCCTCTCAAACTGAGATATCTTCTCGTCTAGATATGTCTTGGGGAAGTATCTACTAACAAATTCTCATCAAAATTCTTCCCATACGACCTCGACACCTGGGCTTTTGCCCTCTTCTATTGTCCACCAGTGGCCAACACTCCCTTTTAAAAGGTACATTGCATGCCTCACCTTCTCGACTTCAGGGATATTGAGGATTCTGAAAGCCTTCTCTAGCTCAGTCAGCCACAAGTCGGCATCTACTGGGTCAGCTGTACCAGCATACTCTGTGGCTCATACCCAGCGAAGCCTATCAAAAGTCTTGCCAGTTCCCTATCCTTCATTATGAACTGGTACGCTAGGTTCAAGTGGTGGCATCCTATCCGCCATATGTGTCATGGTTGCCATGAACTGCCCAAACAGAGCATGGAAAGCTGGGTTCTCTATCATGGCTGGGTCAAACTGGGGATGTTCAGGTGCCAGTTCTTCCCTAACTTGGTCCCTTGCACCTCCTCCTGGTGCAACAACGCTGCTCTCAGCAGCATGTTCTTCGTGTGATCCAGACATCTTCAAGTTCTTCTTCTCCTCCTATATGAGCAGAAGTCACTATCAGATGAACTGGAAGACACTAGAACAGACTCGACAACCTTAATCCTATGTCTCTGTAGACTCAGCGAACCTAGAGCTCTGATACCACTAATTGTGATACACATCGTTCAAACAAAACATCATTGACTAAGCGGAAGCAATCATTAGCAGCGGATTACTGAAAATCAAAAATTTAAAACCATTTACAAAGAGATTCATACATTGGAAAACTCTTTCAAAAAGAACGAAAGTAATTCAATTATATTCTGGTTCACAAGTACATATCTTGTACCATCTCTTCTCGAGAATTACATACATCAGCTGCCCTGTTAAACTATACACAGGCAGCATAAGAACCTCAAAGCATCAAGCCAAAATCTCAGATCGATTCATTAAACTAACTACTAACTCCAAGGACCTGAGAGTACAGAGACGACACATAGGACTCTATATACAAGACATGACAGCCAGTGTCTCCACCTGAGAATTCATTGTTGTCCCTGTTGCTGCTGCTGCTCTTCCCCTATTATAGGGTTTCTATCTCTTCTTCCGCGTCTACCTAAAAAGTGTTGGTGACCAACAGAGTGAGACCCAGTCCGAGCGAGAGATATAACTCTCTGCCAAAAATATTATTATTGTAGTTTAATAGAATAAAACTGAGCAGAGGATTCATATATATTCAACAACAGATAAATCAATGTCGAAATAGATTAGAGCAATATTCTTTTTCAAAACATTTCAGCTATAACTTGATAAAGCAGCATGTCACTTATCCAATAAGGAATATGAAGAACATGTATACCATTTATCCATCTAAGATATTCTAAGCAAGGTAACATCAACCAATGATTCTCATATTTCATCCTTCAGCAATTACGCTACATGGCTGATTACATTTTTCAATCATACTTAATGCCCTAGAGAGATGAAGTATACCATTCATGCTCCAACCGACCACGATTACATAACGAATCGGTACCACACAATGTCAATGGAAGAGCCAGACACCAAGACCTCAACCTTCTCGACCATTATGAGATTATATGGCAGAGACATCATGTGTCAAACTGCAATTAGCTTGCCAATGTATATTGACATCTTCGCTATAGAGTTATAGCCTGCAACATATACTCTCTTCAGGGTTATGGCCCATAGCCAATGCCTGGTTTCATATCATGGAGTCATGGCCCGTAGCCATACTCAAATTAGGGTATGGTCTGTAACCAATCCCGTTCATAGGATATAGCCCACAGCCATTCCTATGGGGCATGAGGATATAATTTCCCAATTACCCCCATATATTTAAAAATATCTGTTCCGAGTTAAACTCATTTCACCATTCAGCAAATTCTGACGCTGATGGATCTGTGGTTAGGGCAACTACATTATAAGATATCACTTGATTAATTAAGTGTATTACCATATTCTTTTAGCATCAAACAAGTTTCCAAACATCAATTATTATGACAATTTCTACAAAGAATGTGTAATACCATCAAGTACTTTTCAAAACATATTAAAGAACTGGGAACTCAATCCCTCATCTTATCAGGGGCATTCTCACCCATTCACAAACTCATGATCATGATTATGGAAAATGGGTATTCAAACCCTCAGTTCATCATAGAACACTTGATACCACTGATCAGGTGGCTAATACCTTTAGGTCATCTGACCAAGGTAAAACATGATACTTGCTATACAAGCATCTCACACAGATCACAAGGCCTATTTCATATCTTGTTACCTCTTACAAGGAAACAAAGCATATTATGGCTCCCAAGGCCCATTTCATCTCTTGTTACCTCTTACTAGGCAAAAAAGCATGTTATGGCTCACAAGGCCCATTAACAATTTCAATAAATGAAACATCATAGCTCATACCTGGATATGCTCATCTTCTCATGATACCTGCATGGTTAGTACACATGATAACAGTTATATCAATTTCATTTCAGTACCATGCTATACAAGTAACATCACTATACCCTTATTAGAGTTAGGGTTTCCCATTTCATGTCAATCAGGGTTACTCATCCCCTTTACACAATTCGGACTATGCTTAATCATCTCATTGCCCAAGATTAGGATTTCATGCACTATAACCCAAAATTAGGGTTTCACATACCTTTACCCTATTTTTGGGTTAGGGTTTCAAATTAGTTTTTCACATAGTATTACATAGCATCACCCTGGATTAGGGTTTCACATCACATCACCCTGTATTAAGGTTTCTTATAACATTTCCCCAAATTAGGGTTTCATGAAGCCTTACCCGAAATTAGGGTTTCATGAAGCATCCTCTTAAATTAGGGTTTCTCATATCATTACCCTAAATTAGGATTACATCATCACCCTAGATTAGGGTTTCACCTAGCTTTACCCTGAATTAGGGTTAGGGTTCATCAACCTTCTCGATTAGGGTTTCATGATCTCATCATCATGGATCAAACCCTAATTACATATTTTATTCATGTTGAAAGTGTTGAGGATTAATCACTACATGATTATCACTCATGTATAAGTTCCTCTCTCTCATCCTCTCTAAGATGTTGATTAATCCATATTTGGTTAGATTGGATTAACTTGAATGAAGGGTAGGCATAGTGTATTGATTTATTGCTTCCATAAGCATCAAAGGTTAACCATTCTAAGGTACTAATCTTCTAAGTACCTTAGAAGTACAACCATTGTAATTAACTTTGATATACATCATTAACATTCATGGTATTAATTGATCTTTCATAACCCTTGGTCCAAACGATTTTGGGTACCTTGAACCTCCAAACGGTTTTGACCTTTTTAACCTCCAAATGATTTTGAAACCGTTTGGTCATCTAGGGTTGAGATCGTTTGCCCACCAAACAGTTTTGAAACTATTTGGCCACTCAACATTTGAAACCGCTTGAACAATTATACATTGAAACCGATTGGACCCATCCACATTGAAATCGATTGGAAAATTCAACCTTGAAACCGATTGGACCACCAAACGGTTTGAAGACCGTTTGATTCCAAACGGTTTCAAGACCATTTGGACTCAAACAGTCTTGAGACCGTTTGGTTCAAACCTCCTTAAAACCGAATGGACCAATTAAGGTTTCCATCAACCAATTGATTTAGGGTTTGCTTCATTGAACCACCTATCAATTGAACCATTGAAAATACATCAGATTGTAGCCCTTGGATCTCCAACCATCCACCATAATCAACCATTGACCTCCAAATGGTTTTGAGACCGTTTGGTCTCAAACGGTCTTGAGACCGTTTGGGTCAATCAACTATGAAATTGACTCAATCAATTAGGGATTCAACCCATTCAATCGATTAGGGTTTGCAATTAATGGATCATCCACACATGAAACCATTATAATAAAATCAATTAGAACCCTTAGATCATCATACAACCACATCATCAAATTCCTCTAAACGGTCTTGAGACCGTTTCATCTCAAACGTTCTTGAGATCGTTTGATCCCAAACAGTTTGGAAACCGTTTGATTTCAATCGATCTTGAGACCGTTTGGTCATCAAACCCAAACCGTTTGCACAAGATATTAATTGAGGTGTGTGGTAATATGACATCATAATATTCAAGATTCAAACCTTCAAAATTTGCTGTGATTCTTGTGGTGATTTCATCAACTTATCAATTGGAATTTTGAGAACAAAGAAAGAATCAACATATGATGAAGAAATGAAATCGATAACAATGTTTAAGGGTTCAAGTTGCATAACCCGCCTTCAAAATTGAATCCAAGCTTCAAGCTTCATGTCATCAATGGTGAATGAAGCTTCCTTAACTTCCCAAGGCTCGTCCTCAAGTCTTTGAGTGAAATGAATGGCTAAGGTTGAAGATTGAATGGAGAAAAGAAGAAATTAAGCATTGAATTTTGATTTCCACCATGAAATCAAGGTTGAAGGTGACTATGGAGCTTACCTACAGGTTGGGGCACATCCTCCTGTTGCTCCTAAGCTCCCTTGTGTTCAACCAAAGCAAGGAAAGAAAAAGGAATCGAAAAATCCATTCATGTGGGTTGAAAATGGGATGTATATAAGGGAATTTCAATGAGAGAGAAAATGACATAATAATTCTTCAATTCCCTAAACTGGTGCCACTTATACCCCACACTTCCTTGCATACGAATCCATCATCCTCCCCTTCTAATTCCTCTTCTTTATCCATGAATTAAAAGAAAACAAATTAAGCACCTTAACCATTTTAATAATAATGTCCAATATTAGTGGATATTACTTTTTAGTTAACTAATGTGAGTGGGCTCTCCACTCACTTAATATATTTTGGTGCCATTGCAAGGCACAAGGATGTCCATACTTATACAAATTCAACCATCTCATTTTTGGTTGAAGGGCACTTCCATTAATAGATTTATTTTTGCATTAAATTGAATTAGGGCTTCAATTATGCTTAAATCTTGATTATTTTAATATCAAGATTCTCTCTCCTCAAAAGTGATTCCAATGAGACGCCCATCTCATTTTCTTTTCTCTAAATGATGAAAATAAAAATGAGGGACTCTCTAGAAGTGGTATTTTGCATATTAAACCCTAGGTTTTGGGTAAATTGCACATTGTTTTAATGTACAAACATTACTCAACAAGTTCTTTCTTGGTACTCAGTCTCATAAGACATACCTCTACATCATTTTCATTCTTATGATGCTTCAACACCTGAGGAACATTTTATCATGTACAATTTGCAAGTTAACCACTCAACTTGGGTAATTTGCACTTTAGTCCAAAACAGGCAAAACATTGTTTCAACATTATTCAAAAAGGACTAAAATGGAAACATAAGTTCCTCTTGGGCCTTAATTACTTTTCAAGAGATAAGAGCAAGAATATAATCAACTTTATTAAGCAAAAAATCTAGGGTTAAAGCATAACTCAGGTCAGGGATGTTACAGTTTTCGTGTAATTTTGACTTAGTTTTGTAAAAATGATACCTTGATGCGTGCGTTCATTGTGTAGGATTGGAAAATGGTCGATACCATCGACACCTTTGTTGATAGTATCAAATCGAGCTCAGTTGGACGCCTACAAATTTTTCATTCCATCGATACTATCGACAACACTTTCAATAGTATCGACAACAGGTAAGGTGGCTACAGAAAAAGGGTCGATAGTATCGACTCATAGTCGATACTATCGAGTTTATTAAAGATTTTAGAAGATGTCTTATTAGGTATGTCGATACCATCGACATCCTCATTGATAGTATCGACAACTACCACCTTCAACAGTAGCAGCACCGCGCCAACGACCAAAGGAATTCAAATTTTCAATACCATCGACACTGTCGATAGACTCATGAAGTCACCGATCCACGATTCTCATCATCGATAGATGAGCACACCTTCATCGAACGGTCGATAGTATCGATCCATGCACAGTGTCGATACCATCGACGCCTATCGATACTATCGACATGTTAGTGATCTGTATCTCCAGGAGCACCCATCGACAACCGTCGATATCAGCGACACACATATTCTACTGTTCTTTTGATACCATCAACACTTCCATCGATAGTATCGACGGTGCAACAGTAGCGGCAGCCGCACCTTATAAAAGGAGACACATTCTGTCGATCCAAGCACACCTCCCAGCATTCTTTCTTCCATTTCTAAGCACAAGCAAGAGCAAGAATCTCTGAGCATTTGACGGCTGCAGAAAGCGTCCCCGACCTTCACCGGGCTTCCCTTCTCAACCTCCTTTCTCTCACTTGTTGCTTCTTGCAATATGGTGAGATCCGATGCTTCTTCATCGAGGACTACCCTACGTTCTCTACCTGCCCCAGCTGAAGGATTCATTCCTCACCCATAGATAGTCCATCCCTCGTCGGAAGTTAGGAAAATCCATGATGAACTGTGGAAGTGCAAAATCGAGCCCACCCGGTATGGCGACCGACAGCTAATCAAAGACATGGGTTTCAAGGCAAACATGGAATATGTGCTCTAGGGGCAACTAAGAGAAGCCCCAAACCTCTGCACCGACCACGCCGAGGGTCACCCATTCTTCAGCGGGTGGCCAACATACAAGGAGATTGTCATTGAGTTTATGGCATCTCTTGAGATCTGCGTCGTCCCCAACTAGCTTCAACCCGCAAGGACTGCATGGAAAGAGGGGATGGTTTCTTTCTGTCTCTATAATAAAGACTACACCATGCCCCTCTATGTGTTCAATGGGATCTATGGGTGGTCCCATGTGGAGCTACGCCAGCCGCCACATAGGCCAAACTACGACGCCATGAATTTGGAGATGGTCACGGTACCCGAAGGCTATATGCTCAGCTGGCACCACGCATCCATAGCTGACTTTGGGCATCCTTTCATGCAGATCCTGCACCGCATGCTCTCTAATACAATCTTTGCAAGATCTTGACTGGCGTAGAGTAAGTTTCAAGAGACGGATCTCTTCTTCGTCCACAAGCTATAAGAGAGGGAGAGTTTAAATTTCATAGCATTCTTCCTCACTCGAGTCATGGCGGTGAAGAGGAACACATCCCGTAAGGCTCCAATCGATTTCGGGGGGCTCATCACTCCTATCGCCATCCACCTCAGCTGAGATCTTTCCAGATTATAAAAGATGGAGTGTAAGCATCCGCTTCATCTGGATCATTTCATAAAATCCAGCCTAGTCAACGTCCACCACAACACAGTCTTTGCCACCTGTCACGTGCGAGGAGTCTTTCAGGAGAGGCAACTGCCTGACCCTGTCTTTGACCTCAAGCCTGGCCAAAACTATAGGTGGCAAATCATTGACATTGATCAAGAAGAGGAGGAGGAAGAAGGAGGAGACAACGAGGAAGAAGAGCAAGAAGGTGATGATGATGATGAAGAGAAGGGGGAAGCCTCCATTCCCCTCAGACGACGAGTTGCTCCACGAAAGAGACCCTGAAATTTTGGAGCCTCGTCTTCTTCTCAGCCATCTGCACCGCAACCTTCTCAAGGTGGAGAGGATGTCTATTCCATACAGGGCATGTACTCCATGCCCCAAGACATTCAGAGCACATAGAAGCAGCATACCACATCTTTTACAAGTATCCTGGACATCCAGAACCGACTGTATAACAACCAGCAAGCAATCTATGAAAACGAGCGCCTCCTCTTTGCAAATCAAGAGAACATACACAACCATTTGTAGAGGATGGAGTTGCAGCAGTAGCCATTTTATGATCATTACTGGAGCCAAAACTACTTTGGAGGATACCCACAGCCACCTCCGATGCCGCCCACTAATCTAACCTTTCAGGGGCAGTACCCCATTTGGGACCCGAGCCAGTACCCACCACCACCGCTGTAGAACTAGAGGGTATCGCTGTTCCACCTCTTAAGTATGGATTTTGACTATGAGGCCATAGTCTAATTCAAGCTTAGGGGGGTTCTAGAACAACATTTATCTATCTTTTATTTAGTTTTTATTTCAGCATTTGTTTTTTCTTTTAAAAATCTAGTTGTCTTTATTTCTAGGTTTACTATTTTCTAGGATCCACTATCTATCTAGTGTAATCAGTGGAGTTGTAATGAAATGCATGTCATCTTATGTTTTCAGCTTGGGGGATTGTGAGCAAATAAAATATAAATGAAAATTGTAAGAATTTGTAAGCTTGTCTTGTAAGAACTTGAGGACTTAATTTGTGAAACTAATTGGGTAGGTCAACTCTAAAACATATGAACACGAATGTTTATCCTTATGGTTCACGGGAACAGTTTGATACGGATGATTGAGCTTAAACCAGCCAAACTTTAACGTGACTCTAATTTGAAGTGAGAGAGAGAAATCCCTTGATTACCTTGTACACAGGTCAGTAAGGAGGGACATATAATTCTTTCTGAAGGTTCTATCAATTAATCTTGTGATCTTGTCCACCGCACTGTCATTCACACTCCACCATAAGAATTGGGAGCACATAACTGTCTTTCTCTCTTTGATTGCATTCCATATAGATAAAACCCACATTAAAGTTCTTTTGCATTTATTTGCATGAAAATGAAAAAATATATAGAAAGTAGTTATAAATGCACATTATCCTTAGGTGTATGTCATTTAGTTTCATTTGCATCTTCTAAGCATGTTGTACATCATGTGTATTTATGTTCTTCTAAAAATATTAAAGGTGGTAAACATATTCCATATCCTCAGAAAAGTTTTAGAAGAGAATGCATCAAGCTTAGAAGTTGTATAATAAGAAGGAAGCCCAAAAAAAATAATCCATATCATTTGTGAAGAGAGGGATTAAAAAAAGAAAGGAACATGTTTTCACCTAAACAGTAAGAAGAATGGACACATGATGTGTTTTTTTTAGATATTCCGTCTTACTCTGAGACGGGATGCTAGTACATGCATCAATTCACCAAAAATGTTAGCATTAGGATCATTATCATCTGCATTTACATCATCATAGGTTAATCATTTTTGTATTGCATGATTGACTGTAATGTGCTTCCATTTCTTCCACAGCCGCCTATTCCATCCACCTGTTGCTCTAAGTGGTAGGCCACCCATGATTCTCTCCTCATTCATGTGTATCAGGAGAGCTGCTTCCAATTAGATGGTAGTTAGAGAAAATGAGCAACGTATATATGATATCACAAGATGCACCAAGCCTGAACATGAGGATTTTCTTATATTACCTGCTTTACTTGATAGTGTTCATTGATCTTGGGGTGGGTATCTTTTATGAATAATTTTTTTCACCTGTATGGCAGTTATCATTCCATGGTTGGTAAGGACCGATATGTGGTTTGCAGGCGGGAATCATTTTGAGATATCATTCATGTGGTTATGTTCTTTAGTTGATCCTCTCAATCAAATATTTATAGTTTTGTTGCTCGAGGACGAGCAAGATTCAAGCTTAGGGGAGTTTGATGCAGGGATTTTGAGTCGTATTTATAGGGTGATTTCACACCTATTTTATGTGGTTATTTGTCATTATTGTGACTATATCTATTATATTTTGTATGATTTATGAAATTCCCCAAAATGACTTGTGTTTTTCTCTCTTATTCAGGAACTTTTATTCCAAGACTTGTCAATACCATCGACAGGTCATCGATACTATCGACATTGCATCAGGTGGTCAAGCTAGAGAAAAGCACCCTGTCGATACCATCGACCCCCAACGTCGATGGTAGCAAAATCAACCCAGATGGAAAAATCCACTCCGTCGATACTATCGACATCTTGGTCGATGATATCAAGATGTCAGAAGATGGATCCCATTGTGAAGTAAGTAGCTGTTGATACTATCGATAGCCTCATTGATGGTATCAACGCCATCGGATTAGAGTTTTGTTTAGATTGTCACAATCTAATGGCTGGGATCTATTGGTGGCCGTAAGTCACACCTAGACCTAAGGGAGGACGGCCCAGACCTTGGGATCACATTCTATTCCGCCGTATGAGTCCTGAATGAGAGGGGAGGAAAGAACAGAGCCGAAAGCAACATCTCAGAGGATTCGAGAACTGAAGACGGACGATTCTACCGCTATGTTATGACAATGCACCTGCATTATGTTCCACTGCACCTATATTAGTCTCAATGCACCAATAGGTGTTACATTGTTCCCATAGGTGTTGCATTGCGGCCATAGGTATTGCATTGCACTCATAAACATTTCATTCCACCCATGTACATCCCACTGTGCCAATGATTCGTTCCATTGCGCCCATAAACAATTGATTCTTCCCATATAAGTTTGGTTGTGCCCATGTACGTTCCATTGTGCCATATAAGTTCCACAACGCAAATATAGGTTCTATTATTCCCGTAAATATTTCATTGTGACCATATAGGTTTCATTGCACCCATAAACATTTAATTGTGCCAATGTACATCCCATTGTACCAATGTATGCTACATTGCAACCATATACGTTCCATTGTGCCCATATACGTTTCATTGCACCCATGTACATTCCATTGCTCCCATTTACGTTCCATTCCACCCATATAGGTCCAAAAGCATTCATGTAGGTTTCATTGCACCAATGTATGTCCCATTATGCCCATATAGGTTCCACTACGCCCATATAGGTTCCAGTGTGATGGAAACATTTCATTGCACCCATATAGGTTTCATTGTTCCCATAAATGTTTCATTGATCTCATGATTTGTTCCATTGTGCCCATAAACATTCCATTGTGGCCATATATGTTTAATTGTGCCCATATAGGTTCAGTTTGAGACCATGTACATCCCATTGCGCCAATGATTTCTACCCATTGCGCCCATATGCATCCCATTGTGCCCATATACATCCCATTGCACTCATATATGTTTCATTGCGCCCATATAG
This sequence comes from Alisma plantago-aquatica, assembly GCA_963693085.1. Taxonomy (NCBI): domain Eukaryota; kingdom Viridiplantae; phylum Streptophyta; class Magnoliopsida; order Alismatales; family Alismataceae; genus Alisma; species Alisma plantago-aquatica. The sequence goes on from OY856412.1 coordinate 1,261,695,183, forward strand.
GTCCGCTCTTTGCTAATAAACGTTCCATTGCACCCATATATGCTTCATTGATCCCAAATAGGTTCAGTCTGCGCACATGTACATCCCATTGCGCCTATGATTTCCTTCCATTGCACCCATATACGTCCCATTGCGCCCATATATGTTCATTGCGCCCATATATGTTTTATTGCACACATATATGTTCCATTGTACCCATATACATTCTATTACAACCATATATGTTTCATTGCACCCATATATCTTCCATTGCGCCCATATAGGTCCCATTGCGCCCATATATGTTTCATTAAGATCTGATATGTTTTATTACACCCTTATAAGTTCAATTTCACCCATATGTGTTCCATTGCGCCCATATAGTTTCTAACAACTCCTACATTTTACTTTTTTGTAGTATATACAGTCCATGTGCCAAAATTTCCCAGAACAGTACGCGACAAGACTTGATCGTGAAATGCCCTTAATACTACACATCAATATGTGTCGTTCAATAGAATGAGGTGATAACAGTAACATATAAATGTACTTCACTAGGAAATTGGATGATTTAAATCAAATGAAAAAGCCATAATGGTGCTTCAATCGAATTACCATTGCCATTTTCTAGAGATTTGCATGAAATAGAAAATGATGTTCCACTACAACAGTGCATGCTTATACCGTGTGAAAAAGAATTTCCCTCAACATTTACCGTGGGACACCCATGAAAAGGTGGCATGCCATATTGTAAGCAAACAGACATCTCATCACATACTTAATGTATGGTTTCTTATATATTCCTTTTAAGACATTGCTTGTAATTCATTTGACAGGGCGTGTGGTTGAAAGATTTCTGCACACAATATTTGGGCCACGACGCAAATGAATTGAAAGTGCAATACTAAATGGATATCCCACAACAACCACGTGATAGCAATGATTGCATACTATTCACTCTACATTGGATCAAAAGAATACTGGATGGACAACCAATTGTAGGGGATCAAAGCACTGTTTAAGATATTCACAAGTGGAGAGGGACGTTTGAAGTAAAAATGTTGAGGTACAAGTGTAGCCGTGTCCAAAAGTGAACAATTAGGCATCAAAAAGTGAATAATTAGGCACCTATTTTGTATGTGTAACTCAATCCTAATGTTGAACATATTTTGGAACTATGTGTTAATGCACCCCAACATGTATATTTTTGAACTATGTGTTGGCTTGCCCACGTCATGTATAAATGTAACCACTTCATTTATTAATTATATTAATGTGCCCACTTTATGATCCAAAGCACACATTCATGACTTCACACACTCTCTTCATGTGCTTTCATAAATCAAGACGCCCACTCATTGTGCCCACTTCAATTATAAACCCACCGACTAAATGAGTGAAAATGCCCACTTCATGAGCTAATCGCCCACTCATGGCTTAACACGCCCACTACATGCATCAATGTGCCACTTCATGAGACCCTTAACTTCATAAGTCAGTGTGCCTACTGATGACTTACAGTGCCGAATTCATGACTCAATGTGTTAATGCACCCACTACATGATTCACTAAATGAGTCAAAATTCCCACTAAACGTGTTAACACGCCCACTCATTGCACCCATTTCAATTATAAATCCACCCACTTGATGCATCAATGCACCCACTTCATGCGTCAATGCGCCCAATTAAAGATTCATTGCATTGACTAAATGAGTCAAAATGCCCACTTCATGAGCTAATGCACCCACTCATGGCTTAACGCGCTCACTTCATGGGAGATACATAGAATATTAACCAAACATGCAAAAGACTAGAACCTGTCATGAATATATTCACTAAATGTACATAAAAATTTACAAAGGTCAGTTACACTTCACACAAAATAGTTGAATGATATTACTTAACATCTAAACATTCTTATTACTACACCAAGTTAATGACTCGATGTGCCCACTCATGACTTACCGCACACACTTGATGTGTCAACATGCCCACTTCATCAGACCCTTATAAAAAATAACACAAAATGCAAAAGACGTAGACTTCACATACAAAAGACTTAAACACTACTTGTTTTAACGCTTCTTAACTTTTGACATTCTCTATCATGTGATTTGTACCTCTTTTTACGCGGTCGACCAACTTGACCGGCCATATTTGAGTTTTGAATTCCTTCAACACCAATAGATTTCCATACCTATAATGCAAATGTTACAACATCAATAAAATTATAAAACTTGATCAGTCATATTACGATTTTTTATATATATAAGAAATTGCTACTTAAACCATCTGATTGACCGATGTCCATTTTTATTTTCTCCAATCCTTTCATAATTAAGTCAAATTTCTCCTGAGACATTGCAGCTACCTCACCCAATGACTAGAGGTTTTATACGACAACATCACATCTATCCTCAGAGTTACTATATTCAACACTTTCTCTAGTGTCAGGGTTGCTTACAATTCGTTTGACATCCATCCCCTGTCTGTCAATCAAGTGATATTCCTAGTTCAACTTGACAATACGAAGGAACATATAGACAACAAACACGTGTCTACATATAATGCCTGATGATTCAAACATTAAACAATGGAAAATAGCTCCAAGCTTTGATGTATTATATACCAATTGAAATGACTTCAATCGTGGCACAAGAATTTTAGAACCAACTTGTATTCTCTTCCTCTCAAAAACCTCAAGGAAAGACAATTCTCCGATTGTCATTCTATGAACCGTGTTGCAGTAATGACGCCCTAGCGATCTGTTTGAAATTTCTTAAAAATGTCCAATTAGTACAATTCACCAAGGTCTCATTCCATTTCAAAATTAGTCTTCAATATAGGAGTTTTGTGAATGCACTCATAGTCTACTTCAAATTCCTTCTTGAGCTTTACACTTACAGCAAGTTCAAATTGTTCACTAAATTCTTTCAGAGTCATTCTTTCTCTAAAATAACCTTTGAAAAATGCATTGGTTGATTCACTTCTTTGTGTTGTAGATATTCCAGCCCAAAATGATGTTTTCACATAGCATGGAACCCACATCTTCTGGATAGGATACATCTGTTGGACCCATCTATTGTGTTGTAAGTTGTGCAAGTTTACTAATTTAGTCCACCATTTTTTAAAATCAATTGTAGTTATAGAGTCATATACGACTCCTTTTATAGACTTACATGCTCCTTTGGAATTTTCAAACTTCTGCGGTAGCTTCTTCATTATGTGCCACAAACACAATCTATGCTTGGTAGTGGAAAACACTTCAGCAATAACATTGATAATCGATTGAGCTTGGTCTATTATTATGCCTTCAGGATGGACACCTAAAAAATTGAAGCGGTAATATACACAAGCAGAAATTAACAAGTTTTAACTGATTTATAACCAAATTTGAGTCATTTTCAATACCTCCCATGCATGAAAACCAAGTTTTGAATAACCATACATATTTTTGAGTTGTCTCTTTGCATAGAAGTATACAATCGAACAAGATTGTTTGACCATAATTGTTGACACCCCCAAAAGCAGTAAATGACATTTTGTATTTGAAAAATCTAGAGGGGGGTGAATAGAGCTTTTTGATAATTTAAACATAATTCAAATACTTAAAGCAATTAAAGCACTCAACTAAAAAGGAGGAGGAAACAAGGAAGACACTTCAGTTTAGAATGGTTCCAACATTTGAATCAAAGGTTGTCAGTCCACTACCCAATTATTTCCAATTGGGATTTTGAAAGTGATTTATTTTATTATCTCATAAGGATGTTACATAAAATACAATATAAAAAAGAATAAACAACATGGAGTGTCCTTCGCCCTCTGTTGTTGGAACATTTGGAAGGCAAGAAACTACTTAGTTTTTGAAGGCAAGGAAGAACTCACAGCTAAACAACTGACCCGGTTAAACAGCAGCATCAAGTGTAACACATAGGCTCTGGCCAAGGATACAAACATTGTAACTATGAGAGCATTGGAAGAAGACTCCGACACAGAGGGAATTTCACTAAGTGAGGAGGAGGAAAGAAACATCATAATTAATTGTGATGCAACAATAAACAACAATGAAGCGGCAACAACCATCATTATACACAGAAGAAATGGCGAGTGGCTTGGGGGAGCAGCAAAAATCATGAAAGTAACATCAGTAGCAGAGGCAGAAATCAGAGCTATAGTGCTAGCAGTCGAGATGGCACAATGACTACAGCACAAGTCGATCATTGTAGGAAGTGATAGCAACAAAGCTATTGACACCATCAAAGAAGGACGAAATTCTACAGCTTACCCCAGACTCAACGTATGGAAACAATGGATGGAGAAAAGCATGCAATCCGATTATGATGTCAAATTTCAAAAGATCATGAGGACAAAGAACTACTTCGCTGATGCATTGGCAAAGCACCACCTGAAACACCACAAGGAGGATCTATTCTATTTAGATCCCCCCTCGACCCTATGGGTCAACCCTTTCCCCATTCTTGTATTTGCATAGGCAATATATCTACTAAAATCAATTTGTCATCCAATGTATTAAGCTTTATGGATATCCCTGCAAGAGGAGGGCAAGATAAATAATAGCACCTCCTAACTTTCTACAAAAAAAAAATACAATCACCTTCCACTCAAAGTAGCCTTCACCTTGAAGTAGCCTCAACCCCCTTGAAGAAACCTTCTTGAAGTAACCACGAGCAATCCTTGGAGCAGCTTCACCACCTTGAAGTAGCTCCACCACCTTGAGATTGCCTTCACCTAGAAGTGCATCCAACCTCCTTTGAAGAAGCCTTTTTGAAGTAGCCTCAGGCACACCTCAGAGCAACCTTCACTTAGTTGAAGTAGCACCAAGCAACCTCCTTTCAACAACCTCCAACCCTAGGAGTATTAAAGGAGAACAAAGTACAATACAAAAGAAAAAGATTAGAAAAAGGAAAATACTTATCTAATGAAGTACATCACTTTGATCCTATATCAAGCATTTCGATATTCTATCCACTTAGGATGGACGTGGGCATATATGGTGGCTAGGAAATTGTAACTATAGGACACACTTCTAGAGCACAAGGAAGAAGATGGCAAGTGAATTCTAGCTTTGTTGCTCTCAATAGTAAATACTCAAGTGTAGCTTGGGTGCTTTAGGTGCCCTAAGGCCTCTCCTATTTATAGGAATGGTTTGCAAGTGTCTAGGGACGTTCTAGGGAGTGTTTAGAGTGTTATTAGTACTTAACTAGCCGTTAGGTGTACATTAGTTGGCTAGCAATTGCTAATTTGTTTGTGCTTGAAAAGAACAATCTAGAACCTTGATAGGTCAAAATTTGGTCAACCGAACTATGTCTCGGTTGAGATTTTCTTTGACCGAGCCTGGGTTTAAGGCAAATGTATTGCAACATCTATTTCCAACTCCCAACTACCAACCACTGAATCTAACCGTCACAAGCTTTAGAATGAAGCTTACTCGGTCGAGGATATTTTTGAAGGAAGACTATTTTAGAGAAAAATTATGTAATTTGTTGAATAGTGCTCAAAAAGTTCGACCGAGGTGGTTATTGGTCGACAAAAACATCGAACGAGTGTGTCTTGGTTGACAAGTTTTTTGACCGAGGGTGTCCCTATTGTAGACTTTTGAATCACATACTAAGTGAGTGTTTCAATGAGTGAAGGTGACTCTAACTTTGGGGGAAGCCTATATAAGGGTTATAAGTGGATAGGGAAGATCTAACGCTTGATTTACATGATATCTAAATACTTATACATTATATCTTTGTACATGTATTTACATTTGAGTACAATCATGAAAACATAAACAATTGAGCGTATTTGATCTTCAATTTGTGTTGATCCACTTAGTATGATCTCCTTATTTTCTTGAACCCTAAAATACTCAAGTAGCATGTTAGATCCACAGGAGTGAAATGTTTGTCATCATCAAAACAAAGGGTATGCTAAAGTCCAATTTAGCCAACAATCTCCCCCTTTTTGATGATAACAAACATTCCTAAAATATAAGTAAAATATTTGAAATGAAATGAATTTCATACCTATGATGTACCTGAGATGAATAGAATCTTTTGATCTCATAAAATGTGTGCTAATATACCAAAAGAGATATGGAACATGATATCCATCTCTTAAGGGTATGTAGTACCAATTAATGTCAAGGCAAGAGATTATTAAAACTCATGATGAGATTTTACTTTATTTTTCTTTATTTTATTTCTCCCCCTTTGTTATTTCAAAAATATAATCATACGTGTAAGTCAATAAGACTCTCCCTTAATTGATTACTCCCCATAATTGTTGACTTCAAAAAAAATGTCAAATTTAGCCACAATTCGAACAGCAAGATTATTTCTCAATCATTTGCAAGTGATGTTAAGCCCTAAAATGATATAAGATTCCTTTAGGCTCATGAATGTATTTTTATATTAATTTCTCAATCATTTACAAGGGATGTTAAGCCCTAAAATGATACGATATTCCTTAAGGATCATAGTGTAATCAATAAATGTATCTCTAACCAAATGCAATGGATGTTAAGCCCTAATTGGTGTAGAGAATTCAATTAAGAGAAAGATCAAAAAAATATGCACATTATATCCAAGAATTCTTGTGAGCTCCCACTCAATCTCATAACAGAAGTGAGATTAAAAATACTTAGGTATTTCAAATCATAACCAACTTTAAATCAATTGATTAAGTAAGACTATGTGTTGATCTTTATAAGCAATCTTGTTTCTTGCACTTTCTTAAAACGTTTCTCTTATTATAAGTATTCAACATGATGAGAAAATTACAGATTTAATATACCAATGTTGGGTGCAAGTGTATTATTTGATTTACAAATAAGTATTTTTTTCAGGCTTATTTTCGGTGACCATGACTTCGACTGGGGCGCCCCTCAGTCAGACTCCTTTTCGATCGAGGGGCATTTATGCAGATTTCCAATTAATGCAACTTTATTCCAAGATGTAATATTTTTTTATAAATGACCAATCAGCCTTATGCATATTGATGATTTCATGACTTCAAGCCTTAGCCATTAATGCATAAATCACATCCAAGTCTATTTCTTCTCATTGAATCCTAATTTTATTTCATCATGCCCATATAGTTCCAAAGTTTTGCTTTTAGGTCTAGGAGTTGAAATTTATGCATTATTTAAGTTCATATAGAAATTGTCCAATAGTCAACTCTGTTTAGGATATGATTAGGTCTTGTTATGTGTAATCATCATTTATAGATCCTAGATGCTTTTCTAGATGTTGAATATTCTAGGATAAAGCCTTTTTGTGACTTAAGATCAAATTTGCCTTTACCATTTTTTGTTATAGAGCCAAATTTATGTGAATGAGTTTTAGTGAAAAAAATTAAAGAAATCTTACTTTTTCATGCTTAGAATACACAAATTTCAGATTTATCAAAGATTGTATTCTAAGCAATTTTCTTGTATGGATAATATTTTTATGCCATAAACAATTCATTGTTTACAAATAGTGTCCATAAAGTTAATACGTTTACAATCGTCTTTCCTTTTGATATTTTCTTATGAGTCATATCCATTTTCATATCTCTTATGATGTAATTCTTTTACAAATAGCACAGGGAAAAATGTACCAACATCAACTTTCTCCGAATGTGACCGATAAGTTTACCTTTTCTCCATGTGTGTGGAGATCTTCTTATTTCACATTGAATGTTTGTTGGGTCAATCTCTTTAGGCCATCCAACCTGCAAAGTATAAAGTTTTGGTCCCCATATAGTGGTCCTTTTGGTTAGGATTAATCAAATATTCAGAGCAATCTACTATGAAAACTACATTACAAATTTGAGTCACAAAATTCAATTGCAAGATGATAATTATATCTTTAATAAATAGACTTGACTGAACTATTGTCGGTCAAACATATCTTCGTCCGAAAAAGTTCTCATTCAAACTATTTGTTGACTGAAAAGATTTTTTAGTGAAACCAATTTTGACAGAATTACCTTCGGTTGAGCTTGTCTTTGACCAGAAGAGGTCTCGGTCAAGCATTTTGTCAACCAAGATTAAGTTCTTGCATTTTCAGTAATTTCAGCATTTCTAATTTAAACATGTCATGTCATAATTCTTAGATAACACAATTAAGGAATCAAGGATATACGCGTTCAAGCTTAATTCAGTTGAGATAGGACATTATAAATTTCAAAGTGAAGTTTAGGTCAAATCTCGACTATTATTTCCAACATTTCTAATTTTGCGTTTTTGGATCCCAAACCAAGTCAAAATCCTTTTTCTTGTATGGGCAAGAGAATGAATAATGTCCAAGACGTAAATAGTAATGACAACAAACAGAATCAATTTCATTTCTCTTCTTAGCTAGATTGTCTTTAGGCACATATATGACGTTGGTTTTGGGTGCTTGAGTCTTTTTAGGTCTAAGTTTTTGATAGGATTTATCCTTAGGCACATAACCTAGGCCTCTCCTCCCAATTTGGCCAGATGAGTCCTTTAAGATTTTATCAAGAATGTTATTTTTCAAGCTACTACTATCTTTTTGCAACTTGGAAATTTCATCTATTTTCTCTTTAATGTCTAACTTTTCTTGATCTAGATTAGATAACAAAATATCTCTTTCATTGACAATAACATCATAATCTGAATGAGTACATAGAATAGGTTGAGTTTGAAGATCATTTATCTTGGCATGCAATTCAACCTTTTCTTGGCAAAGAAAATTATTGTTAGTTTCTAGAGCAAGCAACTTAATTTTGCAATCATTAATAGATGATTTCAAAGTAGCTTTTTCAGACATAAGACTTTCCTTTTCAAAAGTAAGATCATTCAATTTAGCATACAAATCTTCATTAGTTTTTGTAAGACTTTTTAATTTCTTTTTACAATCAACATATTTATCATGTAATTCTTCAATACTAGTGACTAGCTCTTCGTTAGATAAATCAAGAAGACTTACCTCATTTTCTTTTTCATTTGTTGTTGCAATGAAACAACTTACCTTGTCTTCTTCTTCACTCTTGCTGTCATCTCTTGAGTCATCCCAAGCTTCCTTATAGGCCTTTTCTTTCTTCTTGAGTCAAGATTTTCTTCCCTTCCTGATTTTGGGACACTCATTTTTTGAATGTTCCTTCTTGCCACATTCAAAGCACCTAAGGGAAGAAGAGGAAGGAATAGAAGAATTTTTGTTAGTTTTAAATTTTCTATAATGCTTACCATTTACAATGAGGCCTTCTCTTCACAATCTTCTTCACTTGTTTCATTACTTTCTTTAGTTGTCGCTTTAAATTCAATGTCCTTCCTTTTCTCGTTCTTGTGTTTAGCTTCCAATCTTTCTTCTTCTTCAAGAGCTACCTCATGAGTCTCTAGATAGCCAATGAGCTGCTATATCCTCATTGTTGTGAGATCATTAGCTTCTTCAATGGCTGTCACCTTTGGCTTGTATCTTGGAGGTAACGATCCAAGAATTTTGGACACTTGATCGTCTTCACTTATATACTTGCCTAATGCACTTAAACTATTAACAATGGAAGAAAAGCTTGCATACATTTCACTACATTCATTAGGTAGCATACAAAATTGTTTAAACTTTTGTTTAAGCATATTAATTTTAGTATTTTTAACTTGGGTAGTCCCTTCATGTGTTATGAAGAGTTTATGACATATATTATAAGTTGTATCACATGAGGATATTCTATTTAATTCACTTACTGAAATAGAACAATATAGTATGCTTACCACTTTGGTATTTAATTCAACTCATTTTACAGTGTTTGGATCCCATGATGCATATCCGATTGTGGGAAGCTCATAGGGAGTAGACACCATCCTCCATAGCTCCAAACTGAGTCCTTGGAAGTAGAATTGCATTTTTCTTTTCCAGTAGGTGTAGTTGCTTCCATCAAAGGCTGGTGGCTGAGTTACTTTAGTTCCTTCAAGGTTGAGGTTGCTAAGCATGTTGTCCCCCATTCTTCAAGACCTGTTAGGGCTCCTTGAAGACCTTCTCTGATACCAATTGAAAGATCTATGGGGGGGGGTGAATAGAGATTTTTGATAGTTTGAAGATAATTAAAATACTTAAAGCAATTAAAGTACTCAACCAAGAAGGAGGAGGAAACAAGGAAGACACTTCGGTTTAGAGTGGTTTCAATCTTTGAATCAAAGGTTGTCAGTCCACTACCCAAATATTTCCAATTGGGATTTTGAAAGTAATTTATTTTATTACCTCACAAGGACATTTCATAAAATACAATCACCTTCCACTCGAAGTAGCCTTCACCTTGAAGTAGCCTCAACCCCCTTGAAGCAGCCTTCTTGAAGTAACCACGAGCAATCCTTGGAGTAGCTTCACCACCTTGAAGTAGCTCCACTACCTTGAGATAGCCTTAACCTAGAATTATCTCCAACCTCCTTTGAAGCAGCCTTCTTGAAGTAACCTCAAGCACACCTCGAAGCAACCTTCACTTAGTTGAAGTAGAACCAAGCAACCTCTTTTCAACAGCCTCCAACCCTAGGAGTAATCAAGGAGAACAACGTACAATATAAAAGAAATAGATTGGAAGAAAGAAAATAATTATCCAATGAAGTACAAGACTTTGATCCTATATCAAGCTGTTAGATCTCCTATCTACTTAGTATGGATGTGGGTATATGTGTTGTCTAGGAGATTGTAACTATAGGACACACTTCTAGAGCACAAGGAAGAAGATGGCAAGTGAATTCTAGCTTTGTTGCTCTCAATAGTGAATACTCAAGTGTACCTTCGGTGCTTTAGGTGTCCTAAAGCCTCTCCTATTTATAGGAATGTTTTGCAAGTGTCTAGGGATGTTATAAGGAGTGTCTAGAATGTTCTTAGTGCTTAACTAGTCATTAGGTGTACATTAGTTGGCTAGCAATTGCTAATTTGTTCGTACTTAAAAAGAACAATCTAGAACCCTACTCGGACAAAATTTGGTCGACCAAACTGTGTCTTGGTCGAGATTTTCTTCGATCGAGCTTGGGATTAAGGAAATATTATTGCAACGTCTATTTCCAACTCCCAACTACCAACCACTCAGTCTAACGGTCACAAGCTTTAGACCAAATCTTACTCAATCAAGGATATTTTTGACCGAAGACTATTTTCAAGCACAATTATGTAAGTTGCTGAAAAGTGCTCACAAGTTTGAGCGAGGTGGTTCTCGATCGACAAAAACTTTGACCGAGTGTGTCTAGGTTGATAAGTTTTTTGACCGAGGGTTTCCTTGTTTTAGACTTTTGAATCATCTACTGAGTGTGTGTTTCAATGAGTGATGGTGACTCTAACATTGGAGGAAACCTATCTAAGGGTTATAAGTGGATATGGAAGATCTAACGCTTGATTTACATGATATCTAAGTACTTGTACATTATATCTTTGTACAAGTATTTACATTTGAATACAATCATGAAAACATAAACAATTGAGCGTATTTGATCTTCAATTTGTGTTGACCCACTTAGTATGATCGCCTTGTTTTCGTGAACCCTAAAATACTCAAGTAGCATGTTAGATCCACAAGAGTGAAATGTTTGTCATCATCAAAACAAAGGGTATGCTAATGTCTAATTTAGCCAACAATATTTTTTGGTGAGATATGTAATATCAAATGATACAACATCACTAAAGTACTTGTAGGAAGATCTTGATCTAGAACCAGCCCAGAATACATTCTTTAAAACACCATAGTCATCCACATCCATCATGTAGAGGAAGTTATGATGGACACACTACATCTTTGTGAAGTACTCCTGCATTGCTTTGGCATCTCCTTTGCTGAGCTTTATTCTCCTAGACCGGGTTAATAGATTCCTTACGTCCCTCTCTATAAATGTTAGATTAGTTACTCCACCGGCTTCAACAGCAAGTGCAACCATTGTCTGAGATGTGGATATACTGGCCTAGTCATTAATTAGAAGCATACTCTACTACATCAAAGAGACAGTCGTCATGGATAGTAAAAATTGCACATTATCTGCTCCTAGCATAAAATGGTTGTGGTCATCATTATAGTTGTCAATTATATAAAAACCATTCTTCAGATGCATAACAATGTGAGCGGGGTAGTTCACTCTAGCACTACCCCTCGGAGCTATACTATTGGTACTCCATATAGTTTCCCCTTGTTTTCCACAAATCATATTTAGCCTAGATATTTCGCCCTTTCTGTTCTTACCAGAACTATGGACCCTAATACCAAAGCCATGAGAAAAACCAAAACTTCTATAAAAATCTTTCACTTCACCAAGAGTAGCAAAAATCATTCCAACAACAGGAATACTCAAATCTACAAAAAAAGAGAAAGAACAACATTATGTATTCAAATAGAAAGAACATCATTTAGAGTACTAATGATGCGCCCACAAATGGTTCCAAAGCGCCCACTTAGTGTACTAATGAACCCAAAAAGTTGCTAATGCACATAGTTTGTTTTCCATTGCACCCACAAAATGTGCCAATGCACCTAAGGTATGTTCATTTAGTATTCAAATAGAAAGAACATCATGCTCCCACAAATGGTTCCAAGGCATTCACTTAGTGTACTAACATGCCCACAAAGTTGTTAAAGTGCTCACTTCATATACTAATCTTCCCACTTAGTTTACAAATGCGCACAAAGTTGCTAATGCACATAGTTTTTTTTCATTGCACCCACAAAATGTGCCAATGCACCTAAGGTATGTTCATTCAGTATTCAAACAACAAGAACATCATTTAGCATGCACCCACAAATGGTTGCAAAGCACCCACTTAGTGTACTAACGCGCCCACAAAGTTGTAAAAGTGCCCACTTGGTGTACTAATGCACCCACTTAGTGTACTAATGTGCATAGTTTGTTTTCCATTGAACCCAAAAAATGTGATAATGCTCCTAATGTATGTTCATTTAGTATTTATTGCAGTTCAGAACGTGTGCGAATGCACCTAATGTGTGTTCATTGCCCCCTTTGAAGGTTCATGTTTCATTGTGCCCCTTTTGTACTTCCTACGCCCACTACTGTGCTAATGCGCCTACTTTTGTAAATCCCATTAGCATTCATTGTTCCCACTAATTGTGTTCCACTATGCTAACTAAGGGCATGTTAAATAGCCAATATTTATTATTCAATGCACACAATTCATGTTTTTTTATTCCATGGTGTTTAATTTAGAATTACTTAATACTACATACTTAACAACAAGCATTTAGTATTTAATGCTAATGAGCATTACAATGTGTGTCTATTTGATGTTGAATTGCCCTAATAAAAACATTAGTTCTTGTTGACTAACCTTGATCAGTAGGGAATTCTTCTTCCTCTAGTGCTTGCGATAAGTTAAGATCAAATTCTGCAACTAGACATTCTTGTTCTACGTCCTGTTCTTCAGTTGCATCTTTCTCTTGTAATTATTCTTCATATTCATCATTAAATTCTTCTACAGCTACATCTTCCTCTTGTAAATATTCTCCAAATTCTCCATCATTGGTGTCATTGGTTTTATTTAAAGAATAATTTTCATCATAATCACTTTCAAGTTCAACATCTACTTAAAAATTCAATTTAAAAGATGTATGAGATTTATTATAAAGAGGTTATAGTGCAAGAAGACATATTTTATAAAAGTAATAAACGAGGAGCAACATTTACGTACAAGTTACCAATTGCAAACTTCATTCCACCCCACCAAGAATAAATGAAGTAATAAATGAAGAGGAACACGTAAGTGGGGAGGAAGAATGACAAAGAGGATTTAACGAGGAAGAAGAACAATTAGGTGGGGAGGAAGGAGGATTTAATGGTCTTTAAAATCCAATTTTCCCTTTTAAATATGTCAAACAATGCAGCAATCCCAGTTTCTCTCTTAAATGTGTCAATAAATGCATTGATGAGGAATGAAAGACATTGGATTTTGGTGAGAAAAATCCATCATGACGATACACTTACATGGGAATGAAAGATATTGGTTTATCTTTTCACAATAAAATAACGTAATACAACATCAAATTCTCCATTAAATGGGTCGTAGTGCCAAAAAATAGCCACCTGTTGTTACATTAGACCTCTAGGGTATTTTTTCCCTCAAGGAGCCACTGTCGCCAACCCATTTCCCCCTTAATTGTGTCATTTAGAGCACTTATTGCACCAAGACATTATATTACAACGCTGAACAAATTTTCCCGAAAACAAGACAAAGCTGAAAACTCGTTCGTTTCCCCCTTAATTGTGAAAATCATAGCATTTATTGCAACTTCACAGGAATCGAATCGTTGTTTAATTGCAGCAAACGTATTTGACCGGCCCTGCTGTCATGCCCTGGGTGGTCCCGAGATGTCACAAATAAAAATCAGTCAAAAATGTGGCCTCGCCACTGGAAAACCGCTCAAAGTGATGTGTCAAAATGTGAGTTATACCCTGGTCTACGGCCTCGAGCCATTTTCGTATAACATTATCCTGCTCTAGCTGAACAGGGCCGTTTCTGCTAAGGTTGTATCATCCTACTCTTCTTATAACTACTGATGATGCAATTTTAATCATAACGACATTGTGAGAACTCAAAGAATGTGGCGAAACTGCAGAAGAAACACGATGATGACCTGCTGATGAAGGCCAACAAAGATAGAGTACATACATACAACACCCCATCTACATCAATATCCACACCTCGGCCTCGGGACATAGATTTTGTCATTAAATACAATGGTCTGTGTGGTACCGAGGAGGCACCCTCACATAACATTTGATATAAAGAAGCACAATGTGAGTAGTCGAATAAACAAGCTGCGACTATAAAATCCCCCATACCCCCACTCTCTCCTTCTGACTCCCATCCGACCAAGAGCCGTCTTCTAGTTGCCTCCTCCTCTCCTCCATGTCGTGTCCTGCCCAGACGACGATGTCGTCTAGTATGTCATTGTGGAGCCCGCTTGCTGCCTCCTCTCCTCCATCACGTTCAGCGCGTCACTGTTCAGCTGACCGTCGTCCCACCTAGACACCGCCCATCATCTAGCCCGCCACCGTTCTCATCCCGTCGTGGGGACCAAGACAAGGTCACCTCCATCCTGCCACGATGCCTATCACGCGGTCATCTTGCCCAACCCACAGTCATGATTGGGATGCCATCACGACCAAGTTGATGCACTAGCTCCCCGCCACGCTAAGGTTTTTACTATGACTGGGCCCCTCTCCCGTGGTGCCTTCTCTACCGTCGACCGTCACCATGGCAACAACACCACGCCATTGTCATGGCCACACAGCCTCCTCTATCCTCAACTTTCAACACGTGCATGTGGCACCAAACATCTGGATCACTCATCGATGTTGTCATTTTTTATTCTTTTTTAGTTGTTGATCATTCAGCTAGGCTTGGTGTTGTAATGTACAAAATTCTACATTTGTTGAATGAATTATGATACTGTGATATTTGTAAATGAGTTTTGATTTTGTTTTAAATTAAAAATATGAGTGTTTATGAGTCATGTGCAATAACGTAGAATTATGCATACATAATATAATTAAAAAAAATAAGAACTGGGTATTGTGCCTTATATTATGTTCTCTAGTCACAAAATTTTCCTGATTGCAAGCAATGTCTTAATTTATATTTAGTCTTGTTGAGGATGTCTTTTAGTAGTGTAATGATGAATGGTCAGTATGTGTTATAATATAAGAAGTTATGGGAAATGATAAATGGTCATTATGTCTTATAGTATATTTTTCTTATCATGGAATTTTTTGAAATATAAACACTGTTTTAGTTTATATCAAGTCTGGTTGCTAATAGATTTTAGTACTGCTTTGAACATATTTAAGTATGAATTTCTGACTTAGACATGAAACATGTACAAATATGACTGTGGGCAGTCTAAAAAAACTAGAAGGAAAATGAAAACAAATTGAATTTGAAATGAGTTGTTAGTTGTTTGTGGTAGAGAATTAAATGTAATTGGTTGGTTGGTGGTGGGCGGCTAGGCGACAACATTGATTTGTTGCAGCAATGACATACATGCAGTCATGCAGTTACACCAGTAGATTTATGCCTTAGAAATTTGTTTCGCACTGAGCTATAGACTTTCTGGTAGTGTGTCGTTTTATTCTTAGTACTGATTTTAATACATTTAGATACTTATTTTTAACTTATAATCAAAATGTGTAGAAATATAAGTTTGTTCAAATCAGATATTTTATACAGTTGTAAAATGGATGAAAAACGTTTCATTAATTTTTTTCTGCAATATGACACATTGTGCTAGTTTATTTTTGGTCTATTTGTTGATGAATTTTAGTACTGTCTTGGACATAATTAAGTATTATTTTTATTATTTTATTAATTTTTATTCTTGAACATAATTAAGTATGACATTGTTGTTTGTTAATTCTTGTTCTGAGATAAAAAGATTAATGATTTTCACATATGTACAATGAATAAAAAACTACATATACATAATAAACAACTAACTTGTATTTTATTTTTTTAGTCAAATGAGCATATGATTGTATATATTGTGTTAGTTTATATCTAGTATATTTGTTAATACTTTTTGGGACTAAATTGAGCATATACAAGTACTGATTCTGAATTTAGCTGTGAAATATATATAAATTAATGTGCAGGTGGTCAAATCAAACATTTTATCCTGCCAAAAGTGGACTGAGTTTGGATTTTTTTTTATAAATATGTTGTTTTGTTTGTAAGGAGAGTAATAATTGCAAGTAGTTGAGTTGTTGCTTTATTTCAGCAGTTCTATTATTACAGTGGCTGCATGAAAAGGGGATTTTCAATAATATTGTATGAGCCACATGCTTATTATTTCACATTCTTGGCGTCCCTGTCACAGAGTGTGAATAGTTGCTCAGATTCTGGTAGTGTGTCGTAATATTCTTAGTACTGATTTTAATACATTTAGATACTTATTTTTAACTTATCATCAAAATGTGTAGAAATATAAGTTTGTTCCAATCAGATATTTTATACAGTTGTAAAATGGATAAAAAATGTTTCATTAATTTTTTTCTGGAATATGACACATTGTGCTAGTTTATTTTTGGTCTATTTGTTGATGGATTTTAGTACTGTCTTGGACATAATTAAGTATTATTTTTATTGTTTTATTAATTTTTATTCTTGAACATAATTAAGTATGACATTGTTGTTTGTTAATTCTTGTGCTTAGATAAAAAGATTAATGATCTTCACATATGTACAATGAATAAAAAACTACATATACATAATAAACAACTAACTTTGTATTTTATTTTTTTAGTCAAATGAGCATATGATTGTATATATTGTGTTAATTTATATTTAGTATATTTGTTAATACTTTTTGGGACTACATTGAACATATACAAGTACTGATTCTGAATTTAGCTGTGAAATATGTATAAATTAATGTGCACGTGGTCAAATCAGACATTTTATCCTGCCAAAAAGTGGACTGAGTTTGGATTTTTTTTATAAATATGTTGTTTTGTTTGTAAGGAGAGTAATAATTGCAAGTAGTTGAGTTGTTGCTTTATTTCAGCAGCTGTTTTATTACAGTGGCCACATGCAAAGGAGATTTTCAATAATATTGTATGAGCCACATGCTTATTATTTCACATTCTCGGCATCCGTATTGCAGAGTGTGAATAGTTGCTCAGCGCACATTCCTGATGTGGTGGTGTGAAACTTGATGGAAGGCATGTGATGTTAATAATTTCCCATAAAGATATCAAGATATCAACAGGGGATTGGTTTAGTTTCCAATGGCATTCAACGCCGATACAGATTCTGTCATCACTGTTACACCGAAGACTGGTTTATTTTCCGATGGCATCTTTGCCATCTAATATCTAATTAAGAAAAGTTTCGTGGTTCATTAACATTGTATGAGCGCAAGGGAAGGTGCATAGATTCTCGTCTTGAGTGTCAGATTGCTTCGACTTTAATATGCCCCAACGCTATTCTTGATCCGAAGCTATCGTCACCGCCATGTATCATCTTAATTTTATATGGAGGATGCATGCTCGAGCACGCGTACGACGTATGTTATAATAGAAGAACCTGAATATGTTAACACCAAAAACCACCTCACTCTATTGTGTCCAAGAAAGTTTTTGTTTGACCATGTCAAATATTTAGGTCTGTCCAATATATATGCTCGACTCTCTTCCAAACGAGCATGATCATATTGAGATAGATATTGGACATACGCTACCTAATGTTCATGGTTGAAAAACGAAGTCATTTTAGTTTCAGATTTGATTGGCCGTATATAACAACTGAACCCACATGCATTTGATATGCTCCAATGTAGGACTTAATAGCATTTAACATATGTTTTACTTATCAAATATGGCTCTACCAGTTTCTGTATGCAACCCATGTACATACTACAAATATTGTTGCATACTGATCTGTTGCCCTCAATCGAAAAATATCCCTAGATGAGATCCATTTTAGATGTGAACTTCTATCTATTTAAGCATTTACCTTCTTCAAAGTTAGTGTCACTTCCAATTAATTATAGACATGCTTCTATCTAATTAAGCATTTCGCTTCTTTAAATTCAGGTCACTTTCAATTGCTTATTTCTCCACAGTAACCGATAGATGCCTCAAACTTTCTAATTCTACTTTGTTATTTGGTCAGAGATACATAGGTATTGGTCAGAGATTAGGCCTTCGGCTTTAGCATGCTTTGCAGTACTGACACTATTTACACTACATATTTTCAGTTGTAGAATTCTGACATAATTTCGTTTGAACCTTTCCTATACCTTAGTGAAATTCATGTATTGGGTTTATGTATTTACTTCGGTACACATGTACTATTTTCCTCCTTTTTTCTCACATGGGTTTCATTCTAACCTAGAAAATAAGGACATGGTGAGTTGGACTCGGAGTAGTAGGAATGCGGATTTTGGAATATCTCTACATATAGTTTTAGTTTTGCATTAGATACAAATTCTAGATTGGGTTTTTTGTTCAATAAGACTCTAACTTGACTAAGTTGCCAAATGCAAAAATGTTGGAATCATGAATGAGTTCAACTTCACCATACTTAACGTTGTGTTGAGTTTAGCAAACTAGCCATGAGTTTCACACTTTCAAACTTTCAAAATAATAAAACATGTGTGTATCAATCACCACGTGGGATGTCATGCAAGCTATAGTGGCATCATGCATATCAATTTTGTATCTCCATAGGATAAAAATGTTGATCATTTCAAATAGAATGGTTTTGATTCAAATGGATCTAAATGAATATTCACTTATTTTGTTCACCTTTTTAAATAACGCTAAAATAAGAGGGCCATATCGTTGTGTTTACTTTTATACATAGGGTCTAGTTGACTATCTTCAAAATTTAAATCTTTAATGCCAGTATGTGTCATATTTTTTCTTAACATGGACCTGACATGCTTCATAAACAAATCCTAACTGGCCTAGAAGTTGGTGCAATACATTGCTAATTTGTCAATGTGTAATATAATCTATTCAACATATACATATTCCATGATAACAATTTGTGTAATAGTAACATCATCTTTTGTTAACTAGGTTTTTAATTGACAATGGATGGGTATTATTTTTTAGTTAGGAAATAGGTTGTACATGGGAGATTGGACATGTGCATTACTATATCTTCCAGATTTTGGCATTGATGAGTAATCATGATTTTTATTCTTTAGTTTGATTGTGGTCAAATAATTTCTCTCTCAAAGAACTACGTCTTTCTGCATTAGGCATAATTAAATTCCTTAATAGGGAACCTTCTTACTGTATGAATATTAATATCATGTGACAAATTGATTTCTTGACCTAACATGTAGTTTTCATATGCTTATCAATTGTAAGAACAAGTATATATATATATAGTTTCTCAATTAGAATCGCTTGTTCCAATCATTATGCATGATTAAAAATGTATCATACTAGAAGATCCAAAGTGTACAAGGTTTATTGAGATCTTGATAAAGAAAGACATTATATAAATTCTCACTTTCCATTCAAAGTATTTTGAAATTCATTTGCAATGCAATTTCTTATTTTTGTCAAAAGGAAACACTAGTTTGTTGGTGAATGGAGGATACCATGTTTAAGTATGTGTAAACAACATTGGAATTTCATGTTACTCGTGATGATGGAAGGATTCCATCAAAAAAGTATTTTTATACTCTTTACACTAGAGAAAATAATGTAAAATTTGTTTATTCACCAAATTATGTTGAGATAGCTAATGTCACTTTGCAAAGAGTGGGGATAATTAATGAATTCCCTTACTCAAGTACAAAACTGAAATATTTATTTAACTTTGATATTGTTTGTTTGAAATATACTATATATTTTTAATATGTCAAAATATTTGTTCATTAAATTTCTTATGAAATCGTGTTGCATTAAGCACATTTAAGAATCCTTCGTGCAATTTCGTTAATCAAGAAATAAATTGTACTATACATGGAGGTAACTATTTAGTTGTAAAATACAATAGTAGCATAATCATTTTTTAATTTTAACCGAGTGCAAAATTTGTAGCATATCTACTCCTTTTTTGTTTCTTGGAGGTTAGTTATAACATCAAATTAAATTTGATAACCAATCCAAATACCATTTTTAACACTTATATACACACCATATTTCAACTCATGAATCACAATTTTTCATATCTATAACTAATACCAATAAGAATAAGTTTCTCCTGTTATGTTCCTTTTGAGTTAAGGTGTTGGACAATGATGGTAATCCTCAAAAGTTCGTCTCTTGGATATTTGTTTGATTGAATAAGCATTTCTTTTTTAGTGACTTAGGATACTATCTGACTATATTTTAAGTTTTATCCTTATAAGGATATCTTAAACATGTATGTTTCTTATTATTTTAAATCTATAACATGGAAATCATAGTTATGATGTTTATGTGTTTACATAACTTATCCATTTTACCATCATTTTGAAGTTAAATTAATATACTTTTATACATGAATGGTTGTTGAATATGATTGGTGTCTATTCGTATTAAGAAAAATGGATGACTTGAGGTGCCAAGTGTCAATATAAAGGTATGAAAAACCAAATGGATGCTAGAACACACATTTTTTTATTGTACTGACTCAATTAAATTAAAAAGTTGTTTTATCTATTAAATATGTTTTCAAAGGAGATTCGAATTGTGCTATATATTTTCCATCCATTCAAGAGATTCATCCAACATGATGCAAGTAAAGTTACCTGATCAAAAATAAATGTTGTAGTTATTCTTGATAATATCACTATAGCTTTTTTTGGTGTGCCATTCATCATTAGCAATAAAAATCAACATGATTGGAGTGGACCCAAAATCAATGAATTTTATATATATATATATATATATATATATATATATATATATATATATATATATATATATATATATATGTATTAGACATTGTCATTAATGGAAAGGATGTTATTTTATTTATTATTTTAGTTGCATTGTCTTTATTTTTCATGTAGTTGAGACATACTACATAAAAACAATCTTATATAATGTGATAGGAATTCTTAATAAAAAAACCACAAATTAAATTGTTCTATTGTAGGTACATGTTTAAGGGTTCTACTTTTTCCTCATATTCCTAGAAAAGGTAACAAAAATAGTTCAACTTGGAAAATGTGTTACAATATTTTCATTTTTTTATCCACTTATTATGATTATCAACCACTTACCATATTATGTATCCTCCCATTTGAAACTAAAACAAAAGCATGTACTATAAGTATGTATTATTGCAATTATAAGATATCTATATATCATATTTACTAAAGTGAAAGAAATCAAGAGACAATGAATATTTATGAACCTAACAATCATTGATAGCTTGCAAAAATCATAACAAAAAATTGAATCACATAATCAACTAAATATCAAAGATGAAAGACAATAGAAACTATGTTAAAAATAAGGGTAGGATTCAAAATCAAATGAGATATGTAATTTAATGAAGGTGTACTATCTTCCATAATATATAATAACATAAGCACACCATAAACATAGTATCATGGGGTAAATGTGATATATTTCTCGTTGAACGATGCCAATATTTTTATAGATGCTACACTTAACAACTTTCTCATCTCATATATCTACCCCGATTTGTAGCACACATGACACATTTGACCTACAAGATACTAATCTTGGGTTAAAATGTGATACATGTGTCAGTTGATTTTCTGATAACAATAAACCCCTCACCTCTTAGACAAATAAAATTATGTTATTTAGATACGATCCATTAATAACTTTTGAAGTTTATATATGTATCATGTACATGTACTAATATATATATATATATATATATATATATATATATATATATATATATATATATGGGTAGATCTTCGCTACCCATGCGGGTAACTAAGATTCTCTACCCGTGCATCAGGTTTGTAATAGGAAGGCATGCATTTGTAATATGACGGTTCAAATTTGTAATGAGACGATCAAAATTGTAATACAAAGACTCGTTTTGTATTACAATGTTGTTACAGTCATAAATATATATTTTACTATTTCCAGACGGAGAATACAAACATCATGCTATATTTACAAAACAAGTCTGTCTATTACAATTTGGACCGTCTCATTACAAATGCATAACTTCCAATTACAAAACTGATGCAGGGTAGCGAATCTTAGTTACCCGCACGGGTAGCGAAGATATACCCATATATATATATATATATATATATATATATATATATATATATATATATATATATATATATATATGTATATATATACACACATATATATATATCTATATACATATATATACACACACATATATATACACACACATATATATACATACACATATATATACATATACATATATATAGGTATATATATATATATGTATATATATATATATATATATATATATATATATATATATATATATATATATATATATACGTATATATATACGTATGTATATATACGCATATATATATACATATATATATACACGTATATATATACGTATATATATATATATATATATATATATATATATATATACATATATATATATACATATATATACATATATATATATGAATATATATATATGTATATATATATATCTATATATATGTATATATATATTTATATATATATATATATATATCACAAACAATTATTTACCTGAGTACATATAACTTATATATATAAATATAAATATATATATATATATAAATATATATATATATAGCAAAAAGAATTGTGTAACTGAGTACATATAGTTTACATGTGTGCATCTTTATTTATGGTGATTGTGAAATTCTATTTAAGATTCCAATCTTATGGATGTGAGGTATACCCCTTAGATAAGATGTGTATAAAAAATCACCTCAATCGAATATTTATAGACCATTCAAACAAAGACTGTGTATTACCTAATCAGCGGCAAGTTGTAGATATTGCAAAAATCAGTGAATGGTATATTGTTATATCTCATGATGTATACAATATATATATATATAAACCTATATATATATGTATATACATATATATATATATATGTATACAATATATATATATATATATAAACCTATATACATATATATATATATATATATCACCCTCCCAGACGTCCGACCTCTTCCACGGGTTATGGGAGAGGGGGGAGAAATCTTTCTCTCTTAATCCCATATATATATATATATAAGTCTATATTCATTGTCTATTTAAGCCATTCATTTTTTTCACTTTTTCCAATTCGAGGCCTTCTGTAAAGAAAGCTTTTTTAAGACTAAAAGTTCAATATGTCCTACAATTATTCTTTAAATAATCTACCTTTCATAAATTTCTCAGTTGAATTGTCTGAAATAAAATATATCTCTTGTCAACTTCCTTTTCTAGAAAAATTTAAGAGATAATCTAGAGTTATCTTTTTTATGCAAGTTTTCTTTAACTTTCTCTGCAACTTTTCTAAAATTACTACTAAAATGAGAATCTTCCCTTTTTCACAAACGGACACCGGTCGGATCAGATCTTCCTGCATAGTTCTTTATTTTCGATCACCTCAATCCGTGCACCTTGTTACATCGCATATCATGGTGATCTAATGCCTCTTCCATAAGATTTTTCCTAGAATCTAGAACTGTAAGCCTAGATTGTTAATACCCCTTACACCCACCATATTCTAGGCCCCTTTAGTCTCTCCTAAATCTTGGAAAAACCTCTATGTTCCCCTATTTTTTCATATTGTTAGTGTTCATTGGATCTTTCCTCTAACATCGATTGCTCTGTAAGATGTGCAGAACACTAAACTACTCTAACTACCGTGCCTAACTACTGCATTCTTTATTTACTATAATCCGACCTATAACTATTAAATTTGACCTGATTTGTTGCTACATCTGATCTACCATCTTGTACAATCACCCTAATGCTATGACTCTTGTTTTTTTACTACATCTGAAAACTCATATCTAGTTTCCTTAGCATACATATACTAGTCATACTCTAAATCCTAAGCATCGGTCCTAATTGGCAAAGATGGACCTCCATTGTGGGAGGTCCTAAGGTGATGAGGACCACAAGACACCTACAATTCAGGACTTTAAGGGCAAAGATATGTGTTGGCTTTTTGTATATATGCCACACACTCATATTTCCATCATGAAAATATTTTCCAAATATATTACTAGCATGTGTGTTAAGTGTTTCAGGTGATCAAGGAACTAAACCAACATTCAACTACAAAGACCTTGTAATTTATATGTTTGGATGTTTACAAATCAAGTTGTATCATGTATTTGATTGTACACGTGTATTTTTGTACAACTTGATAGACATGAAGTAAGGACAAGTGATGGTCCTCCAATACCTACCCAAAACCCTATCTTAAACTCTCATGAAGACTTTAGGGTTGATAGGTTTGATATGAGTCAACAATAGGACCTCACATACATTACAAATCTTTGCACAAAGTCCTTTTCGGTCAACAATATTGTAGATCAAGAAAGAGGAGTTGTGCTATGCTAACTAAGGAGATAGACCGACACATGGCTGTTAGAGCCATTTGACCCAAAACTTTTCCCGGTCGACAAGTTTGTCAATTGAAAGTCTTCCCAAATCCCTCCGATCGACATTATTATCGATTGAAAAAGGTTCTGGAAACTCTTTGGTAAAGATCCAATTAGCCATTACAACTACATTAACTTAATCCTAACGGATATTTCTCGACCTAGAACATCTAGACACTACCCATAGGTACCCTAACCACTTATAAATGTTTTATATAAATATGAATGATCTTAAGACACCTAGATATCATGTTTGTATACAATATTGCACATTACTTTGCAACAACATTTGATACATACTTGAGCATACTTCTTCTTACCATCTTTCTCAAGAGAGCTTAGGCTCAATACTTCAAGTTGATATCATTCTAGCCTATGCCCTTAGCTTAGTTATAGTATCCTATCCGCCTAAAATTACTTTTCCTGAACCCTTTTTGTATTGTCCATAAGAGTTGTATTGTATATCATGTAAGTGTACTTTGTTCCTTTCTTTCTCCATTCTATTTCTTCTTTATTTTATTACTCTTGGGCTACTTCTTGTAGTGAAGGTTGTCCAGGAACCTACAAAAAGAAGGAGTCTTCTCAACTTGATGCTCTTTTGTTGGCCGTAAAAGAAGAGGTGGTGTGGTGCTCTTCCAACTCCCTCAAAGAAGTAGTGTGGTTCTCTTCCAAGTCCTTCAATGAAGAGGTGCATAGGGTGACCTTCTGTGGCTAGTCAAAGAAGGTGTTAGTTCTCCTTGAGATCAAAAGGAGGGTTTGTCTTGACCCACAAAAGAAACCGATAAATTTTATATAATTTGTATCAGTATATATAAAAGGAATAAAATACATGGTTTAGAAATCCTGGTTGGAAACAATCAGGTAATGGACTAAAATCATTTGACAGAACCACTCTAAATCGGTGTCTTTTGTGGTTGCTGCCTTTGCTTTATATTTCTAATGAAAACTTCCAAATTCAGAGAAACCCTGGAATTAGAGATGGGCAATCCTGAGCCAAATCCTTCTTTTTGGAAAACACAGGTTTATTTTATATTTATTATCAAAATTCTATATTTATAGAAATTAAGAAAAAGTAATTTTATATCTGACTAAAATTATTATACATCTCTATTCACACACCTCCTATATTTATTCATTTGGTATCAGAGCAGGTCTTCAAAGAGCCCTCACAGGTCTTCAAGAATGGGGGAGAACATGACTATCCATCTCAACTTGGAAGGAGCTTATGTGAGCAGGCCACCAGTGTTTGATGGATCAAACTACACTTACTGGAAAAGTAGGATGCAGTTCTACTGTCAAGGGATCAATTTTAAACTTTATGAGATGATAGCTCATCCATACGTACTTCCAACCACTAAGTTAGAAACATGAAATCTTGATATAGTAAGGCAAGACACACTCAATGCAAAGGTAGTAAGTATTCTTTATTATTCTCTATTTATTAGTGAATTTAATTGCATATCCTTATGTCAAACTATGCATGAAATTTGGTAAAATTTATTTGTACACATGAAGGTACTACACAAGTTAAGAACACTAAAATTAATATGTTAAAATACAAGTTTGAATTATTTCATATGCAACATAATGAAAGTATTGTAAAATGTATACTAGATTTTCTAACAATATACATATCCTAAGTTCATTTGGGAAGAACATAAGTGAAGAAGATCAAGTATCAAAAATACTTAGATCATTGCCTTCAAGATACAGGTCAAAGGTTACAACAGTCGAGGAAGCTAATGATCTTACAACACTAAATATGGAGTAACTCATCGGGAACCTAGAGACACATGTACTCACCCTTGAGGAAGAAGAAAAAGTGGAAGCCAAACAACAAAAGGAGAGAATGAAGGATATTACTTTCAAGGCTTCCACCAAAGCAAGGAACACCCACTACTACAGAACATGTCTTTGGCGTCGGTTGTTTAACCCCTTTAGCGACGGTTCTCAAGCGACGTCTATGTGGGCACCGCTAAAGGTCAAACTCTTCGGCGTCGGTTTTATAACCGACGCCAAAAGGGTTCGCACCACAAAAAGGGCGCCATCTAGGACACTTTCTGCGTCGGTTTACAACTAAATAACCGAAGCCATATTTCCAGAAGCCACGACCGTGCTTCCCTGCACGGTCGTATTTAGTACTATAGGCGTTGGTGTTATACTAATAACCGCCGTCATTTCCCGCCACGACCGTGCTTTCCTGTACGGTCGGGTTGTTTGTCACATTAGCCGGCGGTTTTTATCCAGTAACCAACGTTGTAAGTATTTGATGACGGTGTTCTATAAATAACCGACGCCTATGTTTTATTTTTTTTCTTATCAGTTTGCAGGCCTGCTGTGGCTGGTCAGCAGGATGAGAACCTGCAGTTCAGTTTTTTGAACTGCAGGTTTACGACATCCATTGATATCAGCCTACAAACAGGCCACAAACCTGCAAAATCAACAAATATACTTTTCACACAAGTAGATACATTCAGACATCAATTCAATTCTCACATTCACACATGTAGAAATATTCAAATACATGTAGAAACATTCAGACATATATAAACATTCAGAAATATTCATTTACAAAATATCATTCAACATCGCTATCAGCATCCCAATTATATTTTACAATCGCCACTGCTTGTATGGCTCTTGCCCATTCTTCTCTTACTTCATTTAATACTTCCATCATATATGGAGCATGTACATCTTTTAAGCGTTTACCTATACTGTGGTCAGTTTTAAACACCTGCAAAGAGAATGATGTATATATATATATATATAAGTAATAATATAAAAATAAGATTGATATATTTCATACTAACTAATGAGACTATATATAATACCTCATGTATGGTATTGATGTCCAATGCGGCATATTGGATAATCATCTGCATAAATCGCATCACATAGTATGCGCATGCCCAACCGTTGTCTTGTGTAGCGCACTATAAATTGAAAATACAAAATATTAAAAAATACAACTAAGCACAGTCCACATAAATAATATATACATTGGAGTCGGGAACTTACTTTTACGTTCTCCCAAATTATTGGCTGGTTCTTTTTCCTTGGGACCTTTCCTCCAGCATTTTTGAATGCATCTAAACCCCTACATGTTAATGTAACATAGTAAATTACATAATTAAATAGTAATGTAATAACAGATGTTAACAGATATAAAAATGAAATATTTCTCACCAGAATAATGACATTCTCATTAGGTGTCTAATTTTAGTATTCAATGTACTCCCCGCAGGATCTAGATAATAAACAGTGAATGTCCCGGGGAGATTAACTAGTAACTCCCAATCCCTACCGCTAGAGGTAAAAAAGTTCAAAATTAATAACTCAAAATCCACAATAAAAATGTAATTTTCTGAAGTCCAAATTACAAGTAAAGTAAACTTACTTGACATTGAATGGAGCTATTATTATCGTCTTCTTTTGCTGACCAAAAATTGTGAAAGCATCTATACAGTATTGTTGAACACTATCAGGGTCTTTAGCTACCATACTAATCAATGATAGAATCAAAAATCCCACATGATCAAATACAAATTGTTTGCATTGATTTTCGACTAAGTAGCTGCAAAACATGTATTATGTATGCATTACTATATAAGAAACCAGATCACCGGATCTTACACAAGGTATATGGATGTATAAACAAGATCTCACCTTATCCATGTCTCTATCATTGATGTATTCAGCCAATCATACATAAACAGCTCAATAATATCTTCTATAAATAAAGAGCTTTCGTATGATTGACCTGCATAATTCGCTTCTAAAGAAACAATTATAGGGCAATGTATATTATGTGCCCGTAGCCAACATGCCATTCCCCTACAAGCAGGACCTAACGGATATTTTAGGTCAGTTGGAACCCAACTTGGTAATGCAGGAAGTGGAGGTGGAGGCCTAGGTGCTCCGGGTGTCTTCTTTTTAACCTGTATATACAATTTCAGATCAATTGACCTCATATATACACATTAACAATATAAAATAATGTAAATTTATATTACAATTTCAGTAGTGTAGACGACATCTGCTTTGGGCCACAATATCACCCCGCCTTCTACCTCAACAAGTGTATCAATATCCGGGTGGGGATATGGCAATGTAGCTTCCCTCCAATCGGGTAATATACGTATCGGGCTCACACGAATGTAGCCCTGTGGCATTGGAGTCCCGTGAAATGTTGCCCCAGGAAGGGACGGGTAAGCCTGCGCCTCTGCAACAACATAGTCTTGTATTCTTATGCGGCATGGCTTCAATGCCTACAAATTTACGTAAAGAATATTATACATATATACATATCATCTTGAAAACATATCATCTTGAAAAGACTAGCTACAATATCATAAACAATACTTACAGCAGACGTGTTAGGCGGTGGGTCTACATGATTACTCTCAGTCTGTGCATCAGGAGAAGAGTGGGTCGCCATAGGCTGATTGGAAGCCTGAGATGCCTGCCACCGCACTATTTCTTCCTTGACCTTCTCAGCAACTATATCATTGACCTTCTTAGCAACTATATCCTCGACTCTCTTATTCTCCTATACATGGATAAAAGAAACATTGGCTTCGTATTATTGAATTTCCTTTGGCAGTAACATTCTAAAAAAAGAATAGGTTACCTCTTCTTGTGAAAGTCCCGCTCTGGGTTTGCGCTGGGATGGCCCAAAGAATGTTTTGATGCCCACACCAGC
Organism: Alisma plantago-aquatica; assembly: GCA_963693085.1. NCBI lineage: Eukaryota > Viridiplantae > Streptophyta > Magnoliopsida > Alismatales > Alismataceae > Alisma > Alisma plantago-aquatica. The sequence continues at coordinate 1,261,724,910 of OY856412.1, forward strand.
GCCTGCACCCCTAACACATCCAGGATGCTCTGGGTTACCCAGAGCAACTGTCAATTCATCCCTTGTGCCCTGAGGGATGAAAGTGCCTTGTTTCCTCTGCTCGTGCAGCTCCCACTAATCACCATCAACAGAAATTGGTAAGTTAACACCACAAATATTAAATATTCAAACGATTGCTCTCAGAGTTGTATTTTACCATTTTTGCAGCCACCTCAGCAGTTGCGGGCTTCCTTATTTCTCCCTTCTTATTTTTCCTCCCAGCTATCTAAACATCATGGCGAGGCAGAGGTGTGCTACCTATAGTAGAGGACTCCTGAGTAGTAGCAGATTCCGCCTGTAGTCTTTGGCGAACGCTTGCATAGCCCTTTCGACCCATAGTGTGGTCATGCACATTCAGTGCACGCCTTTCTTTTTGTGCCTCACTGAGGGCCTAGTTAGTATGCACATTAATGATTTGGTTAGTAGCACTAAATGTTAATATTGAATAGGTGAATACAACATATATTAATTAAATTGGGAGTGACGCCTAATACTTTGAATTCTTCAAATTTTCTTGAAGCAACAAACGTGTCCCAATCTTCTTTGTCCAAGAAGTTCCACTGTTCAAGGGCTGACTTCTTCTTCTTATCACCATCTTTTATGTATTCTCTGTTGAGATTTGTCCTATAGTTCCTTAACATCTTTCCAGCGCATTGCATCACGCTTTTACGATATAGCTTCTCATCCAATGCAAATAGATTTTGTAAAATAGAATTGTTATTAACTAGTATCCAAAAATAGAATTGCAAATAATAGAATTTGTAATCTACAAAATAGAATTGCAAATAATAATAACTCACGCATAAATCCTTCCATATCATGTCTTTCTTCGCCTGAGGAACTTTATGCCAATTATCATACTTAACATCACAATGGCTTCGAGTGACAACCCCAAGATAGTTTACAAAATTATTGCGGTTCACTCCTATTGCATTTCCTCCATTATCAAACTCCACAACCAATCTGGATCCACTGCCACTTAGCGCTATTAACTTCTTCAACAGAGTGATGCCCCTTTTCTTGTTAAGTGTTTGGTGATGCACATCAAATTCCTCCAGTGCTTCAGTGGGTACATGTGCAACATCAACCTAAAATTTGACAAAAATAAACACACTAAATTAGCCCAATATAGAAATATGGGATATATGACATAACTAGAAGATAATGAATTTTATAGAAATACAGGATATGTTTTTAGAACTTACATTGGTATCCTCGCCATGCTCATCATGGATAGCATGCTCATCATGGACTTCATGCTCATCATGGACATCATGCTCATCATGGTCAGCCATCTGAAAATGTCATTAAAAAGGCAAACATTTAGCATTTGTATTATCTAGAAGATAATGAAACATCAAATCTGAAAATGATATTGATATTAAAAAAGCAAACATTTAGCTTCAATAAAAAATATAAACATGCATGCCTCTAAAATTGTGATCTTTTATCAATTAACAATCCTTCATTGTGATCTCCACGCACATATAATTCAGGGCATAAACACATGTGATGTCATTCTGATATATAATAAATGTGTACCACCTATCCCATCCTTGAACAACTAATCTCACTAGTAAGTGTATAATGTGTATTGGGTTTTCAAGAAAATTTCGGCAGCATTTCCCCGCTTATCTCTAAGTACATATGTACTTAGAGAACAAACGGGAAAATGCTACAGAAATTTTCTCGAAAACCCAATACACATTATACACTTACATCCTAAGTGAGATTAGGTGTTCAAGAACAGTCCCAAACCGGGGACTATCCAAGATTTACTCCTAATGAGTAAATCTTGGACAGGTTTCTAGGCCAACAAACACAATAATAGATAGGTACATGTTAGGGTTAATCACAATAAATGTTAGGGTTTCATCACAATTGATGTTAGGGTTTCATCAATGTTAGGGTTTAATCAAATCAAATTAGGATGCTAGAATGGACAGGTTTAAATCTTATTTCAACATGCATCAAAATTTACTGAATTAGGTCAAAAATTAGGATTAGAAACACAAATATATGCAAGCAAAAGATTTGTTTGTATCCTAGGATTTACATAAAGCATTACATAAAGATTTGTTCATATCCCTACCAACAGCAAGCACAGCCACGACCGTGCTTTCCCTTACCAACAGCAAGCATGGCCGTGGCTGTGTTGGCCTACAACGGCCGTGTTGTACAACACGACCGTGGTAGTCCAACACAGCCACGACCGTGCTTGCTATTGGTACAACACGACCGTGCTTGCTATTGGTAAGGAGCTACGGAGAAGGAAAGCTACGGAGAAGGAATCAAAGAGGCTAGGGATACCTGGAGCTAGCGTGGAGAAGAGCGGTGGCGACTGGCGGCAGCAGTGGCAGCGAGCAGGCGAAGACCAGAGCAGAGCGGCGAGCAGCAGTGGCACCAGGAGAAGAGTAGAGTAGACTGGCGAGAAGAAGTGGCGGTGACAGCAGGAGAAAGAGCCCCGGCGGCAGCGGCGGCGAGCAGAGCCACACCAGCAGCAGCGGCGGCGAGCAGAAGCAGGGGTCGTCGGGCGATCATTGGGCGATTTTAGGCGAGATCACAGCAGAAAACTATCGCAATGAAACAGGAAGGAAGGGGAAGAGTCGGGTGATACGAGTCTATTAAGTTTGTCAACAGCGTCGGTTATCTGGAAAACCGATGCCTTTAACCTTTAAACGGTTGATATTAAAAAACCGACGTCCAATTAGACAATCTTTGCCCTAAATTATCTGGCAGGAACCATTATCAGCGCCAGTTATCCTTTGATAACCAACGTCTAAATTGGAACTTTTCACACAAATTTCCATCTTATATCGGCGTCGGTTAGTAGTTAAAAAACCGACACTGTATGTGATACTTCGGGGAAAACAAATTCACTCAAAAATTGGATTTCACAGGCAATTTTGGGCGTCGGTTTGTTTTACCCATCCGACGCTGAATACAAAGCGGTACCCGTGTCTGGCTGGTCTTTGAATATAGACATCGGGGTTCCTACATATCCGACGTTGAATATTATAGGCGTCGGTTTTGGTAAATAACCGACGTCCAGAAAAGCAACACTGAATGTTGTTTCTGTAGTAGTGACCGTTTAAGAAAGTAGTGACACAATTGATGAAGATGATGAAAGCACCTTAACTGTAGATGGGAAGAAATATAAGAGATTTTTTTCTAACAAAATTCGTAGTGCTCCTTCCTCTTCTTCTAGACGTTTTGAATGTAGAAAGAAAGGCCACTTGGTTTTTGAATTCCCACAAGAAAGGCAAGAAGTCCTCATCCAAGAAGAAAGCCTACTTTGCTGCATGGGATCAATCAAGTGATGATGGTGAAAGAAATAAAGAGGAAGAGGTAGAATGTGTCATGGAAATAATAGATGAAGAAGAAACTAATGAGGTAAGTATTTTTTATTTATCTAAAGAATAATTAGTTAGTAGTCTTGAAGAATTTCATGACAAAAATATATTTTTTAAGAAAGTCAGGAGGCAATCTTATTCATCCCATCCTCCTCGTGTGAGCAAAATCAAAGGATAACTTACAAGCACTAATTAAACTGGTAAAAGGAAATATGGTAGTACTACTACCATTACATATATCTTTGTAAACTACCTTTCTAACCCCCAGGGGGGTATACGATAAATATGGAAAGTTCTTGGGTTTTTGAAATGGTACTTAGCCAAGCTGTCCATAGCCTCATTCGTCCCTCTTCTTGAATGTCAGATCTGCCAATTGTCTTTATTTATTGATTGCAAGAAGCAAAAGAAGATACTTACTAAAATTGTTGATGAACTTAATGCTAGTCTAAAATATATTAGATCTAAAAATGATACGTAAAATTTTTCAAATAATGCATTGAAAGAATCTATTGAGAGTTATAAGCTAATTTACTTATTCTTGAAAATAAAAATAATCTCTTCTCTCAAGAAAAGGTTGATATACTTGATAAACTATATGATTATCAAACTAAACCTATCTTATGAACACACTCATATTATGATTTTTTGGTAAAAGAAAGAGATACTATACTTTCAAATTTTGCTCAAGTATATTTGGATATAACTAAAAAGCTTTCTGAAAATTTTGAGTTACAAAAACAAGTTTCTAGATTAATGCAAAGGAATAAAATTCTAGTTAACATCTTAGATAATGCTTTTAAACAAGTAGGAAGGAGAGGTTTAGGATATGTTCCAAAGAACAAATCCTCACATATGCCTAAAACTAAAAAGACATATGCTTCCAAGACTAGAACTACATATGTACCTAAGAGTAAAGTTGTAAATTCTATAAATGTTAAAAACAAAATGAAATATCTATGGTTTCATGTTTATTGCCAACTTCTTGGACATTATTCCTTTTTAATGAGAATATTGTAAGAAAAGATCACTTGACATGGTTTGGGTTACAAAATCCCCAACACAGAATAAAAAGGGAACTTTTTGAGATTTGAACTATGCTAAATTTGAATAATATATTTATGCCTTATTTGAACTTAATTTGAGATTAAATTTGCATATATTTTTCAAAAACATTTAGTTATTTAAATAAAATTTCATTTGCATAACTTACTAAATAGAAATTTTGGTTTCTCCAAAACTATTTATCGATTAACAAAGATTTTGACAATGAAGTCCCTCGGTTGACAAATATTCTCAACCGAGAACAAGTCTGTCATAAATTTTAACTTAGATTTTTAATCATTCCAAGAAAATGTGTTAAAATTCATATTTGTAAAAGTCTTTCTAGCTTGATAATATCAATTACATTCATGATATCTATGCCAACCATTATGAACTCTACTTGATTGCTAAAATCCCCTCAACTTTGTAGGATTGAGCAATTGATGGTGGATGCTCCAATTATATGACTAGATATTAAAATGCCTCAAATATACTTGAAAAGGAAATGGAGGATTTGTCATATTGGAGACAGTAGCAAAGGCTACAACATGGGAGTAAATGATAATCAAGAAAAAGAAGTATATGTAAGTGCACATGATAATGGTGAAGTTCAAAGGTAATGATAATGATGAGGTATCTCTCTCTACTCTGTGAAAAATTAATCATATATATAACTTCTTGTAAGTACATTGGATAAAGTTTAAAAAATAAGAACAAATTGCCTATTATGCTTGATTCCTTGAACTTAAAACTAAATTTTCTTAGTGAACAAAATACTATTCACAAAAAGAGATTTGCTGATCTTATAAGTGCTCCCTTTTGAGGTTTCTGCATTTAAAATTTAACCTCATTTTCGTGCTCATGTGTAATTGTGATCTAAACAACAAGATTTCTATGCCTGAAGAAGATCTTGCTAGGACTATACAATGAATGATTTTTACTACTCTCTTGCTAAAGTGAAATGTTGAACTTATCTTTTGAAGATTTTCAAATATGTCAGATAACTTGTGACATTCTCATGTTGATACTCATGTATTCGGATATATTCATTAAAATGATCTAATCAAATGCATTAGCCATGAAACATGTCTTTCTTATAAAAGATTCAAATGTCATATAAAATTATTTGGGTATCACAACTTGTCTCTGTAGGAAGTAAAAACGTAAGGATCCTTATTTGCAAATCATTTTTTGTCTTAATATGTTCCATCACATTCATCTACTTTAATTTAGGCTTCAAATTCAAGGGGAGTATCCTAGTAAGGATGAGTCATCATGTAGTTATACTTTCTATATTTTGAGATGACAAAGGGGGATAAATCATTCAAAGCAGAAATTCATTCATTTAAACAAAATTTATTTGTATATTTGAAAACTTGGTTTTCTGATTTAAAATTTTACATGATTGCTTGGTTTCTACATCTAATATGAATGATTTATCATGAAGTTTGGGATCTTAAATGGTTACTCATTTGAGTAAATTTCTTTCTTTTGTTTGAGCTCTTTTTACCTATTATGAGATTAAGGGGGATCATCTTAATTGATTCTATATATCAATGTGGACTTAACATCCTTTGACATTTGTTTTGGCGGTTCTTTTGGAGCTGTTATTATGGTACTTAATGAATTCTCTATGTCAATATGGGTTTGAGAGACCTTATATTTGGTCTATATATTACTTTTGTTGATCTTAATTTTATGCTTGATGGAATCTATAGTCATCTTTGGGCTTAACATCCCCATGAAAATGATTCAGAAATTAATTTTTATTTTTTGGCTTTTGATTTTCATTGAATCTATATACCATGGTGCACTTAAAATTCCTTACCATTAGTTTAGAGTTTTTTTATATTTGTTCTTTATGGGATCCTTTTATCATGAAGGACATAACATTCCTGTGATGAAGTGGATTTTCCACATTAATTGATCAAATTACAATTATGCTCCTAAATTATCAAGTATTTCTCAATTGAACTCACTTCATCACACTCTTGATCATTGAATAATTTTGACACCAAAAATTTCAATTATGATGTCAAATGTGCACCTTGTGAAATAATTAAAAACCTAACTTGAACAATATTGTTACTCAACTAATTTTATTCACGGATTAAACATGACCATATGGATCTCAAACTTTTTCTATATATGTGTAAGAATTTTATGAAGAAGTATTTGAAATTCCATAATTTTTGGATTGTGAAATTCAAATGTATATATTATTCAAGAAATACCCTCAAAATACCCCAAAATCGTTTTTTTAACCTTCTTGGACCCCCAACCCAGACTGGACCCATATCTAGATCCAGGAGTGCGAGATGGAGTTGTCTCCCCACCCATAATCTTCGGGTGAGACAGCACACAGTGTGTGCAGAATTTTGAATCCCCTACGCGCCCTCCTTGGTGATCCTTTCTTGGTCAAATCAGTTTCATTAGATCTGAAATTCTCTCCTCTACGCAATGATCCAAAAGAACTCCTCTGTTACAACCTATTTTGAAAGGGCCCAAAGGGCAGCCAACTGTACTTGATGGAGGAGAGCCCTATAGCTAACCCTAGGTCTCGAGACACCTATTTAAGGGTCCCAATAGCTCCACTGTTACTTTTTTATCCATACTAAGCACTCAATTTCTTGCTATCAAACCCTCCCTTGTCCACCAGACACCATCCTCCACTCACCTAAACTAGAGCATCTAGATATGGCATCTGGGGTCATCCTCTAAATCAACCTCGCCCACACCTTCTTGGGATTACTTTGAAGCTTCCCAAATACTTTCCAGGAGGTGTTACACCATGAATATATCCATTGAAAAAGTATTCCCATGCACTATGTGCTGGCTCTGAAAAGGTCACGGAACATGACCTAGAGCTGCTAGAAGGAGCCAAGATGTGCATATGATTCCTCATGAGGCCACAAAGCCATCCAAACCCCCAATTCTCTCCAACGTGTGGTACAATCTCAAAACCCAAATTTCTCTTCTGTACATACAATTCGGTCTTATTTTGCTCCTTGGGTTTTTTGTTTTAGCCACACAATGGCTCGTCGAGCTCATAGTGGTTGTGTGAAGACAACAACAACAAGCTTTGCTTATTTTCCAATCAGCCCTCTTCATCCCCCATTAGTTCTTTGGTTTCCCCTTTTGCCCCTGTCACATGGCGCAGGAGACATCTCTACTGATCAAACAATCAAGGTTGCCACATTATTACTATGCCCTATATTTGTGTAATGTATGATTTCCTTGCCTTGGGCATTTTTTCCATTCTTCACCCTTAGCGCAACCCCTGGTGTTAAGCTAAGGCTTGCACAAAACTGAGAGGATCCATGAAATGGGATCACTCCCTTGATCTATGAAGCCATGCTAGCAACACCTTTTTTATTTTCATTTTATTCTCCTAGCTAATTTTTTATTGGTCAAATTTGTAAAATAGCTAATAAATAGTTCGATTATAATAAAAATACCCATAAAATATCTTCATTTTCAGAAAAATATCTAGTTTAAGATGAAACTATAAAGTTTCTATATTGCACTAAGATCAATGATGATATTTAATACCTCTTCCATACATATTAATTATGATTTTCTATTAATATTCCAAATATAAATCTTGCTAGATGACTGATTTACATGATCTATGATCACATCATGACTCTTTTAGACTCTAGTTCTATTTTTATGACTTGATCTCATGACTATGAATACTAAATGTCATCCAATCTACTCTTAAAATAATTGTACATAAAAATGACTAAACGATTTAATATCATAAATCCATGATATTTTGCACATTAGATCAGACCCTGACTCAAAATGTAATTTCCTAATCTCAATCATATAATCAAAAGTTAGTAATATTAATGGACATAGGGCAACAAATAATATGACCATAATAATAAGATATGAGTGAATGCCCTAGTAAGTCATTAGAGAAATAAACCATATATTGATACATTGTTGTTCTCATTTGTACCAGGATCAAATACTTGTTAAACTTCTTGATTTGTATCTTACTAATACTTTAGACTCCAAAACAGGTACACTTTTATATTATTTCCTCCTTGAATAGACTAGTGATATTTAACTATAACCTTGTATGCTCCTCTTAAAAATCTTGGCTATGTATTTGTTTGAGGTAATATGTTCCCTACTGAGTATGTCTTTTGATTTGTATATATGTTCCTTTGAAAAACTGTGAACATAAATGATAATTCCCCTTATGACTTCCTGTAACAATGGTGTTGATATTTGATACAAGCAACCTCCTTTTATAGAGGGTGCAACTTATATAACATGGTGACCTACCACATCTCATTGGGGTGATGGATCCATATGTATATGCATGGGCATCTTGACTCAGCATAAGTGGGGAAATTCATAATGAAAATTAAATTGATTGAAAAAAAGATTAGTTTGAATATCTTCTTGAATATTTTTCATATAAGTCCTACCAAGTACTACATTTTTCTATCAATGTTTTTAATCGTTCAATATTTCTCTTATCAAAGTGTACTTATGCATTTGCATTGATTTCACCTTGAATTACCTAATTTTAGGAATGAAGACTTGAATACTTGATAAAAGACGATTTACTATACGGTTGCCAATATCTACCAAAATAAAGAATGCTCATCACATGGGATTATATGGAAAGAGAATCTAGTATCTAGTTGTATCTGCATATCTTGTATCTTTTCTTTTCTTATTGCCTTTGGTCCCTTGATGTAATAAACTTGTGCTCAATTCAATAAAATGAAATTTTATTTCTTTTTGCATTTTTTATTTTATGTGTGTGTGATTTTAGGACCACTCAGAGATGGGCACTCTAATCCCTTTAACACTTCCTTCCTGGGCAGTGGGATTGGGATTAAGGTAAGAGTGGTTCCCTGATATTGGTATTAGAGCCACCACATACTTATTATGCATTTATGAAATAATATTTCTAAAATGTATAAACCAAGGGAAACCCCTAAAGTTTACTATGGTGAAACTGAGGTGTCTAGAAAGAGCATAACGAGGTTTCTAGAATAATTACGTCCTATCCATTTTCATGGTGGATGAGGTTCCTCCTGCTCCACCTGGCCTTAGTGGATCCAGAAATGAACTGAAGGATTAATTAAAGTCCTACATAGTCTTATAGTATCTCATCGCTTCTCGGGGGACTACCCTAAGCTACCCAAATAGATGATGCTCAGTTAGCCTTCTCATCTCCTCACGTGGTCTTCTTCTCATGACTATTTACCACATGATTTCTCAGTTATGGGTAGCTTATGTGTGGGTAAAATGGAAATTCATTTGAAATCATGAAATTTGATTAAAATTATGATGCCATGATCCGACCTTAATTTGAAATTTCAATTTTGATCAGTGAAATTAATTTTGAAATAAAGTACTCATGTATGACCCCTAATATCATGTAACCTTGATTTCACCAAAATAAGATTACATGTTTTCTTTGTTTGAGGTAAATAATAATAATTTTGATAGGGTGAAATAATGAGGATTTATATGTTATACCTGATGTTTAATGAGGTTCCTATTTGATTAAGTCCATTTTATCCTATTGTTGATTAAGCCTCAATCATAGTTAAGCAAACTTTTCCCCTATTCGATATACATCATGACTATGTCATCAAATGACTAAGCCTTAGGACTCTTAAAATCATGATGTAAGACTATGATACAAAAGGCACCTTCCCTATTGACTAATGATGCCTTTTTGTAATCTCAACTTTGATACGATGAACATACCTCTATATCTTGCACTATAATGCTATGATTCTTCGAATACCCAATCCAACTTCTCGACTTCCAAATTATATCATTACACTAATCATGAAACAAAGATAATACAATTATGACCCGGATCTTGCAAAATCTTGATCCAACTTCCCTACTATAATCTTGAATTTGGATCTTATGACCATGTGGAATATCTTTTGACCATCTATACTCCTCCTATTTGGATATGCTTGATTAACAATGCTTAGTGTTGATTCATGTCTTAGATTAGGGTAGTAGTTGACTCATGACTCCCCTAACCTAGTCACATCCCTATTATTACTACCTCTAAATTTTCACCTTGTTGATTATTTAGAGTTTTAGAAAAGTAGCTCCTTTCACTTGATTTTTTATTGCATGAAATAACTCTCTAATAGGTTAAATCCATAAGGATATTGATACTTAATCTTGAATCTTGAGTTAATGATGATCTTGAAATGTGACAATATTGACTGTAGCTTGTGGTTCACTTCCTAGATAGACCTAGGTCTAGATCACACATCAACCTTGAATACCATGATAATGAAATCTTGAAAATATTGCTCGAATAATGCATGATTTTTTAAAATAAATTAATGATCACCCATAAGGTATAAAGTGGGAATATAAATCCTAGATTCTAAATTTTGGACCTATGACTTTTGATGTTCAAAAATCTTGACTCTTGATATTTATTAATAAAATTTTGACTCATGATTATCAGTCTCAATAATGATACAAATCGTATGATCACACTATTTGGATCTTGAGATCACCCTCGACTTATGACTAATGACTTTTGTATTTGAAAATTTGAAAATGTCAAGATGATAATTATGTTGATTTGCTCGATTTATGACTTAGGGTTTAGCTCTCATGAGGACTAGGGTGGGGCCTTCCATTAATTTTGAGCATGAAATCACGATATTGAAATTATGACATTTGCCTCGATTGTAGAAATATGAAATCTTGATCATGGATGTATAACCACACCTAAGAAAATTTAGAATCTAGGACTCTAAAATTTTGGTATTGAAAGTCATGTTTCATTGTTGCCTCAAGAGCTCTATTTGTTTGACCAAAAAGATCAGATCTCTTCAAATTTGCGATCTATAGGATGGTCTACCCCACTTTGTGACTCACAGATGTTTTAGGAACAAAATGTGACTATGTTTTGACCTTGATTCTTGATTATGAAATTATATTGATAATAAGTTGGTTATGATATGAGATGTGGAATCCCAATCATAATTATTGGACTATTTTAATTTTGCTGAAAAAATTATTTCAAGGAGGGAAGGATGTGATGAAGTGGATTTTTTCACATTTAATGACCACATTATAATTATGATCCTCAATTATCAAGTATTGCTCAATTTAACTCACTTCATCACTCTATTGGTCACTAAATAATTTGACACCAAAAATTTCAACTATCATGCCAAATGTGCACCTTGTGACATCAAAACCTAACCTGAACAATATTGTTACTAAACTGGTTTTATTTATGGATCAAACATTATCATATGGATCTCAAACATTTTCCATATCTATACAAAACTTTTACCAAGAAGTGTTTCATATTCCTTAATTTTTGGATTGTGCAAGTGAAAGGTATAAATTATTCAAGATATACCCTCAAAATACCCCAAAATCCGTTTTTTAACCTTATTGGATCCCCAACCCGGACCAGACCCAGATCTTCATCTAGGTGCACCAGAGGGAGTTGTCTCCCCTATCTGTAATATTTGGGTGAGATAGCGCACAATGTGTGCGGAATTTTGAATCCCCTATGATCCCTCCTCTCTGAACCATTCTTCATCAAATTAGTTTCATTAGATAAAAAATTCTCTTCTCTACACAACATCTAGAAAAACTCCTCCCTTGCACCCTATTTTGAAAATTCCCAAATGGTAGCCAACTCTACTTGACATAGGAGAGCCCTACATCTAACCCTAGGTCTTGCTACACCTATTTAAGGGTCCAAATAGCTCCATTTTTACTCCTTTATCCATTCCGAGCCCTTAATTTCCCGCCATCAATCCCTCCCTTATCCACCAGAGTCCATCCTCCACTCTTTTAAACCAAATCATCTAGCTCCCGCATCTAGGCTCATCCTCTCAATCAATCTCGCCCACACCTTCTTGGGATCACACTGAAGCTTCCCAAATACATGCAAGGAGATGTGATGCCCTGAAGATCTCCATCAGCAAAGCCTTCCCCTACACTATTTGTGTTGGCTCTGGCGAGGTCTCCTGAGCATGACCTGGAGCCGTTGGGAGGAACCATGATGTGCCGATGACTCCTTGTGAGGCTGCAAATCCATAAAAAACCCCCAATTCTCTCCTACATGTGGTAAAATCTGAAAACACAACTTCATCTATTGTACCTCAAACTCGATTTGATTTTGCATCTTGGGTTCGTTGATTTAGCCACACAATGGCTCACTGATCTCGCGGTGGCAGTGTGAAGACAATAACAACAAGCTCTGCTTATTTTTCAGTCAAATTTCATTGTCCCTCGTTAGTTCTCTGGTTTCCCCTTTTTCTCGTGCGACATGGCGCATGTGACATCTCTATTGGTCGAACATTCAAGGCCGCAAAATTACTACTATGCCCTGTATTTGTGTAACACCTGATTTCCTTGCCTTGGGCATTTTTGCCATTTTGCACCCTTAGCGTAGCCACTAGTGGCAAGCTAAGGCTTGTGGGTAAGTGTGAGATTCCACAAAATTGGATCACTCCCCTGATCCGCAAAGCCAAGATGGAAAAACTTTTTTTTATTTTCATTTTGTTCTCTTAGCTAAATTTTGATTGGTCAATTTTGTAAAATAGCAGTAATATCTCGATTATCCAAAAAATACCCATAAAATATCTTTGTTTACAAAAAAAAATGTAGTTTAAAGTGAAATGATAAAGTTTCTCTATTACGCTAAGATCAATGATGATATTTAATACCTCTTCCATACATATTAATTAGGATTTTCTATTAATATTTCAATTACTAATCTTGCTAGATGACTGATTTACATGATTTATGACTACATCATGACTCTTTTAGACTCTAATTCTATATTGATGACTTTATCTCATGACTATGAATACTAAATCATCATCCAATCTACTCTAGCATTATTTGTACATAAAAATTACTAAATGATCTAATATCGTAATCCATGATATTTTGCACTTTAGATCAGACCCTGACTCGAAATATAATTTCCTGATCTCAATCACATGATCCCAAATTATTACTTTTAATGACCATAGGGAAACAAATAATATGAGCATAATAATAAGACACGAGTGAATGCCCTGGTAAGTCATTAGAGCAATAAACTATATATTAATACATTGTTGTTCTCGTTTGTACCAGATCAAATACTTGTTAAACTTGTTGATTTGGGTCTTACTAATACTCTAGATTCCAAAAGAGTTACACTTTTATATTATTTCCTTCTTCAACAGACTAGTGATATTAAATGACAACCTTGTATGTATCTCTTGAAAATCTTGGTTATGTATTTGTTTGAGCTACGACATTCCCTACTGAGTAATATTTTGATTTGTATATATGTGCTCTTGCAAAACCTTGAAGATAAATGACAATTTCCCTTATTACTTCCTGTAATAATGTTGTTGATATTTGGTACAAGCGACCTCCTTATATGGAGGATGCAACTTGTATAACATGGTGACCTCCCGCATCTCATTTGGGCGATGGATCCATACGTATACGCATGCATCTTGATTCAACATAAGTGAGTAAATTGATAATGAAAATTGAATTGTTAGAATAAAGATGAGTTCAATATCGCATTGAATATTCTGCTTCTAAGCCTTGCCAAGTACTACATTTTTCTATAAATGTTCTCAATCATTCAATATTTCTCTTATCAAAGTGTATTGGTGCATTTGGATTGATTGTGTTCCGAATTACCTGATTTTAGGAATGAAGACTTGAAGACTTGATAAAGATGATCTACTATACTCTTGCTAGTATCTTCCAGAATAAAGAATGCTCGTCACATGGGATTATATGGAAAGGGAATCTAGTATCTACTTGTATCTTCATATCTTGCATCTTTTCTTTACTTGTTGCCTTCGGGTCCCTGTTGTAATAAACTTGTTTTTTTTCAAAAAGAAAATGAAATTTTAATTCTTTTTACATAATATTTGTGTGTGATTTTCGGGCCACCTAGAGATTGGCGGTCTAATCCCTTTAACACTACCTTCCCGAACAATGGGATTGGGATTAGGGTAAGAATGGTTTTGTGACAATTCCTTTCATTGATAATTAGATAGTCTTTTTGATGTTCCTTGACCAAATATGGCTTTTTGGATATGTTCTGATGAGATAATGACTATTCTTGTTTCCAGCTTTTCTCATCAATTGCTATTCTTGAAGGGGAGTGTCTCCTTTAGGGGGATCAATGGTGAATATTGATCCTTTTGGACTCTGACCAAAGGGGGAGCATAACCCGTGAGATAAGTTAGCTATCAACAAAGCAATTCAAAGGTATGGATCTCTATTGGTTACTTTGAATTTATCTTATGGAAATATTTGTCATCATCAAAAATGGGGAGATTGTTGGATTTTTGGATATATGTCACACACTCATATTTCGATGATGCTAATATTTTCCAAATTATATTACTAATATGTGTAACAAGTGTTTTAGGTGATCAAGGAACTATGTCAAGATCCAACTACAAAGACCTTGAGATTTTATATATTTGGATGCTTGGAAATCAAGTTGTACCATGTATTTGATTGTACATGTGTGTTTTCTATACAACTTGATAGACATGATGTAAGGACAAGTGATGATCCTCTAAAACCTACCCAAAACCCTATCCTACACTTTTGTGAAGACTTTAGGCTTAATAGATTTCATATGAGTCATTGATAGGACCTCACATACATTGCAAATCTTTGAACAGAGTCCTTTTTAGTCAAAAATATTCTTGAATGAGAAAGAGGCGTTGTTCTAAGGAGACAGACTGACACATAGTCGTTACAGCCATTTGGCGTAGAACTTTTCCTAGTTGAAAAATTTTTGACCGAAAGTCTTCCCTGAGCCATCTAATCGAAAATATTGTCAACTGCGAAAGGTTCTGGAAACTCTTTTGTAATGATCAAATTAGCCGTTGCAACTACATTAACTTAATCTAAAAGGTATATATCAAACTAGTACATCTTAGACACTACCCATAGGTACCCTAACCACTTATGAAAATTTTCTATAAATAGGAATGGTCTTAGGATACGTAGATATCAACTTTGTACACAACATTGCACATTAATTTGTAACAAGATTTGATGCATACTTGAGCATACTTCTACTTGCCATCTTTCTCAAAATGCTTAGGTTCAATACTTCAAGCTGCTATCATTCTAGCCTAAGCCCTTAGCTCAGTTATAGTATCTTCTCCACCTAATACTACTTTGCCTAAACCCTTTTTTTAGTGGATCATCATCACTTACCATAAGAGATGTATTGTATATCATGTCAGATTACTTTATTACTTTCTTACTCCATTCTATTTCTCCTTTGTTGTATTACTCTTTGATCACTTCTTGGAGTGAAGTCTGTCTAGGATCCTATGAGAAGAAGGATTCTTCTCAACTTGGTTCTCTTCTGGTGGCCATCAAAGAAGAGGTGGTTTTGTGCTCTTCCAAGTCCATCAAAGAAGAGGTAGTGTGGTACTCTTCCAAGTCAGTCAAAGAAGAGGTGGTGTGGTGATCTTCCAAGTCTGTCAAAGAAGAGGTGCAGAGTGTGACCTTCCATGACCCGTCAAAGAAGGTGGTGGTCCTCCTTGAACTCAAAAGGAGGGTTTTTCTTGACCCACACAAGACACTGTTTAATTTTGTGTATTGTGTATCAATATATAAAAGGAATAAAATACACAGTGTTGAAATAATGGTTGGAAATAATAAAGTAGTTGACTGACGTCATTTGATGGACCTACTCTAAATTTGTGTCTTTTGTGGTTGCCTCTTTTATTTTATTTCTTTACTTTAAGCAAAGTAAATTCTTTTGACGAAATTATTATAAAGATCTATTCACACCCCTCTAGATCTTTTAAACGTTAAGGACACAAAAAGTTCCAACCCTAAAGACCCATCTACTAATAAAATCACTTTTATATTATGTTTTCCTCAAGTTAACTGTATTGAATCACTCAACATTCTATAACAAGATAGTGCTTTTATTCTGCTTTTTCAGGTGATACGAGGGTGCTAATACTTTCCCACTCTTAACTAGATTGCCAGATCTGATCTCTGGTTTTTCTCTTTAATTTTCTATTTTTTCCAACATGGATAATCACTCGCATTGACACTGTGGCTTCAACAAATTTATCTTGTTCCTCATTTTTTGTAAAAAATGTGGGGACAAATCTGAACACTTTTTTATGTGAAGTTTCATTACCAAAAAGGGTAGAGTTTTATTCCCCTAGTATTCTATTTTCCTCTTTTGGGCAGGGTGCAACAAGTTTGGTGCCTTCCTATTATTAAACTAGATCCAAGAAAAACAAAAGTATGTTACCCTTACAGATAATGAATATATAGAATTATATATATGTAAATATATACATATATATACATCAAGTGTACTCCAATATGACTCTCTCGCTCTCTCTCATTCTCACTTTCAATATATATATATATATATATATATATATATATATATATATATATATGAATATATATATATCTATATATGGGATTAAGAGAGAAAGATTCCCCCCCCATCCCATGGTGGAGGTCGGATCCCCAGGAGGGTGGTAAACAAAGAAATGTTTATCTATGTGGTTCAAATAAGGGTCCCATCATAGGGGACCAATAGAATTCTCCAACCATGATATCCATTGTCGGCATAAATATGTATCTATACATATATATGTGCATGTATATATACAAAAAAAAGGATTATGACTGTAACATCCCTGACCTGGGTTATGCTTTAAACCTGGGAGTTTTTCTTAATCAAGTTAATTCGATCCTTAATTTTATTTTGTGAAAAGTAATTAAGTCTCAAGAGGAACTTATGTTTCAATTTTGGTCCTGTTTGAATAATGTTGAAGCAATGTTTGCTTATTTTGGACTAAAGTGCAAATTACCCAAGTTGAGGGGTTAATTTGCAAATGTTACATGATAAAGTGTTCCTCATGTGTTGAAGCATAATGAGAATGAAGATGATGTAGAGGTATGGCTTGGGAAAGCCTGAATACCAAGAAAGAGCTGATAAAGCAATGTTTGTGCATTAGAACATAGTTTTGGTGTAATATGCAATTTACCCAAAACCTAGGGTTCAATATGCAAATTACCCCTTAATAATAGTCCCTAATGTTTCTTTACATCTTGTAGAGCAAATAAAATGAGAGGTGCATCTCATTTGTATCATTTTGAAGGAGAGAGAATCTTGATATTAAAATAATCAAGATTTAAGCATAATTGAAACCCTAATCCAATTTAATGCAAAAATAAATGAAATAATTGAAGGGACTTCAACCAAAATTAAAATGGTTGAATTCAGATATGCGTGGACGTCCTTGTGCCTTGCAAAGGCAACGAAAATATATTAAGGAGGTGAAAAACCCACTTACATTATTATAGAAAAAGAAATATCCACTCACTTATGGATATTATTATAATATGATTTAAGATGCTTAATTTTCTTATCTTTAAATCATGGATAATTGAAAGGAATAAAAGGCAAGTAAGGTAGCCTAGTATGCAAGGAAGATAAGGGAGCAAGTGGCAAGGAAATGGAGGGGTTATCCCCTACTTTCTCTCTCTTAAAATGAATTTTCAATCAAATGCATATATGCTCCTTTATCCTTGAGTTGAAAGGATAATTTCGAAACCACTTCCACTCCTTGCTTGTAAAACGACCAAGGGAGCTTAGGAGGACCAGGAGGACGACCCCCAACCTGTTGGTAAGCTTCTTGACCTCTTTTCACCTTGATTCCATGATGGAAATCGAAAATAAATGCATGATTTCTTCTTTTCTCGATCCCATATCTTCAATTCTAACCATTCCTTTTCACTCAAAGATTGAGAACGAGCCTTGAGATAGTGAAAGGATCTGCATCCACCATTGTTTACGTGAG
Organism: Alisma plantago-aquatica; assembly: GCA_963693085.1. Classification (NCBI taxonomy): domain Eukaryota; kingdom Viridiplantae; phylum Streptophyta; class Magnoliopsida; order Alismatales; family Alismataceae; genus Alisma; species Alisma plantago-aquatica. Next base: position 1,261,743,214 of record OY856412.1, read on the forward strand.
CTTGGAGCTTTGAAGCTCAATTGGAGGCGGGTTATATAACTTGAACCCCTTTACATTGTTATTCAATTATCTATCTTGCAATTTCGTTGATTCCTTCATCATCTTGATTATTTGATGGTTGAAATTGGTAAATCCATGCAATCAGATGTACTAAGAACTTCAGGGACGAAGGTAGATGATGATGACATCATCTTGGACACTTTTACCAAGAAATTGGCTTTCCAATCGGTTTCAACAAGTGCTCATGCGGTTTCAATCAAAACCGTTTGAAAGCAAACGTTTTCATCAAATCATTTGAAGTTAAACGGTTTCAAACCGTTTGGGAGAGTTGAACAAGGTTTACCATTTGGGAATTTTGATTCTAATGGTTATGGTTGATGACCCATCAAATTTTATTGATTAATTCCAAAGGGATCATTAGATGAAGGTTAATCAATTAAGCAAACCCTAATCGGGTTAAGTACTGAGTTTCAACTTGTTTAATTGTGATTTTTGGGTTGATTGAGTCCAAAAGGTCTCAAAACCGTATGGAGATCACCCAAACGGTCTCAAGACCGTTTGGAGGTCAACCAAGGCCGTTTGGAGGTCTGGTGTTGAGTATGGTTAAATATTTGAAGGTCCAAAGATACCAAGTTGAAGAGAAACTAATTGCTGATTTGTTGATCGACCCAATGACCCAAACCCTAATGGAATTTCACAAAATTCCAAGGGTGATGAGGCAAATGGTCTCAAGACCGTTTGGAGGTCATCCAAATTACCTCAAGACCGTTTGAGGTCAGGTCATATCAAAATTGGATGATGGTTCATTGATTTCAATTGGATCAATTCCACAATGTTGATCATTGATGGTTACTCGATTTCAAAGCCCTAATTGAAGATTCTTGAGTAACAAAACCTAGTTTATTTGGGTTCAAAACCCTAAGTGATGTCTCAATTGAAGGTTGATTCAATAGTTTAATTGATGAAGAGATCAAGGACTCAATTTATAATCGGTTCATCCATTGAAATCATGAAGTGTGCAAGTGTTGAAGGGACTTTTTGGTCCATTCGGTTTTGAGAGGGTTTGGACCAAACGGTCTCAAGACCGTTTGAGTCCAAACGGTCTCAAGACCATTTGGGTCCAAACGGTCTCAAACCGTTTGGAGGCCCAAGTCCATGCGGTTTCAAAGATACTTTGTCAAATAGTTTCAAGGTACTTTGTCAAACGGTTTCAAACCGTTTGAGTCTAATTAGTCAAATCCAATTGAGGTTCAACATGGCTAAACCATTTGGATATCTATCGCAATTGAAGGTCCAATATGGTTAATCCAATTGGATACCTAATGCAATTGAAGACTTAATTGATTAATGCAATTGATCACCTAATGTGATTGAAGGTCCAATTGGTCAATTCCTCTGGATTCCTCATGAAATTGAAGGTTCAATTGATTAAACCATTTGAGGACCTATTGTATTAGATAATTGATACGCTTAGTGGGATTCATCAATGATGTCTAATAATGCAATGATCCAATACATCAAGCTAGCCATAAATGTATGTATTGAATAAAGAGTAGACTCAATCTAACCAGGGATTGAGTAGTTAACATCCTGAGTAGGATGAAAGAGAAAGGTTCATACATGAATGATAATCATGTAGAAATTAAGTATAATACATTCAAAATGAATGTGATATACAATTAGGGCATGATCCTTGATAAATAGATCATAAAACCCTAATCGAGTTGGTTAATGAATATAAACCCTAATCTAGGGTGATGTGATGTGAATAGTAAACCCTAATTGTGGGTTATTGAATATAAACTCTAATCTAGGGTGATGTGATGTGAATAGTAAACCCTAATTGTGGGTTAATGAATATAAACCCTAATCTAGGGTGATGTGATGTGAATAGTAAACCCTAATTCTAAAATAGGGTGAAGGTATGTGAAACCCTAGCTCTGGGTTATACTATATGGCATGAAACCCTGATCTTGGACAATGAAATAATGAATCATTGGTCCTACTTGTGCAAAGGGAATGAGTAATCATGTTTGACATGAAATTGGAAACCCTAATACTGAGAGATGCTATGTGTGAAACCCTAATACAGGATAATCCTATGTGTGAAACCCTAATACTGAACAATGCTATGTGTGAAACCCTAATACAAGGTAATCCTATGTGTGAAACCCTAATACATGGTAATCCTATATGTGAAACCCTAATACTGAATAATGCTATGTGTGAAACCCTAATATAGGGTAATCGTATGTGTGAAACCCTAATACAGAGTAATGCTATGTGAAACCCTAATACAAGGTGAAGCTATGTGAAATCCTAACACAGAGTGATCCTAGGTGAAGCTAAATTTACTGAGTGACGAGTTATGAATGTAATAAGAAAACCCTAAATTGAAACCCTAACCCTAAATAGGGAATGGTGGTGTTACCATTGTATTGCTTGGTGTTGATATGTAATGGATATAATTGTTATCAGGAATATTAACCATACAGGTATGTTGAGAGGATGAGTAAAGTCAGGTATGAGCTATGGTTCTCTATATGTTGAAAATGCTTTTAGGATTTATAAGCTTTAAAGATGCTTTGTTGCTTAGTGCAAAGTATAATGAGCTTTGTGTGCTATATGATGTTTTAGTTATTGAAATTTTTTATGGGATTCATAAGCCATAATGTGCCTTGTTGCCTATTAAGGAGTAACAAGAGGTGATATAAGCTTGGTGCACTGTGTGGAATGCTTGCGCAGAAAGAATCATGATTTCCTTGGTCAGATGACCTGAAGGTATTTAGTTACCTAATGAGTGGTAAAAAGTGTTCTATGATAAACTAAGGGTTGAATACCATGTTCCATAATCAGGGTTTAATGTTACTATGCTTAGTGAATCCTAGAAGGATCAATGTTATACATGTGTTTTTAACTCCTCATGGTATAAATTATAAATTGTTTTATCAAGATTATAGATGATGTGCTTGGAATAAGAATATTGTTCTAATTGGTTTAGAGATTGGACTAGCTGCTGTTAAATATAAATTTCCACTGCTCAGTGTTAATCCAATAACTGCAATAATAATGTTCTTGGCAGAGAGTTATATCTCTCGCTGGGGTAATTTACAATTGTCTCACCCCCGTGGGATCCTCATTTTTAGGTTGACACGGACAAGGAGACAGGAACCCTATAGTTAGATAAGACCAGTAGAAGCACCAGAAATAGTAGTGAATTCTCAGGTGGAGACACTGGCTATCAAGTTTTGTATATGTGAAAATAGAGTCCTATGTGTCATCTCTGTGCTCTCAGGTCCTTGGAGTCCGTAGTTGGTTTTAATAAATCGATTTGAGATTTTTGTCTTAGTGCCTCAATGTTCTTATACTGTCTGTATACAGTTTAACAGAACAGTTGATGTTGTAATCCTCGAGATGAGATGATGTAAGATATGTACTAGTAAACCAAAATGAAATCAAATTACTTTGGTTCTTTTCTGAAGAATTGTCCTTTGTGGATCACTTTGAAAAAAGTTTTAATTTTTAGTGATTTTCAGTAATCCGATATTAACAAAAGTTTTCGCTTAAGTAAATTATGTTTTTGTAATCGGCGTGTCACAATTCAGTGGTATCAGAGCTCTAGGTTCGCTGAGTCTACAGAGACATATGACTAAGGTGTTGAGTTTGTGTTAGTGTCCTCCAGTATACTCTATAGTGACTTCTGCTTGTGCAGAAGAAAGGGTGAAGTTTATAAATGATTGGAGAACATGAGGAACACATTGCTGAGAGCAATGTTGTTGCACCAGGAGAGAGTGCAAGGGATCGGGAAAGAGAAGAACAAGTGCCTGAGAATTCCCATGTTGACCCGATCAGGATAGAGAATCCTATATTTATGCTCTTGTTGGGCAGGTTAGGACAACAATGATGCATATAGTAGACTGGATACTAACATTACAACCTAGGTTGCCAGTCCTTAATACAGAAACTTTGGGTTTTGAAAGGGTTCCTGAATGACATAGTCATGTTAGAACAATGGAAAATGTGGGAAAGGTTAACATATGGCGAGAAAGCAGGCTCTGCCATAAGTTTAGACAAATAGTATAGCTGTGATGGTTATTCCTAAGAAGGGGCAATAAGTTGAGAATTAAGGAAAAGTCTCTACAATCCTAGAGACATGTGCCTAGTTGTCCTAAAAAGACAAAGTTTTTGGTGCCACCAGTGCAATAAATGCTTAGTGTACCAGGGCATTAGCCACTAAGTAAAGGCAAAAGCCCTAACTTTCCACCTGTAAAGACCCATGGCTTAGTCTCTATATCGGTAATAAGACTGATAAGACCATGGTATGGGGATAGGACATGTTATAGATGTGTTCATGTTGAGTATACTAAACCCTTTTCTTTAAAAAGAAAGAAGGAAGTGACTCAAAAACCGAGATAGACTCGGCAGTGCTTACGAAAGTTATAGCCCAATGATATAAAAAGGCAAAAGTAACAACATGAAACAATTATACTCCATGTGTTGAGTCAACCTGAAGTGGTAGATGACCGCAAGGGGTAATAGTCAAATAGAGATTTTTCATTTTGATATTTATTTTGATGTTACCTGATAATCATGAGAAGGATAGATGTTATTGAATTCCCTATTGATTGCCCTATGGGAACGTAGGGAAGAAATGATGAGAACTAGAATCTATATTCTGTTCAGTATTCTTTTAAATGTGTTATAATTTCTCTTCTCTGTGTGTAAGCGGAAGAAGTATATGTGAGATACCTGGAGGAAGTCCAGGAATGTTAAATTATGTGATAGTGATGACATGTAAAGTAAAGAACATAATGATACCTAAAGTACATACTACCTAATCTCAGTACTTGTATACCCTAGCGAGGTATATAATTATTGAGGATAGGGTAAGTATGGAACTCTTAGATTGTTATCTTTCTGATTACTCTGATCAAGTAGTCATTGAGAGACAATCTAGTGAGCTAATGTAACTGGAAATATGATTGGGAAGTGCTAGGTAAACTTTCCCAATTACATAGGGAAGTGCTAGGTGAACTTTCCCAATTACATGAGGAATTGCTAAGTGAACTTTCCCAACTAATAAGGGATTGCTAGAGGTGAACTTTCCCAATTACATAGGGAAGTGCTAGGTGAACTTTCCCAATTAATGAGGAATTGCTAAGTGAACTTTCCCAACTAATAAGGGATTGCTAGAAGTGAACTTTCCCAATAACATATGGATTGCTGAGTGAACTTTCCCAATTACATAAGGAATTGCTAAGTGAACTTTCCCAACTAATAAGGGATTGCTAGAAGTGAACTTTCCCAGTTACATAGGGAAGTGCTAGGTGAACTTTCCCAATTATATGAGGAATTGCTAAGTGAACTTTCCCAACTAATAAGGGATTGCTAGAAGTGAACTTTCCCAATTACATAGGGAAGTGCTAGGTGAACTTTCCCAATTACATGAGGAATTGCTAAGTGAACTTTCCCAACTAATAAGCGATTGCTAGAAGTGAACTTTCCCAATTACATAGGGAAGTGCTAGGTGAACTTTCCCAATTACATGAGGAATTGCTAAGTGAACTTTCCCAACTAATAAGGGATTGCTAGAAGTGAACTTTCCCAATTACATAGGGAAGTGCTAGGTGAACTTTCCCAATTACATGAGGAATTGCTGAGTGAACTTTCCCAAATAAATAAAGGATCTCTAAGTGTATTACCTCTGTTAAATATGTGTTTCCTTTTTTATAAACAACCTTGGGTAACGATAGGGGTATGTTCCTTTATGTTTCTCTTTTTCATTAACATGACAATCAAGTAAGTATTATGACATTTGATTTTCATGGATTAAAAATAAATCCGTTCATGGATACTTAGAAAAGTATCAGTTTGCTTTGGACTTTGGTTCCAAGGTAATGAGATATGGAACAAGCAATGTCCTAAAATAAAAGGAAATACCGTGTGTATGTGTATCTGTTGGTGGTAATAGCAGAGAAATGAATATATTAAGGATGAGATGTGTTCTCAACACATCTGATGAATACCAAGGTAAGGAGTGTGGTATTTGAGAAATAATAGATGATTTATGTTGGATACCTACATAGGCCAACTGGCAAATCAATCTAGTTACATAAAATAATATGGACATAATATGTTAGGGGTTTATGCTCTGCATACACATAACATGGATAAGGTTGAACTAAGGGAAGGAACAATTGTAATTATGATGGAAAACTTATCAAGCTAAAAATATTTCCCTAAGAATAACCCTGTGCGGAAGAACTTTGTATGGATTAAAGATCTATGGTATCTCCATGACATTAAGATGTTATGTGGAGACTTGATGGTATGATAAATGAATAAAATCTGTCTCTCCTTTTTCCTGAGATTTCGAGGACGAAATCCTTGTTAGGGGTTTATAATTTGTAACATCCCTGACCTGGGTTATGCTTTAAACCTGGGAGTTTTGCTTAATCAAGTTAATTAGATCCTTAATTTTATTTTGTGAAAAGTAATTAAGTCTCAAGAGGAACTTATGTTTCAATTTTGGTCTTGTTTGAATAATGTTGAAGCAATGTTTGCTTATTTTGGACTAAAGTGCAAATTACCCAAGTTGAGGGGTTAATTTGCAAATTTTACATGATAAAATGTTCCTCATGTGTTGAAGCATCATGAGAATTAATATGATGTAGAGGTATGGCTGGGGAAAGCCTGAATACCAAGAAAGAGCTGATAAAGCAATGTTTGTGCATTAAAACATAGTTTTGGTGTAATATGCAATTTACCCAAAACCTAGGGGTCAATATGAAAATTACCCCTTCACAATAGTCCCTAATGTTTCTTTACATCTTGTAGATCAAAGAAAATGAGAGGGTCATATCATTTGTATCATTTTGAAGGAGAAAGAATCTTGATATTAAAATAATCAAGATTTAAGCATAATTGAAACCCTAATTCAATTTAATGCAAAAATAAATGAAATAATTGAAGGGCCTTCAACCAAAATTAAAATGGTTAAATTCAGATATGTTTGGACGTCCTTGTGCCTTGCAAAGTCAACGAAAATATCTTAAGGAGGTGAAAAACCCACTCACATTATTATAGAAAAAGAAATATCCACTCACTTATGGATATTATTATAATATGATTTAAGGTGCTTAATTTGCTTTTCTTTAAATCATGGATAATTGACAGTAATAAGAGGCAAGGAAGGTAGCCTCGTATGCAAGGAAGATAAGGGAGCAATTGGCAAGGAAATGGAGGGGTTATCCCCTACTTTCTCTCTCTTAAAATGAATTTTCAATAAAATGCATAAATGCTCCTTTATCCTTGAGTTGTAAAGGATAATTTCGAAACCACTTCCACTCCTTGCTTGAAAAACGGCCAAGGGAGCTTAGTAGGACCAGGAGGACGACCACAAACCTGTTGGTAAGCTTCTTGACCTCTTTTCACCTTGAATCCATGGTGGAAATCGAAAATAAATGCATGATTTCTTCTTATCTCGATCCCATCTTCAATTCTAACCATTCCTTTTCACTCAAAGCTTCAGAACGAGCCTTGAGATAGTGAAAGGAGTTGCATCCACCATTGTTGATGTGAGCTTGGAGCTTTGAAGCTCAATTGGAGGTGGGTTATATAACTTGAACCCCTTTACATTGTTATTCAATTATCTATCTTGCAATTTCATTGATTCCTTCATCATCTTGATTATTTGATGGTTGAAATTGGTAAATCCATGAAATCAGATGTACTAAGAACTTAAGGGACGAAGATAGATGATTATGACATCATCTTGGACACTTTTCCCAACAAATTGGCTTTCCAATCGGTTTCAACAAGTGCTCATGCGGTTTCAATCAAAACCGTTTGAAAGCAAACAGTTTCATCAAACCGTTTGAAGTTAAATGGTTTCAAACCGTTTGGGGGAGTTGACCAAGGTTGACCGTTTGGGAATTTTGATGCTAATGGTGATGGTTGATGACCCATCAAATTTTATTGATTAATTCCAAATGGATCATTAGATGATGGTTAATCAATTAAGCAAACCCTAATCGGCTTAAGTGCTGATTTTCAACTTGTTTAATTGAGAGATTTGGGTTGATTGAGCCCAAACGGTCTCAAAACTGTTTGGAGATCACCCAAATGGTCTCAAGACCGTTTGAAGGTCAACCAAGACCGTTTGTAGGTCTGGGGTTGAGTATGGTTAAGTATTTGAAGGTCCAAAGATACCAAGTTGAAGAGCAACTAATTGCTGATTTGTTGATCAACCCAATGACCCAAACCCTAATGGAATTTCATAAAATTCCAAGGGTAGGATGAGGAAAACGGTCTCAAGACCGTTTGGAGGTCATCCAAACGACCTCAAGACCGTTTGAGGTCAGGTAATATCAAAATTGGATGATGGTTCATTGATTTCAATTGGATAAATTCCACAATGTTGATCATTGATGGTTACTCGATTTCAAAGCCCTAATTGAAGATTCTTGAGTAACAAAACCTAGTTCATTTGGGATCAAAACCCTAAGTTATGGCTCAATTGAAGGTTGATTCAATAGTTTAATTGATGAAGAGATCAAGGACTCAATTGATAATCGGTTCATCCATTGAAATCATGAAGTGTGCAAGTGTTGAAGGGACTTTTTGGTCCATTCGGTTTTGAGAGGGTTTGGACCAAACGGTCTCAAGACCATTTGGGCCAAACGGTCTCAAACCGTTTGGAGACCCAAGTCCATGCGGTTTCAAAGATACTTTGTCAAACAGTTTCAAGGTACTTTGTCAAACGGTTTCAAACCATTTGAGTCTAATTAGTCAAATCCAATTGAGGTTCAACATGGCTAAACCATTTGGATATCTATTGCAATTGAAGGTCCAATATGGTTAATCCAATTGGATACCTAATGCAATTGAAGACTTAATTGATTAATGCAATTGATCACCTAATGTGATTGAAGGTCCAATTGGTCAATTCCTCTGGATTCCTCATGAAATTGAAGGTTCAATTGATTAAACCATTTGAGGACCTATTGTATTAGATAATTGATACCCTCAGTGGGATTAATCCATGATGTCTAATAATGCAATGATCCAATACATCAAGCTAGCCATAAATGTATGTATTGAATAAAGAGTAGACTCAATCTAACCAGGGATTAAGTAGTGAACATCCTGAGTAGGATGAGAGAGAAAGGTTCATACATGAATGATAATCATGTAGCAATTAAGTATAATACATTCAAAATGAATGTGATATACAATTAGGGCATGATCCTTGATAAATAGATCATAAAACCCTAATTGAGTTGGTTAATGAATATAAACCCTAATCTAGGGTGATGTGATGTGAATAGTAAACCCTAATTGTGGGTTATTGAATATAAACCCTAATCTAGGGTGATGTGAAATGAATAGTAAACCCTAATTGTGGGTTAATGAATACAAACCCTAATCTAGGGTGATGTGATGTGAATAGTAAATCCTAATTCTAAAATAGGGTGAAGGTATGTGAAACCCTAGCTCCGGGTTATACTATATAGCATGAAACCCTGATCTTGGACAATGAAATAATGAATCATTGGTCCTACTTGTGCAAAGGGAATGCGTAATCATGTTTGACATGAAATGGGAAACCCTAATACTGAGAGATGTTATGTGTGAAACCCTAATACAGGGTAATCCTTTGTGTGAAACCCTAATACTAAACAATGCTATGTGTGAAACCCTAATACAGGGTAATCCTATGTGTGAAACCCTAATACAGGGTAATCCTATGTGTGAAACCCTAATACTAAATAATGCTATGTGTGAAACCCTAATACAGGGTAATCCTATGTGTGAAACCCTAATACAGAGTAATGCTATGTGAAACCCTAATACATGGTGAAGCTATGTGAAATCCTAACATAGAGTGATCCTAGGTGAAGCTCAATTTACTGAGTGATGAGTTATGAATGTAATAAGAAAACCCTAAATGGAAACCCTAACCCTAAATAGGGAATGGTGGTGTTACCATTGTATTGCTTGGTGCTGATATGTAATGGATATAATTGTTATCAGGAATATTAACCATACAGGTATGTTGAGAGGATGAGTAAATTCAGGTATGAGCTATGGTGCTCTATATGTTGAAAATGCTTTTAGGATTTATAAGCTTTCAAGATGCCTTGTTTCTTAGTGCAAAGTATAATGAGCTTTGTGTGCTATATGATGTTTTAATTATTGAAATTGTTTATGGGCTTCATAAGCCATAATGTGCCTTGTTGCCTATTAAGGAGTAACAAGAGGTGATATAAGCTTGGTTCACTATGTGGAATGCTTGTGTAGCAAGAATCATGATTTCCTTGGTCAGATGACATGAAGGTATGTAGTTACCTAATGAGTGGTAACAAGTGTTCTATGATAAACTAAGGGTTGAATACCATGTTCCATAATCATGGTTTAATGTTACTCTGCTTAGTGAATCCTAGAAGGATCAATGTTATACATGTATTTTAAATCCTCATGGTATAAATGATAAACTGTTTTATCAAGATTATAGCTGATGTGCTTGGAATAAGAATATTGCTCTAATTGGTTTAGAGATTGGACTAGCTACTATTAAATATAAATATCCACTGCTCAGTGTTAATCCAATAACTGCAATAATAATGTTCTTGGCGGAGAGTTATATCTCGCGCTGGGGAAATTTACAATTGTCTCACCCCTGTGGGATCCTCATTTTTAGGTTGACACGGACAAGGAGACAGGAACCCTATAGTTAGAGAAGACCAGCAGCAGCACTAGAAATAGCAGTGAATTCTCAGGTGGAGACACTGGCTATCAAGTTTTGTATATGTGTAAATAGAGTCTTATGTGTCGTCTCTGTACTCTCAGGTCCTCGGAGTCCGTAGTTGGTTTTAATAAATTGATTTGAGATTTTTGGCTTAGTGCCTCAATGTTCTTATACTGTCTGTATACAGTTTAACAGAACAGTTGATGTTGTAATCCTCGAGATGAGATGATGCAAGATATGTACTAGTAAACCAGAATGAAATCAAATTACTTTGGTTCCTTTATGAAGAATTGTCCTTTGTGGATCACTTTGAAAAAAGTTTTAATTTTTAGTGATTTTCAGTAATCCGGTATTAACAAAAGTTTCCGCTTAAGTAAATTATGTTTTTATAATTGGCGTGTCACAATGACAACCTTTATAGGCTGCCCTGCGTCCTTTGCCCAGCCATAGCTCGGATAACTGGCGGGTGGTAAAAACAGTGCTTAATAGGGGGCTCGAACCCGGGATCCCCCCGGAGGGGGACACTGTGCCTACCACCTGAGCTACGCTGGCCGAGTTGTATATATACATATATATACATATATATGTATATATATATATATATATATATATATATATCACTGAAGTGTGTCAAGCACGATGTCCCATAACAAATGGACCTGGGTTCAAATATCAGTTGCCTCCCTAATTTATCACTCTCCCAAGTGTTCGGGCTCCGCCATTGATGTGGGAGAGGGGGAGTGAATGCCTCTCTTTGTCTCATATATATATATATTATATAGATATATTTATATCTTGTATGTCTATATATAGGTATACATAAATATTTTTATAGAAGCATTGTGTGTATATGGAGATTTGTTCGTTGCCCGTGAGGGTAGTTTAGTCATACATTCCAAGTAGTAACTATCTGATCAAAAAAGTAAGTACCTAGCCCAAGAAGTAACTATTTAATAGAAAAAGTAACAACATGAATTATACACTATGGGAAATCATCGAATGTTGGAAAAAGATGAACTTGCACATTTGTAACAACTACAACTATAATGTATGTGATGTAACTATTAAAAGATATTGTATTCCTCATAATGTGTGTTGTAAAAAGTTGCAGAGAAGTAACTATTTTCTAGAGCAGGTAACATACCCAAGCGGGTATTAAAAACATCATATATACAACAATTTTACGAAGACGGTAACCTACCCATGTCAATATTAAAAATACCAAACACACACACACTCTCTCTCTCTCTGTCACACACACACATATATATATATATATATATATATATATATATATATATATAGTCTATAATACACTTAAGTGTATTTAGACCAGAATTCAATCAAGTTTTTAGCCCTTAGATTAGCTGGTGTTTGATCAAGGGAGAAGAAATCACTTGCCCACTCACTAGTCAGTCGTGCACTGATCATAGGGTAGGCCCCATCCCAACCCCCGACCTCTCTCTCCCACCTAGCACCTACTCTCTTTCTCTCTCTCTCTGTCTCTCCCAATCTCCTTCAACCCAAACCTCGTTATCCCTCTACCATCCCTCTCGCCTCCGGCCATGCATTAGGGCCTCGACAGCAACCTGCCTCACCAGAAAATGGCATCCAACAGTGACTGATTTGGCTCTCTCCCCAAACGCCTTTCCAGCAGCCGGGTATCTAATGAGCCGCTCTCCCTAAGACCTCCCCTCCGACTACATAGTCACCTAAACAGTCTACTTTGTCTGCATTCCTCAATCATCCAGCTAATCAACGAGCGCATCTAGCCAGTGTGTGCGATTGGAAGAACCTCACTCCTTTTGTCTTTCTCTCCAACTTGCGACTAGCAGAGCTCCAGTCAGGTAGACTTTTGGTTGCACATACAATGTGGCTTCATGTGGACTGGATTGATAGACATTTGCAGTAATAAAATTCAGTAGCGTGCTAAATTTTTTTATTGTTCTGTTACCAATGTGCCTGATGCAGAAGATGTTGTAGCAAGTTGATTTTGTAATGCCACTGAAATACGATTTAAAATACATGCAGAAGCATAAGGAACATCAATCCAATCAAGACAAAAATACTCCCTTGATACGAGAATCAGTCATAAAGAGAATATCTTTATTCATAAGCAAGATTCGTTAATTTAAGAAAGTTTTTTAAAAAAAAATAGACCATGCATGGTTCTTTTATGACAATAAAATAACACTTAGTCTAAACTTTAAAGAAAGAACAAAATCTCATATCAAAATAAAATCCATGAGCTGTTCAGAAGCATCATCACGTCATCCAACATCCAATAACAACAAGGTACCTACAGGATCCAGATGTAGGGGAAAACTTCCCAGTCACGTTTGTAGCCACAAAGGTGTAAGATACATAAAAAGATACAAAGGTGTAAGATACATAAAAAGATAGTATAACCAGTAAATTCATGTAGGATAAACAATAGCTAACATCATCGTCATGATAACCAAATTCAATAATTTTAACAGTCAAAGAGTAAAATATACATCAAGATGCATTCAGTAAATCTTGGGTGACTAAGTAACTAAAGGTTGTAGCCATACCATGAAGGTCCAGTGAGTACCCAGGCGCACCATGAGGTGCAGTCACCACAAGGGTGTAGTCAGTCAGTCACACCACAAGGGTGAAGTCACCACAAAGGTGCAATCAGTAAATAGTCGACCAATGGAGTTTTGTCACCTAGATATTTTAGACAACCTAAAAGGCAAAGCTCCTAAATTTCATCATCCAAGATTGAGTACAGTTATCACAATGTGGCAAATTGGTATCATGAGATGGACGTCAATAATCGACCTTAAGATAAAGTCCTAAAATAGAATTCAGTATGTTCATACTTATTCATACTATCATGTAAGTATAAGCGCAAATACATATTTGTTTAAATGTCATTACCACTAGTTCCTTATCCAGTATTTTCTCACAATAGAATAACATAGTTCATGAGAGCATAAACTTTGATACAATACTTATCTTCCCTTGGAGAAAGGCATTATACATATTCATGGTCATTTTCATCCTAGGTTAATCATGATCTTTATAAGATAGTTGGTATGTAGCGGGTAGTACATATGTTTAGATTAGATTAACAAAATCAGCATTTTTTTCAACTATAGATCATGACATTGAACACGGTAACTGAGTCGTAATCTGGTTGTACATTTGACATGTATATAGATAGAGAGATTTTGAAAATTGTTTAATATATTAAGGCTCATACATGATCCATGTGTTCGGGCAACAATCATTTTAATATAAATAACTATAAGAGAGGTTTCATAAGACCGTTCCATTAACAAAGATGAGACTTTAACAATATAGATCTTTCTTTAGTCTTGGAATATATTGAACCATAATTGTTTAAGAGATCACGCAGACATGAACACATTTTTTATTTAATCAGTGGCAACAAAAATACTTGGACACAACAAATTTGTTCATGGGATACAGTCAAAGCAAAAGCATTGCCCATAGATCCCACTGCACACCGGTGCTTCCTCCAACCCGAAACCAACACCTCTGTCCCCGCTGAAGAGAAAGTCTCTTCTGATCTTCCTTCTGGTCCTTCCAGAGCGTAGCGGTGAGGGGGACACTGAAAAATGTTTTGTTATTTATTTTGAAAGAGGCGGCTGCGAGACGTATTTATAGATAGATAGGGTTTTCAGTTAGGATAAAGCTTTGGAGTCCAACATGATTGAGACTCCTGATCCCAGTTGGACTTGTACATCTGCGAGGATTTACAGATTCAGTACTACCTTGATTCAATAGTTTATTTGTAATGTTTGTTTCTGTCTTGAATGTACAACTTTGTAATAAACCACTTCCTCCTTCTCATATACTATCAGATACGCTGCCGCCATGTCTCGGGCTACCAGGTATGCCTGCAGCTACGTTGCAACACGTACGTACATCTTGGAAGACCAGCATGAATTATCGATGAAGGCATCAGGGAAGTAGGTTGGATCCATGTACACGGCATCGATGGAGGATGTGATGACGACACGGCGCAAAAACCGTCGAGGTTATGATATTGTCTGTGCCTTCATATATACACCACCAGATGAATACGAGAACTACCTGCAACAACCAAGGCGGATAGCAAACCGATTCATGTGACAAATGATGCAGTCGGAAAATGTAGAATGCCTTAATATAATTTACAACAGACAACACATCATCATGTGATTTCTTATACTTTTCGCTACATCCACCAAGAAGTGAGAGATTCTAATGTTATCTTTTATATCTATTTGACCATGCGAACTTGTCCACTACTTCACCACCCCATGTGATTGCTTCGCGCATCGAATTTGTCCACACACGTCATCCAGACACGTCACCTTCCACACTATCCACCGCATGAATCTCCATCTTATCCTACATTTTCAATCTTAATCACCACACCTGCGTACTAGAGTGACAACCAAATACTTTATGATGCACAAATGTTCTATACTATAACTGGATCACATGTTCTTCTTGACTCATTCATTTCTTCATGACATGTCTTTGTAGCAGTTAACTTTGTCAAATAGGAATGCTCTAAAACAAGCACAAATTCGAATTTCACGAATGTAGTTCTTGCTGCAAGGGGCATGTGTTAGATGCATGCATGGTGTATTACCAAGTAGTGAGTGACTCGGCTGTCACCATTGAAGTAGATTGGAAAGAAGGGGACCAATGCCTTCCATTGAGAAAGATGGTTAATTACATCCCTTCAGTTCGTATCTCAATGACATGTCTGTGACGGTCGCTGACATCGTCAATGCCATATAGGATGGGAAAGAAGGGGACCAATGCCTTCCATTGAGAAAGATAGTCATCGTCTGATCAGAGCCACTATTTCATCTCCAGTCGCGCATGAGAGCTAGGGGGTATTCGCTCAGGGCTTGGGTCATCGGGGTAGCACCACTACGTGGACAAACGGAGGAGTAGATGGAGCAAGACAATGTATACGGCTTCTCCTCCTAGGCATCAGGACTAGGAGATCAGCTACCCGTTCCACACTGGTGGCGTGATCTTACCCTCGATGGTGTACAACTACGTGGTGCAACTGCAATTTTAAATCTCAGCGACTGAGCAGTATCCCAATGACTGAGCAGTATCCCAATGACAGATGCTAAGTCTCAACAGCTGAGCCCGTTTGTGGTAATGCTACTCGCCGGCGTCTGCTACTAGCGACATGCACTCGCCCATCGGTGGAACTTGGCGGCAGCACTAGCCGAAGAAAGCAATCCTGAAAAGAGAGAGAGGAACAAGGCACGGTGTCGGGGGGAGAGAAAGAGAGAGGAGTGGGTGGGGACGGCGTGGGCTGTGAGTGGGGAAAAATTATGATTCTTTCATACAAAGTTATTGTATTTGATACTGAATACACTTAAGTGTATTCTAGCACATATATATATATACATATTTATATATATACATATATATATATAAATATATATATATGTATATATATATAAATATGTATATATATATATATATGGAGTCAGGCTAGAATACACTCGAGTGTATCCGGAGCGGAATACACTCAAATAGTTTTTCATGATGCAATATTTTTTTTGAAAATCTAATCCGTTGATCTTCTTAAACATCTCGTGAACAACTCATACGCAAAATTTGAGCACATTTGGATATGTATAGCTCATGTTATGAAGACCACAAAAATTATGCATTTCAAATTAGTTTCGCGCGTCGATTTTGTTGCCCTTGGATGAGTGACTTACACTCATCCAAATGGGCTCAAAATTTGTATGTAGCCTAGTAATAGTATGACGGTGAACATCAACGGTTTACATTTTGCAAAAAATAGTCTTGATATGCAAACATACTTGAGTGTATTCGTGCGATCCGTACACTCGAGTGTATTCTAGCCTGACTCTATATATATGTATATATATATATATAAATATATATATATATGTATATATATATATAAATATGTATATATATATATGTATATATATGTATATATATATGTATATATATATATATATTTCAGAATAGGAGGCTTATGGAGAAGTATAGGGAAACAAAAAGAGATCTTCACATGGTTTTATCCATTTAGAAAAGGCTTATGATCAAGTACTCAGAGAAGTGTCGTGGATAGTTTTGAGGAAAAAGGGTGCGCCAATTCAATACATTGACTTAATTAAAGACATGTATGGTAGCCCTACTGCAAGTGTGAAGACTCCTGGAGGTGAGACACCAACATTTCCCATCACAGTCGGGGTACACCAAAGATCCACACTCAGCCCATATTTGTTCGTTTTTGTTATGGATGAGTTGACAAAGAATGTTCAGGATGATGTTCCTTAGTGTATGTTAGTTGCTGATGATATTGTATCAGTTACGAAACTAAAGATGGTTTGAATGATAAAGTTGAACTTTGGAGAAAGGAACTGGAATCAAATGGATTGATGATTAGTAGGAGCAAAACTGAGTATATGCATTGCAATTTCAGCCAATCTCGCAGTGTGAATGGTGGATCCAAGTTGGACGGAGTAGATATACCAAAATGTGATAAATTTCATTACTTGGGCTCTTTCATTCAAACAGATGGTGATGTCCAAAATGGCGTTTGTCATAGGATCACTGCAGGATGGTTGAAATGAAGGAGTGCAACTGGAGTATTATGTGATCGGAAGATCCATCTCAGACTAAAAAGTAAGTTTTATAAGACTGCTATATGGCCAACCATGCTCTATGGGAGTGAATGTTGGACGGTGAAGAAACAAGGACTCAACAAGATGAACGTGGCTGAAATACATATGTTGAGATGGATGTGTGGGAACATAAGAAAAGATCGCTTTATAAATGACTATATCAGGAATAAAGTGGGGGTGATGAGCATTGGGGACAATTTGCGCGAGGGCCGACTCAGATGATATGGACATGTGCAATGCAGACTGAGTAACGTGCCTATACAAAGTAATACTATCGAGGAAAGCACAATTAATAGAAGAAGAGGAAGGCCTAAATTAACATGGGAAGAGCTTATAAAGAGAGATATTGAATCTCTACATCTCAACCAAAATATGACCCATGATAGAATTGAATGGAAAAAAAGGATCCATGTAGCCGACTCCAACATGGTTGGGACTGAGGCTTAGTTGATGATATATATATATATATATTTATATATATATATATATATATATATATATATATTTATATATATATATATATATTTATATATATATATATATATATATATATATATATATATATATATATATATATATATGTGTGTGTGTGTGTGTGCGCGCGCGTGCGCATGTATATATATCTATGTATATAATGTGTGTATATATATGTATGGGATGTATTCATTACTCAGTTGGGTGGCATAAATATATTAGCCATCGATTTTAGTTACAAATTGAGCGTTTTTGTTACAATTTTGAAATTCTAGTTACAAATTTTTCATTCTAGTTACAGCTCGAGGCGAATACTTTTTTCTTTCACAAATGTCAATTTTTCCTTTTTTCGAAGAACATAACAAAATGTTGACATTGTGTATACAAAGTGAATCTTTATATTATAAATTTAGCCATCTCGTAATAGTTTGGCACATTCCACTTGACAAAATTATATCCACGAATGACAAAAGTACGTTACCATTATGGATAATGAATATAGTGTGTGTAACACCCCCACTAAGCATACATATAACAATGTAAGCAACTCCCATGTTTTCCATAACATGGGGTATTTTTGCTCAAAGGGATGCCACAATCATAATAACTGTTGCAAATAAAGTAAACAATAACCATGTATAGATATTAAAATTAATGTACACATTGTTCATAAGCGAGTTCTTGAACTAAAACTAACTAATACATACATGATTAGACATTATTGAAGACATACATGAGATTATATATACTCTTTAGGTTCTCCTATCCTAGATGGCACCCCACCATGTGAGTATCTTATCAACCTCGATCTATTCCTTCAGTTGACCTTCGTAGGGATCTATTCTGGAAGTTGCTTTGTACCTGCGGGCATCACACCCCCAGTCATGCATGAAATAAAATCACATTAGAGTAAGCGACATTCAGTATTATTGTGACCAAATAATAATTGGTAAAAAGGAAAAAAAGTATGATACTAATTGAACAGTAGATTTGGATTCACATAACTAAATCTTGGTGGTTGATTATAGTATCCTCCACATTATTTGCACCAATGGTTCTCATAAGGCACATAGGATCAACATTAGCATGATGAGGACAAAATAATACGACCTATTAAATGATTCATCATTAACTTGACATAATTAACTTTAATTAGATTTCCATTATCATAACATGAATTCTTGGAGATAGAACTTGAAAGCATAAGAATCATATAATAACATTATAGCAAGAAGTATCCCAATTGAAGTACATGTCTATGCACATAGTTTAACTTGATCATCATGATTCAATAAACATAAAGCGATTGAAAATTTATATTAAATACTCAAAGTGCATGAATCCGCTTACCTCTCTCATAAGGGGGATCTTAGTTGTTTTCTTTGGGTTGATGGAACCCTAATCACCCTATTAATTCAATAATCATCCATTAATGGATAATCCATAACTTCATTTCCAGGGTTTAATGGCTTGTTAAATCCTAATTACACTAAGTCTGATGTTTTGTGAAAAGCAAAACAAAACAGGAACTAGAACCTTGTCCATCATCTAGATCTCAAAAAACTGAGCAAAATAAAGATATGGGTCGTTGTCATCTGACACATGTAGCATTTTCTATAAATTTGTAAAGATCAAATATATTCTGACCAATTAGAGGCGAGGAAAATCGATCAAAGATAATTCAGTAAATCTAGGAGTCAATTTAAAATAGGCCATCAATTTACTATTTTGCCCTTGCATTATCAATCTGAGACAGGAGGCGTGATAGGGCATATGAGTAAAATGCTCCTTAGCATACTCACAACTATATTGATACTAGCAAACACACACGTGCACGTGCACGTGCACGTGTCCCTTTGAAAATATGTATAATTTATATTTATTATTTAAATGAAATAAGAAGATATAGTTGTATTTTTATATATGTATGATAGTATTAGATGATATATTTATAAAATAGTGATCTCAAAGTTGGTACTTATATTTGTTATGACTTAGTGCATATAATACTTTTCCTCTTGAAGAGATAAAAGAAATGGAGAATTTAACTATAAATATGCCACTGACCAATCAGATTGTAGCATTTTTAAAATGTTAAACTCTGCTAAACGGTCTCTCTTCTATCTTTTTTTCAGATTGTTTTTATTTTTTTATTTTTTGTAACTTTAAAGTACGCTAACCTTCCCACATCTCCACGATCATGCTAACTCCTCCCACATCTCCACGATCATCGTAACAACAACTCATCCCACACCCACTTCTTTGACTCAATCTATTTCTCTCTCCCAAATCCGATGCTATCGGTATCTCTCCAACCCCACTCCGTTTAAAACTCGTACTTAATTCTCTTCCCAGCATCGCACCTTAGTTCTCTCTCCCAACACGATTTTTCTCCTCCTCTTCTCCGTAAGCCACTTTCAATCAACATGTTTCTCCCTCTCTCCAACTAACTTCACGATAAGTTAGTCATCTTACATGTTGACCTTTTCTCTTCCCATTAAAAGGAAGGGCGTTTATAAGAAACACCAAAATGTCTCCTACTTGAATGTTTACGCAATTTACTCCACGTTTTCATTGTCCAATGACATAATTGACTCATGGGGCCCCAATAAAACTTCCGTATATTTTTAAAGGGGTTAATGATATACCACACAAGTAGTTTCGATTACCATGAAAATGAGTAAGTGATTGTTGTGGCTTGGCTTACATGTACGGTTGATAGGATTGGAGAGAGGTGATAGTGGTTAGTTGGAGGGAATCATGGATGTGTAGTTTAATAGGAGAGAAGTATTTTGGTGAATAAAAAGTAATTAAAATAGAAAAAAGTGAGAAAAAATGTGAGAAGAGATTGAGTGAAGGAGAGAACGACAACTCAAAATGATGACTTTTGATTGGCTACTGGAGTTCAAAATGGGAATTTTGTAAATAGATGGAAAAACTCCCTCTTTTTATAGTAGTATAGATATAAGTTTTCTAAATACCCGTAATACCCCTGGACCTGCAATACATCAATTGAAATCATGGGGGCAAGACAGTAATTGACTCGTGGGGTTTCTTCTTTGTTGGCCATGGCGTATCGAGCTACTCCACAGGAGCATCAAGCCACGAAGAATCATTAACATCAAGCAAAATAACACAAAGAAAACATGTCCATCTCGTTCCGCGAACAATGACGAACTTAGGGAGCTCTGACTTGGGTCTGCGGTGGCCGGAAACACTAGTTAACACCCTCACGTCAGGGATGGAGGAAAAGGGGGGAGAAATAGTGGCAATGGGTGGCAAAATCTTGAAATCTCAAAGCTTTGAACTATTCGTGAGTATATGTGGATCATGGGTGCACAACCAAGGTAAAACGAGATGCATATACCCTGATACTGACACTGAGGTCGCCAGAAACAGAGCAAGAAGCTCGAATTGGAAAACAACAAAACAGTCGTGATTCGAGTGATAAAACCATCATGTCGTATTTTTAGTACCCTACTGAGGCTGGAGGATTGGTTTTCATGGCCAGAAAACAACCAACAGGCCTTGTCGGAGACTGGGTTTTTCTATTCCGAGGCTAGGTTCATGGGTACAACGTTGGGGTGGATTGGATACCCTAAGGAGATAAGGGAGTTGTAGAACAGGGTACGGCGATGGTAACCTGAAGAGGAATTGAACTGAGGTGGACAATGTCACCCACTTGAGCTTGTCGTCACTGGAGAGGGATACCAAGTCTACCGTGGTTCCTCAACTAGCCTCAGATGAAATTGGTTACGGAGGAGTATCCCTTAGTAACCGATGAAGATTTATGGATCGCTCAGAGTTGGTCCAATGCGGTAAGGCAGAGTGGCGTGGCCACCGTGCGAACTGAAGAAAAGGGGGATTTAGGCATTTCCTCTAGGGAGACTTATAGGAGCAATGCTAGGGTTCCTTGAACTCGGGATTACCTCCCAAATCTGTTGGCATCGAGATAACGAGAAACCGTTGAGGGAGAGGGATATCGTGGGCCAGGGACTGGGTCCCTATTTCCCTCCTCTGCGCAGACTCTGCGGGAGGTAGGGGACGAAAGGCCCTGCCCTCCAATCCCATCTGACGACTCATAGAGAGCCCAAGATTTGAAAGGCTGTATGTGACAGGTATTTATCTGAATACTGTGGTCAAACCTAAGATAATCATGTGCATTATTATAAATCAATTAATCACAAATCACCATTATCTCCTACTTACTTCCTAATATCATTTTGGGCATCTAGGAGTATCCAAACCCAACCAAATTAGGTAGGCAAGATAATTCAACCATGAGGAATCTAATTATCTAACTAGAATTCAGATATGAGTTTGGTAAACATGTGTTTACATTATTAGCTACTTAGGGTAATTAACATTAATAATCATTGGAAAGGAATTTTATTACCAACATCTGAGGGAAGCTCTATTATTCTATTATATACTCATATACCAATTAGTGGGATACATTATACATGTATGAGGGTCCAAACTAGAATTCAATCCCATCTAGTCACCATTGCATAATTAGGGTTAGTTTTTGTGCATTATACATTACATTGATGTGACAATGATTCAATTGAAGGTCCACCTGGTATATTTAACTCGATTTGGAATACGAATTAAGCATGGTCTCAACTTAAGTCAACATATGAAAAAAATTAGATTCATTCAACTTACGGTTTCACCTTTATTAAATACCAAGATTTTTTTTGGGACTAAATTTTGAGGGTCGTTACAGCCTACCCACCTTATAGAAATTTCGTCCTCAAAATTTTCATGTCATATTAAGGTACTACCCACCTTAGGGTTTCACATATTATGTGCATGTTAATTTTGTGATATCATCTTAGAGTCTCATTAACATACTTAAGACATGACTTACTCATAGTTAACATAATTACATGAGAACTTATTTAACTTGACATGAATTCATATTAGACATGAATTTTACTTCAGTTGATATAGTCACTCTCCTGGATAGCACCCACAGTGCTGATAGGCCAGTTAAGGCTCACATAAAGCCAGTTAAGGCTCACATAAGGATGATTAAGGCTGACATAAGGCCGATTAAGGCTCACATAAGGCTGATTAAGTCTCACATAATGCTCCCACAGAGATCATAAGGCCAATTAAGGCTCACATAAGGTCAATGAAGGCTCACATAAAATGATGGAGAGGACAATTATCAACTTAACATGATTTCGTATACGTAGACATGATTTTTCATAATTTCATAATTCATAAGCATGATGTTCGATCCGAACACATAATCATAAAATAGAAGAGAGCATTGTTTAGTAGCATGTGCATCATTTTCTTTCATATCCCTATCAAATTATCTACCCCTTGTATGCATATTTGGTCTTATTATGTAATTAATTATGTTTAGATGGCTATATGTCTCAAACTTTAATGTCAACACTTATCTCAACGCCTCCCTCATGCACATGTCCCATACCACATGCACTTGAGAGGATGAGACAAGTACGATTTTGTACATAACATTCTCTCTACAAAACCCCATGAGCATGTGTCTCATACCAAAAACACGTGGGAAGAAGAGAGAGCATGCTATGTACTAATTCAAAGTTAACACAAAAATCTAAAACATCTAGGCACATAACCCTAACCCTTATCTAACTTGTATCTTCTAACTAGACCCTACTTTGGTTTCCCATATCTTGAACTTAATATTCTATACCTATGGCTTAGAACAAGTGGATGTGATTTATACATGGTGGCCATCTACTTATTTTCTCTGATACCATTTTGTAACACCCCCATTAAGCATATATAAAACAATGGAATCAACTCCCATGTTGTCCATAACATGGGGTATTTTTGCTCAAAGAGATGTCACAATCATAATAACCGTTGCAAATAAAGTAAACAATAACCATGCATAGATATTAAACTTAATGTACACATTGTTCATAAGTGAGTTCTTGAACTGAAACTAACTAATACATACATGATTAGACATTATTGAAGACATACACGAGATTATCTATACTCTTTAGGTTCTCCTATACTCTTTTGGTGGGGCAAATGATAAAATTTTTGGATGAAATTTTTTGGGGAGCTAGACAAAATGGTCCTCTACAATTGCGGAATTTTTTTTGAAAAAAAGTAGTCGGAAGGGTGGGCGGGTAGCTACCCATGTGGGCAATAAAGATGGGCCCTATATATATATATATATATATATATGTATGTATATATATATGTATATATATACATATATATATACATATACATATATATAGAGAGAGAGTCAGGCTAGTGTACACTCGAGTGTACCGGAGGTGCCCTACACCTCACTCATTTTTAAAGATGCAGTAACTTTTTGAAAATACTAAACCGTTGATCTTCTTAAATATCTTAAGAAATACTATATAACAAATTTTAGCTCATTTCGATACTTATAAGTCGTGCATCTAAAGGAGGCAAGAATCATGCATTTCAAATTAGTTTTGTATGTCAATTTTTTTTGTCCTTGGATGAGTGCCTTACGCTAATCCAAATGAGCTCAAATTTTGTATGTGGCCTATTATTATTATAACCACGAAGATCAATGGATTGGATTTTGGAAAGAAAAGGTCTAGATAGGCAAACACCATTGAGGTGTACGGCGTAATCTGTACACTCGAGTGTATTCTAGCCTGACTCTCTCTCTCTCTCTATATATATATATATATAGAGAGAGAGAGAGAGAGAGTGAGAGAGAGAGAGAGAGTCATGCTAGAACGAGTGTATTCAGAGTAGAATACACTCAAGTAGTTTTTCATGTTGAAATATTTTTTTTCCAAAAATCTAATCTGTCGATCTTCTTAAACATCTTGTGAATAACTCATTCGCAAAATTTGAACACATTTGAACATTTATAGGTCATGTTATAAAGACCGCAAAAATTATGCATTTCAAATTAGTATCAAACTTCAATTTTGTTACCCTTAGATGAGTGACTTACACTCATCCAAATGGGATCAAAATTTATATGTAGCCCAGTTATACTATGACGGTGAAGACCAATGGTTTATATTTTGTAAAAAATAGTCTTGATATGAAAACACACTTGAGTGTATATGTGCGATCTGTACACTCAAGTGAATTCTAGCCTCTCTCTCTCTCTCTCTCTCTCTCTATATATATATATATATATATATATATATATATATATATATATATATACACACACACACACACATATATATACTTATATATACACACACATATATATATACTAATAAATACATATATATATGTATATATATACTTATATATATATATATATATATATATATATATATATATATATATATATATATATATATATATATATATATATATATATATATATATATATATATATATATATATATGCATACATACATACATACGCACACACATATATATCAACTACTGGACAAAATGGAAGGGCTTTGATGATATTCTGAAGGAGGTATGGGGCACACACATCCAGGAGAACCCTATGTTTGTTTTTGCAAAAAAGTTATTCTTGCTGAAGACTAGCTTAAAAAAGTGGGCAAAGGAGAAGGTGAATATCCCAAATTTAATTGCAACAACGAAGAAGGAATGTAGGGATGTTAGAATGCTCTTGATGGCTGATCCGCTCAATGGGGACTTAATTAAGAGGGACCGTGAGTTAAGAATGATGCTTGATGATATAAAGAAAGTCGAGGAGAAGTTCTATTGGCAAAGAAGCAGGGAAAAATGGCTAGAAGATGGCGAAAAGAACACCAAACTATACCACACGGCAGTTAGTAGAAGGGAGGCTTCAAATATCATATGCGAGCTGATTGACAAAGATGGAAAAGTGGTCAATAGACAAGAATACATTGAGGACCAAGCCGTGCAGTTCTACCATGAACTCTACAACAAAGACTTTAGAGATATAGTTGAGGAGGAGGACATTGACTGGAAGTTCAAGCTATCTAGCACTCACAATAACATTCTTACCAGGGAAGTCACTGAGCAAGAAGTTAAAGATGCCTTATGGAGCATTGGATGCAATAAATCCCCCGGGTCAGACGGTTTCAATGCTTTCTTCTATAGGACAGCTTGGGACATAATAAAAGAAGACCTACTAAGGTATGTGAGATGGTTCCTAGATGGTGGTAACATGGTTAGACAGGTTAATCATGCTTTTCTGGTTCTCATTCCAAAGAAGAAGATTACAGCCTCCCTTGCTGATTTTAGACCGATAGCTTGTTGTTCTATGCAATATAAGATTACAGCTAAGATCCTTGCCACAAGACTGAAGATGGTCCTTCCCTTCCTTATTTCTGAAAATCAAGGAGCATTTATCTCGGGTAGGAGTATTAGTGACTGTGCCCTCCTTGCTGATGAATTCCTGGTTGATTTTAACGTGATGAGAGGGACTAGGAAGGCTTGCCTCAAACTCGACATCTCAAAGGCGTATGACAGTGTCAGATGGGATAAATTATGGTGGATCATGCAACAAATGGGATTTTTTGACAGGTGGATACATTGGATGCAGCAGTGCATTTGCACAACCAGTTTCTCTATGCTTGTCAATGGCACGTCTTCAGGCATGTTCAAGGGCATCAATGGCTTACGGCAAGGTGACCCCTTGTCGCCACTCCTCTTTACTATTATCATGGAATATTTTACAAGGAAACTAAAAGAAGCGGAAGATTCAAAACTGATCAAAGCCTTCACAATCCACGACACAAAGATTATGAGCCATCTTATATTTGCAGATGATGTCTTATTGTTCATAGAGGCAAAGGCGGATATGCTACGGGAACTAAAAAATTTTCTAGATATGTTTGGTGGGAAGACGGGGCTGCGGATTAATGCTAGCAAGACACAACTCTTTCTCTCAAAAAAATGTCATCACATGGAAGCCAGGCTACAGGAAGTTATGGGTGTGGAGTTGGGTAGATTTCCGACTAAATACCTGGGTTTTCCTCTTGTCGGGGGCAATCTACAGGTCAAAGACTTTACTGAATGCATCGATAGACTGAACGAGATGATAGTGAGATGGCCTACACAGAAGACATCCATGGCGGGACGTGCCACACTCATACGAGCAGCTATAGAGGGTCTCCTTATCTTCTGGGTGCAACAGGGAGAGATACCGGGAGCAGTACTTGACAGGATGGAGATGAAAATTTCAAACTTTACATGGACAAGTGAGTACCACCCGATGCGCTACACTAGGCTGGCTTTGCCTAAAGATGAGGGGGGTTTACAACTGAAAACTCCAAGAGATATTGCAAAATGGGGGACGCTAAGGAGAATTATCTCTTACCAATCTGGTGGCTCAATTTGGGGGAGATGGATGAGAGAAAGATTCCCACAAGGACTGGATTTCCAGCCAAGAACCAGAGAAGGCATCTCACGCACCATTCATATGATGAGGAGCCTATGGCCACAGGTAAAACATCTCTTCTGTGTGAATCATGTTGGCGAATGGCACATGTTAAATCCGAAAGAAGACTTATGGGAGATCACTAGGACAAGGGCTGCAAAGGACAGGATTATGGAGTTGATTTGGGAAGGTAAATATATTCCTAAATGGTCTACTTGTGTTTTCAAAATCTTGCATGGTGCACTAGCGACTCTAGACAAAATACGAGAATGGAATAATAACATTTCTTTCACTTGCTACCTATGCAAAGAGGAGGAGGAATCACACAGCCACCTGTTTGGTAGTTGTTGCTTTACGAAGACCATATGGGGAAAAATTTATAAGGAATTCCGTCTGCAAATAGAGTTGAAGGGAGATATAAAGAAGATGATCATGCGCTGTGCTAATGCGGAGAAGAAGATGCTGCTGTTTGCTGCCCTATGCTTCTATGTTTGGAATGAAAGGAATGCCTGCAAGCATGGAGGATTAGCTAGTAGTGAAAGTACTATTGCTGTAAAAATCTGTAAAAAGGTAAAAAAGAGACTACGTCTCAGCTAGTTGTGTGAGTTGCTCACGTCTACGTTTTATAGCGAGCATAGGGCTATATGTAACTCTTGACCCCTCTACAATTGTAGAGGGGATGTCGGAATATATTTACCTGATTCTGATACACACACATATATATGCATATATACATATATATACACACATATATATAAACATTTATATATACATATATATATATGTAGATATATATTAATATACATCTCAGATGCGGGATTACTGATCTTGTCTCTTTCCTATGTGATTTTTTCCCTATCTCTCTCTCTCTCTCTCTCTCTATATATATATATATATATATATATATATATATATATATATATATATATATATATATATATATATATATATATATATATATATATATATATATATATATATATATATATATATATATATATATGGGCGTTCATTCATTGCCCGCGCGGGTAGCCTGGATTTTCGCTACCCGGCAGCCAAAAAAGTAACCCTCCTGGCTAAGAAAGTAACTCTGCTGTAAAAAAAGTAACTATGATATCAAAAACGTAACTCTGCTGGCCAAAAAAGTAACTCTGTACAAAATATACATCAGATATATATAAGGACGGGTTTTTTAATTTTGTAGGGGCCAATGATATTATTTTTGGCTAAAATTTTTTAGAGAGCTAGACAAAATAGTCCTCTACAATTGCAATTTTTTTTTTTGAAAAAAAGTGATCGGAATGGTGGGTGGGTAGCTACTCGCGTGGGCAATAAAGATGGGCCATATATATATATATATATATAAATAAATATATATACATATACATATATATATATATATACATATATATATACATATATATACATATATATACATATATATATACATACATATATATATATATACATATATATATGTATATATATACATATATATATATACATATATATACATATATATATATACATATATATGTATATATATATTTATACATATATATATATATATATAAATATAGACACACATATATATAGATGTATATACATACATACATACATATATATATATATATATATATATATATATAGAGAGAGAGAGAGTGAGGATAGAATACACTTAAGTGTATTGGAGCCAGAATACAATCAAGTTTATAGCCCTTAGATCTGCCTCATTTTTGATCAACGGAAGAACAGAAAGTCCCACACTCAACTCTCTGCCACTGCGCTGACCCACCAAACCCAACATGCCCGTGACTCTCTCTCCCTGTGACCCTATTCTCTCTCTCTTCCCGCACCCCGTTCTCCTGGTCATTAATGCAGTAGCATGTCCCTGTGCTTTCGGCCACCGGTGACCGGGCCAAGATCTGGTTTGGCGAGCTGGAGAAAATCTTCTAAGATAGTCTGGCCACCGAGTGAAGATCTTCCAAGTCAATAAGGCATTCTCGTGACTTGGCTTGGCGAGCCGGCAATAATCTCAGGCGACCAAAATAGGGATCTCCCCAACTCCGACAACCAAAACAGGGATCTGCCCCACTCCGACGATCAAGACGAAGCAGCCTCCTGGATGCACCGTCTTTGGCTTCATCCAATCTCACGTCTCTCCTACAAGACCACAACATGTTGAGCTTTGGGAGACTTTGACAACCATAGTTGCTTGCTAAAGCCGCATCTATTTCCGACGATGACTGCTGATAGACTGCAACTGCTTCGGATGCCACTCGCGCACCCTTTTCGACCCCGGTGGCCTGCTTAGTTGCTTCTGGCCCTTGATATTTGAGAAGAAACCCCCCACTTTTATTTAACTAATCTCTTCTATGAGGACAATGACCGGATATTTGTCCGCATCCAACGCATGAAGGCGATCGATCATCGATCTCTTGCTCCCGGAAAAAGGTCCTTGATTGCAACATTATGCATCCAGTGTGAGTACTTGTGGTTGAGTTATTTTCTGTGAAGAGCTTGATATTTCCGTGAAGGTCTTGAGGAGCGCATCACCATCTCTGAGGAATGAACCAACAATGACAATGAAGAAACAACAGTGAGACATTATATGGTAATATGCACCAGGCATAATCCGCCATGCATTATTGCTTCATGAAAGTCATGAATTCTAGCACTGCACTTCAAAGCTTGGCAGTTTTGACTAGTACGTCAGGATCATCCAGAAGCATAACATGGTCTACCTGAGATCGTACTCCTTCATGGAAGTCATGAACGACCTCTCCTGCAACTTCGTATGCCGCCCAACATAACTTTGTAATTTACAACAATGACGAAAACTTGCATGTAGCGACTAGTAGATTCAATGTTGAACATAGAAATGTGATGGCTGACTTTTATATGCATGGTCGTAAATGAGCTTCTTTCCCAGACTCTGCTATTGATCATTGTTTCTGATTTGTATGCATGTGAGGTGTGCTCCTAC